>PITA01001484.1:85104-187571 GCA_004023965.1 Spilogale gracilis | reverse complement strand
GATAAACATTAAGGGGAGGGAAAGGGTGGTGTTGGAGTGGGGGTGAGGGTCAAATTTTTGGATGGAATATTCAGGATTAGTCTTCTGGAGAAATAACATTTGAGGAGAAAATCCCGAATGATATGAGCCTTGGAGATTTGGACTGATTTCAGTCAAAAGGAAAATTGCCAAGGCTGGAGTATGCCTGGATTCATACAGAGACAGCAAGAGGTAGTGTGGCAGGAATCAACTATAAGGGAAACTAGCAGATGATAGGTGGAGGTTCTTAGGTTTTCACCTTGCCTGAGATCAGAAACTGTCAGAAGATTTTAAGCAGAAGGGTGACTTTCTGTGACTTATATTTTTAAAGGATTATCTGGATTGCAGTTTTGAGGGCAAAAGAAGGCAAAAAGTTGAAGCAGAGAGACTAGAAAGTTGTATTAGTTTCTTTTTGCTAATTACAGCAACCTTACTGGCTTGAAATACCACAAATTTGTTGTTACACAGGTCAGAAATCTCCATAGGCTAAAATTAGATTGCTGTGTTCCTTTTAGAGAAGCTAGGGGAAAATCCGTTTGCTTACTTTTTCCAGCTTTTTTTTTTTTAATTTTATTTATATGAAAGAGGAGGGGTGTAGGCACCAGAACAGGGGGAGGAGCAGAGGGAGAGAGACAAGCTGATTCCATGTTGGAAGGAGAGCCTGTTGAGGGGCCAGTCCAGTGATCCTGAGACCATGACCCTAGCCAAAACCTAGAGTCCGATGCTCAACCACCTAAGCCACCCAGGTGCCCCTGCTTTTTCCAGCTTTTACAGGCCACCAGCATTCTTTGGCTTCTGACCCCTTCCTTCATTTTCAAAGCCAGCAGTAGAGTATCTTCATATCTGTGTTTCTCTTTCTGACACACTTCTCTCCTTACAAAGACACATGTGATTACATTGGGTCTACCTAGATAGTCAAGGATAGTCTCCCCATATCAAGGGTCTTAATTTGATCACAGCTGCAAAGTTCCTGTTACTGTGTAAAATAAAATAAAATACTCACAGGTTTTGGGAATTATCACATAGACATCCTTGAGAGACCAGGTGAGAGAAGTTGGTGCCTCAGACCACTTCATTAGTTGAGCTGGTAAGTGGTCCAGTCCTGGATGTGTTCCAAAGTTGGAGGCTTTACTGGTGGATCAGATCTGGGTTGTAAGAAAAATGAGTCAAGAACAATTGGCTATAAAAAAATTAATTAAAAAATAAAAAAGAGGTGCCTGGCTGGCTTAGTTGGTAAAGCATGCGATTCTTGATCCCATTCTGGGCATAGAGATTTAAAAAATGACTACAAAGTTGGATGAATCATTTGGAAAGGAGTTCTGGCAATGCAAATAATTGCTGCTGATTTCTTAATTAGTTTTTGTAGTTTTGTTTCTTCATTTGCAGTTTTCTTAGTAGTTTTGCAAGATTTGGATTGGTATTTCCAATGATTCTGAGATTCCTGGGGGCAGGTATCATTTCTGGTTTTGCCCCCCCTAGTTTGTTCCTCACCTGTGGCATTATGGTAAGACCTCAGTAAATACTTAATGAATAAAAGAATGGAAGCTGGAATCTGCTCATTATATTTTATTATGTGCAATACTGTGTACAAAACCTTTTAAATGTATGTTTATGTAAAATTATTCATATATGGATAATGGTTGCACACAGTACCTGATATTTACATAAATAAATACACAATGTAAAAGTTTTCTCCAGACGCTTCATAATATGATCTGTAACATCTCTCTGTGATGTTGTGTTTCAGTATTAATATTTTTTTGTAGCATAAAAAAAGTTCTGTTTTACTTAATAAAAGTAGAATGATTTCCTTAGAAAAACAGAAGTACTGACAGTTTCGGGCAGCTGTTTCTGATAGCTCTTTAAAGGGATTATTGACCAAGCTCAGTGTTTTCCACAGGAATGGATCAAGTCACATTTTTATTCTCTAGAAACATTATTGATTAGCCTGGAAAGCAGAGCAGTATGCAGTTAAGACTGCATTGGATTTTGCCTGTTAAGCCTGTTCTCTCAAGTCATTTATATCAGATGAGGATTAATAGGTCATAGATTGAATTTTATTGGCCAGCCGTTACTTAGGATAGGGACTGTACTAAGTAGTTCGAACTAATGCTTTACATTAGACACTAACTGGGGTGCCTGGGTGGCTCAGTCATTTCAGTATCTAACTCTTCAGCCCAGGTCTTGATCTCAGAGTTAGGAGTTCAACCCTTGCACTGGGCTCAATGCTGAGTGTGGAGGCTACTAAAAAACATTAGATACTATTTTTTAAAAAAATACTTTAGGGGCACCTGGGTGGCTCAGTTGGTTAAGTGACTGCCTTCCACTGGGGTCATAATCCCAGAGACCGGGGATCGAGCCCCACATCGGGCTCCCTGCTCAGTGGGAAGCCTGCTTCTCCCTCTCTCACTCCGCCTGCTTGTGTTCCCTCTCTAGCTATGTTTTTCTCTGTCAAATAAATAAATAAAATATTTTTAAAAATTAATACTTTAATTAGCAGGTTGTTAATCTTCAGCTTTAGGTAATATTGTTTCCCACTTGAAGACAACTTAGAACCTAGAATCTTCCAGCTGTGCCTTGATTAATCACATTTATCTTTTCATCTTTGTTTTGTTTTTGATGGTGTAAAATATTTAACATGGGTTATTCTGTTTTATCTTGCTTCTTTCCTTGTAAAATACCTTAAAATCCTTATCAAGTGTTTTAGTAACTTCTATTCAGTGCCCTTGATGGAGATTCTCTGATAGACTGAAACGACTCCCCCAGTTTATTTATATACACACACACATTCAAAGTAATGTACGTGTGTGTGTGTGTGTGTGTGTGTGTATTAAGATTTTATATATATTTTGACAGAGAGTGACAGAGAGAGAGACAGCGAGAGAGGGAACACAAGCAAACGGGAGTGGGAGAGGGAGAACCAGGCTTCCCTCCGAGCAGTGAACCCCATGCAGAGCTCGATCCCAGGACCCTAGGACTATGCATGACCTGAGCCAAAGGCAGATGCTTGGGCACCTGGGTGGCTTGGTGGGTTAAAGCCTCTGCCTTCGGCTCAGGTCATGATTTCAGGGTCCTGGGATCAAGGCCCACATCAGCTCTCTGCTTGGAAGGGAGCCTGCTTCCTCCCCCTCTCTCTCTCTCTGCCTGCCTCTCTACCTACTTGTGATCTCTCTCTGTCAAATAAATAATAAAATCTTTAAAAAAAAAAAAAAGGCAGATGCTAAACAACTGAGCCACCCAGGCATCCCTCAGAGTAATGTATATTTTTAACGTACTTCATCTGCTAATCCTAATATCAGTGAATGATCAAAGTGTAATTGTAGTATGCCACTTTTATTTGTTTTTATTTTTTTAAGTTTTTATTTATTTATTTGACACAGTGAGAGACAGCGAGAGAGGGAACACAAGCAGAGGGAGTGGGAGCTGGCCCAGCAGGGAGCGCAATGTGGGGCTCAATCTCTGGACCCTGAGACCATGACCCGAGCCTAAGGCGAATGCCTAATGACTCAGCCACCCAGGCACCCCAGTAACATGCCACTTTTAAAGCAAATATATTAAGACCATTTCCAGAGACTGGAGTATTTGATTTCTGGATTTCTCAGGATTCTGTTGGTTTTAGCATTTTCCCTGTTTGCTGCAGTCCCCAGAATTCATATTTGCCTCTCTTTTGGGGGAGTCTATTGCTATTAATAATCATTTTTTTTTTCCTTTTAACTATGTGGTTCACTTAACAACAACATGTACCTGCCCTTTAAAGCACTTGTGTGTGTTTGAAGATTGATATATGTGGTAAAGTGACTTTTTTTTTTTTTTTTTGACTGAACAGGATAAGGAGAGAAGGTATTTAGAAATTCTGCTGGGAGTAAGACATTTTCAGAGGAAGGAAAATAGCAATAGAAAAATTAGAATTTAGGTTCCAGTAGCAACCTTTTCTGACAGCAGAATTATTCTGTGCTGCCAACCTTCTTCTTACCATCTGATCTGACAGATTTCTTTTTCATCCTTTTGGTTGGTGGCATGTGGTTAAGTGGCGATGTCCTTTAAATTTTAACTCATATCATTAATAACTCTTTGAAAGAAAGATTCAATGATATCATAAACTTATAGGAGATCACAATATGCAAAAGAGTAGAATCCTACAGTACATGAGTTGACATTAGATATAAATTTAGATGTAGAAAACCTTTTAAAATAGTCCATAGTTGGTGACATAGGAGATATCATACCATTGATGATCAGTGTGACATAGAGCTCTCCTCTTACAAATAAAGGCTGAGAATTTTTCTTTTGCAGTTATGTTGAAAATGTATTTTTAAAAAAGAGAGAGGTACCTGGCTGAATCAATTGGTAGAGCATGCAACTCTTGATCTTGGAGTTGTGAGTTTGAGTCCCACATTGAGCATAGAGATTATTTTAAAAATTAAAATATATATATATGTATATTATATATATGTATGTGTGTGTCTTAAGTAGTTCTCATAGAAATAAGGGATAAATATTCTTGGCAAGATTTGGAAGGATCCCAAGTATGCCACCAGGAAATAATGGCTACATTACATTATAAGTGATGATTATTTCTGTACTGGTGATATGTAGTGTACTGCTCTGGAAATGAGCTCTGTGTTATTACTGTGCTGCGATAATGGTAGCAATAAAATTTTTCCTGTCAGCAGATTGGTGTTGTGGCTAACTTGGGTCAAAAAATATTACAGACTTTTGGGGCACCTGGGTGGCTTAGTTAAGTGTCCAACTCTTGGTGACAACTCAGGTCTAATCTCAGAGCCATGTGATCAAGCCCTATGTTGGGCTCCACACTCAGCATGGAGTCAGCTTGAGATTCTCTCTTCCTCTCCTCCACCCACAGCGTGTTCATGTGTGCTCGCTCTCTAAAATAAGTAAATAAATCTTAAAGAAAAAAAAAAGGCACAAACTTAAAAAAAAAAATTATCTGCCCCTCCCAGTTGGCTCCCATGCTTGCTCACTCTCTCTCCAACAAATAAATATTATAGACTGAGAAAATAGAGTTATGGGAAGTTCATTTGTTGCTTAATATTTTTGGTGTTGGTTAAATTAAACAATGCTGATGTACAACACACATCCATATATAGAAAGGTACCTGGAAGTCCTTTGAATGCTTATCTGAAGTTTCTTGGTGTAATTGTTTTCTGACTTCAGGGAGTTGTGGCATCCCCTTTTGTTATTGCGTGTTCTATACTTCTAGATAAGAAAAAAATTGGGGGAATAAGGTGGTAGAGATGGCAAAAGGCAGTGTGGAAATTTAAATTCTCTTATCAAGTTATTCTGTTTTATTTAGTGAGCTTTTTTTCTTGACTTCTGGAAAATAAAAGTTTTGAGGAAAATTGAAGAGAATGTTATTCGATTTTGCTTTTCCTTGGATATGTTAGGATGAGAAATTTTTCTAGCATGAAAAGCATGATTCAGGGTCACCTGGGTGGTTCATTCAAGCCTCTGTCTTCGGCTCAGGTCATGATCTCAGGGTCCTGGGATGGAGGCCCACATTGGGCTCTATGTTCGGTAGGGAGCTTGCTTCCTCCTCTCTCTCTGCCTGCCTCTCTGCCTACGTGTGATCTCTCCTTCTCTCTGCCAAATATATAAATAAAATCTTTTAAAAAATTTTTAAAAATAAAAAAATCATCCAAATTTTTGTCTTCATGCCTTCTTAAATTTTTGCTTAAATGTTGGCTTTTTTCCAGGTAAATATTGATGAGCAGGCAGTGTCTTTCAAAGATTGGGTTCATCTAGGATTTTTTTTTTTTTTAAGATTTTATTTATTTATTTGACAGAGAGAAACACAGCGAGAGAGGGAACACAAGTGAGAGAGGGGAGTGAAAGAGGGAGAAGCAGGCCTCCCACTGAGCAGGGAGCCTGATATGGGACTCGATCCTGGGTCTCCGGGATCATGACCTGAGCCGAAGGCCGTCACTTAACCAGGCGCTCCTTCATCTAGGATTTGATTTAGATTCTGTAGACTTAATTAGTGTTGAAATATTCTTTGTTTAAAATATTTTTTTATTTCTGAAAATAAACATGTATTCATATCTACATGTTTATCTAGTTCACTTCTGTAAAAATGTGTAAGAAACTGGTAACACTGATTGCTCTAAGGGAGCAAATGAGGGACTAGGAATGGGGTTTGGAAGGATATGCCTTATTGTATGTACCCTTTTTTATTTTTGGAATTTCCCCTTGTGTATGTATAACTAACTTAAACATAGAAAAAAAGAAAAACGGTTGATTAAAACAGTATGTAGTTTCACCGATCTTTTATTCTCTTCACAGTGATATATTCTCAGAGAAGATGGGAAAGGGCTGCAAGGTTGTGGTCTGTGGCTTGTTATCTGTGGGGAAAACTGCAATTTTGGAGCAGCTTCTTTATGGGAATCATACTATTGGTAAGATTATTTTTCTCTAGTTTCTCTGTAGGTTCTGGGAACTGTTCAGGGTCTTTTGTTGGTCTTGCTAACCTAAAGATGGGTGATGTACTACAAGTGAGGTATAATGCAGAAGGAGTAAAGGGTTGAAGTCAACAGAGATTGAAAAGCAGGGGAAATAGAGGAGAGAAAAAAATGATATTTGTTATTGAAACTCAGGAGTATTTGCTATAAGTTACAACAGGTAAGAAACCAAATGTATGTGTGCATATGTGGTTTCCCATGTATTTACATAATAAGTAGTGGTCTTGCAACCATAGAATCCCTGACCTAAGAATACACTGAATGATAATCTGTCATTCAAGTTTCAAACATAACTTTCCAATACTGTTATATAAATTTTAAGAACGGAAGAAACTCTTATTTGCTCTAATAGGACCTAATTTTGTGAATTAGATTATCTCATTCATTTTTTTTCATTCATTGAGTTAAATAATTAATAAATACTTGCTGTATAATACAGACTATAATGAGGCCTTTTGGAGAGTGTAGAAGTGAAGAAGACCACATCTCTCTCTCTTTTTTTTTTTTTTTTTTTTTTTAGATTGTATTTATTTATTTGACAGAGAGAAACACAGCTAGAGGCAAACACAAGCAGGAGGAATGAGAAAGGGAGAAGCAAGCTTCCCGCCGAGCAGAAAACCCGATGTGGGTCTCGATCCCCAGAGTCCAGGAACATGACCTGAGCCAAATGAGATGTGTAATGACTGAACCACCCAGGAGCCCCACATCTCTGTCTTTTTAAGAAGATCATTGTTTAGTAAGGAATATAGACACTACAGGTTAGAATGAAATGAAGTTTGTTAGATAAGTGGAACCATGAATGTTCAAAGTATTTATCTCTAGCAAGTAGCTCAGACAGAGCACATGTCTTTTATTAATCATCTTGATTGGCTCTGCTTCTCTTCCACCTTCCCAAAATAATATTAAACAATTTTGGTTAAATCCATATTTGGTTTTTATTTTGATGCTAGTACCTGCAGTTCTCAAACTTTTTGAGAACTTTTGGTTTCAGAACCCCGTCACAAATGCTGTACTGTGGATTCTCTCTCTCTCTCTCTTTCTCTTTTAGAAATGGGGGAAGGGGTAAAAGGAGAGGGAGAGACAAAATCTTAAACAGGTTCCAGATGGTGCTCCATCTCACAACTCTAGGATCATGACCTGAGCAAACTCAAGAGTCAGATACTTAACTGATTGAGCCACCAATGCCCCTGCACTATTTATTCTTAATTGCTTTTTTACCTCCCAATTCTAATTTATGCCTGTGCAAAAATAAATTATGCCCAGGGGAGAAAATCTCTTTACCCTCTTAAAACTCCAAACAGGTTTTATTTATGTAGGCTTTATCATTCAGTATTTTTACTGTGCTAGAAATTAAATCTGAGAAATTTAAAAAACTCATTTATTATTTAAACTTATTACATGCTAAGATAACATTTTTGTAAAAAATAATTATATTTTCAAAAAAGTGAGATATTGAGCATTGATTTATATTTTTTGAAAATCTAATGTTCAGGTGGATGGCTGGGAGGCTCAGGTCATGATCCCAGAGTCTTGGGATCAAGCCCTGCATTGGGCTCCCTGCTCAGCCCTGCTTCTTCTGCTCTTACTCCCCCTGCTTCTGCTCCCCCTCTCACTGTGTTTCTCTCTCTGTCAAATAAATAATTAAAATCTTTAAAAAAAAAGAAAAAAAATCTAATGTCCAGCTTACCAGAAGGCAGCTGGATTATCATATCTACTTGCTTTTGTATTTAATCTGTTGTGGTATATTTTTTTAGTTGAAATATATGAAAAAAAACCTAGCCTCACACAGATAAATCGTTGGAAGAAATAGGAGTATGTTATAGCCTTTCCAGATAATTGTGGGTATTCTTTGCTATTTCACTAAAACTCAACAAGTGGTGTTTACTTAAAGCTTATTGGAATCCACATTAGTAAAGTAAAATCTCATTGATCTATCTCAAACGGTAAATGGGATTTTTACCCAGCAGTGGTTTTTAAACATCATAGATTGGTCATTTGAAAAATATCGGCTCACTGATATAAGCAGATCTTCCAAATAACATTAATATCATCACCAGTTTTATGAGTATTTGGAAGCTGTCAAGTTCATGGTAATGGGTACAATTCTCATTTCCATTCAGAAGGTCAAATTTTATCACTGACAACAAATATTGGCATTTATATTCCTCAAAAATGATAGACTCCCTCTATTCGTTTTGAGAAAACATCTATCAAACACCCTAAATAACATAGTTTTCCTCTCATTCCTTCTTTAAAATAAAATTGGCTAGTTCAGTTTGTAACTCAAACACAACAGCTTTTCCTGTAATACAATTCATTATGCAGAATACTTTATGCATTAATCACATAGAATATTAAAAAAATGTCAATATGTATACTCAAGGTTTGAGATTTAGTAAAATCAGTAAATTTTGCTGTTTTTTCAAGGACATTCTTAACTCAGATTGGCTTCTTTTTCCCCTCCAAATGGCAAGTGTGAGGTGGTGAAGAATACATTTACTAATGAATACAGTTGGTGCTCTGCCTTGGTTTGTACTAAAGCACCAGCAGATTTACCCACTGTTGCTTTTGCACCATCAGTGCAAATGTCAACACAGCGGAAAAGACAGATGTCTTGGATCATTATGAAAATCCACGTGGATTCCCTGAAAGGAGGCGTTGAGGGATCCTTAGACCACACTTTAAGAACTGCTGATGCATGTAAATATTCTCAGCTGAGCAGTGTTCTATACTATGATAGTTTCTTTTCTTCTGGAGGCTAATATTTGCTTTGTCATTTCTTTAATTTTATTCTTTTGCTGATTCTTCCACATGTACCCATGGTTCTTAGCTTTTTACAAAGTCAGCTACATCAAATACCCCCAGTATTGGAGATTATCCTTCCAGGAGTTAGTGATTCTCTTATCTAGGCCCATTACACATCTATCACCGTGGAACTTTTCTTTACCTTTTCTCCTGGGTTTGAGTTCCTGTTTCTTTTCTTTTTTTAAAAAAATTTATTTACTTAGGCATCCCTGGGTAGCTCAGTTGGTTAAATAATCTGCCTTCGGCTCAGGTCATGATCCCAGGGTCCTGGGATGAGTCCTGCGTTGGGCTCCTTGCTCAGTAAGGAGCCTGCTTCTCTGCTTGCTACTCCCCCTGTCTGCCACTCCCCCTGCTTTTATACTCCTGCTCTCTCTCTCACTCTCGCTTTCACTCTTTCTCTGGCAAATAAATAAAATCTTTTAAAATACATATTTATTTGGGCGCCTGGGTGGCTCAGTTCGTTAAGCAACTGCCTTCAACTCAGGTTATGATCCTGGAGTCCTCGGATTGAGCCCTGCATCACACTCCCAGCTCCACAGGGAGTCTGCTTCTCCCTCTGACCTTCATGCTGTCTCTCAATCTCTCAAAAAATATATATATATAATAAATATATATTTATCTATTTATAAAAACACATTTGTTTATTTGAGAAGGGACCAAAGGAGAGGGAGAGAGAGAATCCCAAGCAGACTCCGCACTGAGTGTGGAGCCTGCCATGGGGCTGGATTCTGCAACCCTGAGATCATGAACTGAGCCCCAACCAGGAGTCAGCTGCTTAACCAACTGAGTCATTCAGGCACCCCAGTCCTGTTTCTTAGCTCTCATGTCATCTTCTTTGGGTTTATGCCCTCTTGGTGGAACTTATTATCTTCCAGAAATTTTTGTGTGTTGAAGAGGTTGTACAGAAATGGAGAATCAGGTGATGACAGTCTGTATAGTGCCCTCTATGCCTGGTACTACTTTGGTACTATTATGCCAGTAGTAATCTTGGGGCTTCTGAATAGCAGTATTTTCTGTTGTCCTTGTGATTTCCTGTACCTCTGTGTTAGGGTGTATTTTCTGTATTGAGATCTTCCTCTCTCTCTGATTATGTGCTAATTTCGATGGAAGGCTTGCTTAAGTTACCTGAAGAAATGTACGTGACACATTTTTTTGAGCCTTCATACATTTGAAAATGTCTCTTACTCTCAAAATTAGAATTTTGATGGGTGTAGAATTCTAAATTGAGAATAATTTCAGAATTTTGTAAGCATTTCTCCACTATCATCTTTTCCTTTTTTATTATAAAGTTCATCATACACATAGAAAAGTGCATAAAACATATTAATGGCTTAATGAATAATTATAAAACAATCCTTTGTGTAATCTCTACGCAGGTCAAAAAGTAGAATATTGAGGGCACTCCAGTAGCTGCCATAGTTCTCTTTCCAGTAACAACTCAGCCTTTCCCTTAACTTTTGGTTAATCATTCCCTTCTTTTCTTTATAGTTTTTCCATCTGTATAAGTATCACTAAGTGATACAGTTTACTTTTGCCTATTACTGATTTTTATGTCGGTGGAATAATACTGTATAAATTCTTCAGTTTCTGGCTTTTGCTGAACATTATTTGTAAGATATATCTGTATTGTTGAAGGTAGCTATGGCTTAGTTTTCGTAAGGGCTTGGGGCATCTGGGTGGCTCAGAGGGTTGGGCGTCTTCCTTTGGCTCAGGTCATGATATCCAGGTCTTGGGACTAAGCCCTACATTGGGCTCCCAGTTCAGGAGGCAGTCTGCTTCTCACTCTCCCGCTGCCTCTCCCCCTGCTCCTGCTCTGTCTCTCTGTATCTCAAATAAATAAATAAAACCTTTAAATTTTTTTTCATAAAAGCTTAGGGTATTCTATTGTATGAGTATACCTCAATTTATCTCTTCTCTTTTGATGAACATTTTGATTAATTCCAGTTTGCGCTATTAGAAATAATGGTCTTATGAACAGCCTTGTACATTTAGCCCAGCTATTATGTGGACAATTTTTTTTTTCCTTTTTAAGATTTTATTTATTTGAGAGAGAGATGGAGAGTGCATGCACAGGCATATGAGGTGGGTGGAGGGAGGGGGCTCAAAGAGGAAAGGGAGAGGAACAGGCCGACTCGGTGCTGAGTGTGTGCGGAGCCGACCCCCCAGTTAATCTATCAACCCTGAGATCATGACCAGAGCCAAAATCAAGAGTCAGCTACTTAATGGCCTGAGCCACCCAGGCATTCCAGTGTTCTGAAATTTCACAGTGGTGTATCAAATTAGTTTTCATCTGTAGTAGTGGGCACTAAGTGGGCTCTTTCAATATGGAAATGCATGTTCTTCAGTTCTGAATTATTTTCTTGAGGATTTCCCTCTTCTATGTTCTTGTTCTCTTTCTGGAACTCTCTTTTGGATGTTGGACCTTCTGAACAGTCCTCTAATTATTGAATTTAACTTCTATTTTTCTTTTTTTTTTTTTTTTTTTTTTTTTTTTTTTTTTTTTTTTTTTTTTTTTTTTTTTTTTTTTTTTTTTTTTTTTTTTAATATTTGGGATTTTTTTTTTTTTTTTAAAGATTTTATTTATTTGACAGAGAGAAACACAGCCAGAGAGGGAACACAAGCAGGGGGAGTGAGAGAGGGAGAAGCAGGCCTCCCGCCAAGCAGGGAGCCCGATGTGGGACTCGATCCCGGGTCTCCGGGACCATGACCTGAGCCGAAGGCAGTCGCCCAACCAACTGAGCCACCCAGGCGCCCCTTAACTTCTATTTTTCATCTCTGAATATTTTCTTCCACTTTCTGAGTTTCTTCTCTTGATATTCCAGACCTTCTGTTAAGTATTCATTTGTTAGTAACCTGTTATTTCATGGATGCCCTATTTTGTGCCTTTTAGTAAATATTTTGTAGTGTTTTGTTTTCTTTGCATAGTCTTTTCCCTCTAACAAGCTCTTTTCTGATTTTTGGTCCCTCTTTTCCTCAAGTATCTGATAATCCTTGGTTATCTGCTCTTAATTAAGAATGGGGAACTAAAAAGCTAATTGAAAGCTCTAAGTGTTACAATAGGGTTTATGACCTGGAGTGTCACTATAAGGTGATCTGGTAGGGCATTTGTTGGAGGAACCATGGATATTAGTATATTTAGGAATTTAACTTTTTCACTGGCCAGATTTTTCTGCCTAAAGGATAAAGACCCGGCTCCAAGTTGAAACCTTCTGAAAAGGATTCACTATTCTAGATGCCATTAAGAACCTGATTCATAGGAATAGGTCAAAATGTCATTAGTAGGAGTTTGGAAGAAGTTGATTCCAGCACTTATGGATGCCTTTGAGGGGGGGAAGTAGCTGCAGATGTGGTAGAAATAGAAGAGAACTAGTATAGAAGTGGAGCGAGCCTGAAGATGTGGCTGAATTGCAGATGAGAATTTGCTTCTTATAAATGAGCGAAGAACGTGGTTTCTTTTTTTTTTTTTTAAAGATTTTATTTATTTGACAGGGAGAAACACAGCCAGAGAGGGAACACAAGCAGGGGGAGTGAGAAAGGGGGAAGCAGGCTTCCCACCGAGCAGGGAGCCCGATGTGGGACTCGATCCTGGATCTCCAGGATCATGACCTGAGCTGAAGGCAGTCACCCAACCAACTGAGCCACCCAGGTGCCCCAAGAACGTGGTTTCTTGAGATAGATTCTATTTCTGTGATAATATGAAGACTGTTGAAATAACAACAGAGGATTAGAGTATCACATAAACTAATCTAATGAAAAAAGCATCAAGGGGGTTCTGGCTAGCTCAGTTGGAAAAGTGTGTGACTCTTGATCTCAGGGTTGTGGCTTTGAACCCCATTTTGGGTATAGAGAGTACTAAAAAAATTAGTTTTTGAAAAAGGCAGCAAGGTATGAGGGGATTGACTCCAGTTTGTCACTTCTTTTTAAATAAGCTCTATACCCAGTGTGGGGGCTTGAACTCATCGACCCGAGATCAAGAGTTGCATGCCCTACTAACTGAGCCAGCCAGGTGTCCCAGATTGACTCAGTTTTTGAAAGAAGTTCTGCTGTGGGTTGAAATACTATCAAACAGCATCACATGCTACAGAGAAATTGTGAAAGGAAGAGTCATTTGATGTGCTAGACCTCATTGTTGTCGTATTTTAAGAAATTGCCACAGCCTTCAGTAGCCACAACTCTGATGAGTCAGCAGGCATCAACATTGAGGCAGGACCCTCCAGCAGTAAAAATATTACAACTCCCTGAAAATTCAAGTGATGGTATTGTTTTTTAGCAATGAAGTATTTTTAAATTAAGGCATGTACTTTTTTTTAGCATATTGCTATTGCACACTTAATAGACTAGTATGAAAGGGAGGTATATACAAATGATCTCCAAAGGCCAAAGGATCGATAAGACTGAAGAAAAGGGCCAAGTCAAGCTTGACAAAAAATGATTTATTAAAGGGACTTGTAGACAGAAGTGTGTATTGGGTGGCAACAAGTAGATCTCTGCAACCCTACCCCCCATATGACCTGCTTTTATAGCCCTAGAGGCTGAGGAGAGTACAGGCTGGGAGACCACCTGGGAAGAAATGTTTGAGAATCATACTCTTTTTTTTTTTTTTTTTTTAAGATTTTATTTATTTGACAGAGATCACAAGTTGGCAGAGAGGTAGGCAGAGAGAGAGGAGGAAGCAGGCTCCCTGCTGAGCAGAGAGCCCAACGTGGCCTCCCAGAGCCCTGAGATCATGACCTGAGCCGAAGGCAGAGGCTTAACCCTCCAAGCCACCCAGGCACCCAAGAATCATAGTCTTATCTCCAGAGCAGATCAAGGATATTTTGCCCTAAGGGTATTGTTAAACAGAAGGAATGTTTGGGTGGGAGACTGTGCTTAAGAAAGCTTTTGGTCCCAGAGCAGTCATCATAGCGGATTTGTCCAAGATGGCGTTAGTTTGGTTCACACATTCCACCTCTCAAATCTGGCTCTCAAAATCTCCCATGCCTACCTCTTCTGCAATATTCCCTGAGCCATCAGAGAGTGGCTCTTGGCGATAGGTTCCTTTGCCAGAATGTGTTCAAGATGAAGGCATAAACCACAGCAGTAATACAGATAGCAACAGGAGCAACTATAAAGCCTTTCAGTATGGGTACCTGTCTGGTATATGTATGTTGACTGTTTTGGCCCCAACTCCAGCAGGAACAGTGGGGACCACTTTAGCTCTCTGGGACATTTCTTACTCTGGCAAGAAGTAGTCTATCATTCCTGGGGAAATTGCCATTCTAACCCCTCCTCAATTCCCTCCCCCCGGAGGATGAACTGAGGAGCCCTGAACCACAGTTTTCCCTGGCCTGCTACTAGCATCTCAGGCCTCGTTTTCTGGATGGCAGTAGCCCAGCATTTGGGGTGATGCCACAGATGGTCTCAGTTGAATTTAACAAGTGTGTGGTTTCTGGCAAGACTTGTCTATCCATGCAACTGTGGCATCTATAAGAGAGCTCTGAGTTGAGCTTTAAGAATGCCATTTTTCTTTTCAGTTAGCCTGGTGGCTTGTGGATTATATGGTAAATCAAATCATCAGTGTATGTCCTCATATCATATCTGGTGAAATGTGTTCCTATGTCACAGTCTGTCCTTTGAGGATATCTGTATGTGGCACTAAGTTGTTTAGGGCATTGATGGTGGCATATTGTTTGGTCCTTTTATAGGGAAGGACTTAGATTAGCCCTGACTGTATCCATACACTTTAGGGTGTTCTTTTCCCTTGACTTACGGTTAGAGGGTCTATATAATCAATTTGGCAATCTAAAACTGGTTTGATTGCAAGAGGTATGCATTTTGTGGTGTGTGGAACTTCCTAGGTCTCAAATGGGAGCTGATCATTTACTGATTCTTCTAGGATGTTGGTATAGTAAAGGGGTGTGCCAACTCCCTTCCTTATGTTTCAACCCACCTTACATTGCAGTGCCTACTGTGCTTATAAAAGCATGCAGCCAGTTCTGAACTTTGCATGGAGGTCAGGCCCTGATTTTTGCTAAGGTGTCTGCTTCAGTATTCCCATTGTGTGAGACAGGCTGATGCAGTGAGACATGGAAAACAGTATGGGAGGCAGCAGTGTCCTATATTCCATATAGCCTTCCATAATTCTCCCCATAATGATTTCTGTAAAACTTTTCAGTCAGCATGAGCCCATCGGGCCCTTATAGACAGCCTCACTATCCATGCAGAGGTTAAGGGGTCAGAATTCATGCATACATACCATCTGGACAGCTCTCACTTCAGCCCACTGACTACTTTTATTATCTGCAGTCTCAAACCAGACAGTATGAGTCTGGGGTGGGATTATTCCTGCAGTTCAGCAACTAGGATTCCTTCTAAGAGAGGAAGGAACCCCTACACCAACCATCTTTAGGAATAGGAGATGTGCCTTCCTTTACTTGTGAGGGGGTCTCTGTAGGAGGCTTTTGGGGGGTGATCATTAAAGGTTTCCTATTATTCTGTCTCCAAGATACCATGTAATTCATCTCCTAGAGGACTCTTGGCAAGAACACTCTGTTGTAG
Source organism: Spilogale gracilis (assembly GCA_004023965.1). Classification (NCBI taxonomy): domain Eukaryota; kingdom Metazoa; phylum Chordata; class Mammalia; order Carnivora; family Mephitidae; genus Spilogale; species Spilogale gracilis. Next base: position 171,735 of record PITA01001484.1, on the reverse strand, counting down.
ATAAACATGCCATCTTTGCAGTGTAGGGACTTGTGTTATGGCAGAGGCCAGTCTTGTGAATATACAATCTAGCCACTCTGTTATAGGCAACCCAATCTGGACAATTACTGGAAGAATGGCAGTTAAGGGTGCCACTTGTTGAAGGGCCTTATAGCCCCCTGTGTTTGTTCATCAATCGGTAAATATCATATCTTCGTTCCCTTCCAGAGTTGTGATCCAAAGGTCAACAGGGTTAACTTTCCATGCTGTTCCTGCTAAAGTGCCCAACTTAACCCATTTGGCATAGTTGGTCACATCTAGGGTTATGGGGATACTAGGTAAAGGCATTCCTAAGGCCTATGCTTAAGTAACTAATAGCTTGGTCAAAGCCAGCTTGATGTTCTGCCCGATGCCAGTGGGCTTCCTGTTTTACCAGATGTTATAGAGGATACAGGCATTGTGCTAAATTGGGCTAAAGGCCCTATATTACCCCCAGGAGATCTAGGAACTCTTGTAGTTGCTTAACCGTCTTAGTAATGGGAAACTGTTGGATCTTGTCAGTCACTGAGACACATCTTAACCTGACCAAGTAACCCCAAAAACTGGACTGTGGGCCCAGGGCCTTGTACTTTTTGGTAGATTGATGGCACATCCTTGCTTGTTCAGATGAGAAAGCTGAAACTATTCAAGTAAGACTCTAACAGAAGTCTTCAAAGATGACCTAATGGAACCTTTTAACCGTGAGTAGTGGTGGATACAAAGACAAATCATGAGCAGTCCTACCATGACAGATAGTGGAGCTATGCACATGTCCTTGTGGCAATGCCTGGAATGCCTGTTGTCAACCATCTCATGTGACTTGGGATGCAAAGGATACTAAAGAAGGGATACTGAGGGTGGGGTGGGGAGGGGTTGGCGCACCTAGGTGGCCAAGTTGGTTCAGCACCAACTCACGGTTTCAGCTTAGGTCCCGATCTGAGGGTCGTGGGATCAAGCCCTGCATTAGGCTCTGTGCTTAGCCATGAGTCTGCTTGAGAGTCTCTCTCTTCCTCTCCCTTTTTGTCTGTCCCCCACATATGCCCATGTGCTCTCTCAAATAAAATATTTTTTTTTCTTTAAAGATGTTATTTATTTGACAGAGCATACTAGCAGTGGAGGGGCAGACAGAGGAAGAGGGACAAGCAGGCTCCCTGAGCAGAGAGCCCAATGGGAGGCTCAGTCCCACGACCCTGAGATCATGACCTGGGCTGGAGGCAGACACTAACCAACTGAGCTACCCAGGCATCCCTCAAATAAATAAAATCTCTTAAAAAAAAAAGGGCGCCTAGGTGGCTCAGTGGGTTAAAGCCTCTGCCTTTCTGCTCAGGTCATGATCTCAGAGTCCTGGGATGGAGGCTCGCGGCAGCTCTCTGCTCAGCAGGGAGCCTGCTTCCTCCTCTTGCTCTGCCTGCCTCTCTGCCTACTTGGGCTAAAGGCCCTATAGTGATCTCTCTATATATCAAATAAATAAATAAAATCTTTAAAAAATAAAATGTAAGCATTGGCTGAATCCAAAACCACATGGTAAGAGCCTACACCATGTACATTTTGTTCAGTGATTTGGGTAATATTAGGACAACCTTACTTAGTTCTCTATAATTATGGTCATTCTCCAGGTACCATTTGGTTTCTTCACAGGCCATACAGCACTATTATGCTGGCCTGAGTCTTTGTACTCTTGCTAATTCCCATATAGTGGCAGGTATTTCCTCAAATCCCAACAACCAGTATTGCTTTACATTTATAACCTGGGGAGGAGGTAACACAGGATCCCAGTTTGCATTTCCCCTAGATTTAATTACTGTAAATCAAATGTGAAATTATCCTACAGAGCTTTGTAGTAGTTTTTTCCCCAGGAGAATATATTAGTCATATACATTCTCCTGGGAAAGAATACCTATGACTAATATATTCTCCAGTACTAGAGAAATGAAAACCTCATAAGGATCGATTGGGGTTTGATTCTCAAGCGCACTATTGTGCATTTCACCCTTAAGCTCTTCTTTTTTTTTCCTCCAAGATTTTATTTACTTAGTTGAGAGAGACAGAGAGAGAGAGCAGGAGCAGGGCAGAGAGGGAAAAGCAGGCTCCTTGCGGAGCTGGGAGCCTCATGTGGAACTCGATCCCAGGACCCTGGGATCATGACCTGAGCCAAAGGCAGATGTTTTACCGACTGAGCCATCTAGGTGCCCACTTTTCTTTTTTTAATATTTTGTTTATTTATTTGTCAGAGAGAGCACAAGCAGAGGAAACAGCAGGCAGAGGGAGAAGCAGCCTCCCTTCTGAGGAAAGAGCCCAGTGTGGGATCAATCCCGGAACCCTGGGATCATGACCTGAGCCGAAAGCAAATGCTTAACCCACTGAGCCACCCAGGCTTTTCCCTCCTTAACTGTTGGTGGCTGCCCAGGTCCCTGAATGCCATTCTGGATTGCCAAGAATTACAGTGCATTCTCACCTGTCTGGTATTCATGGATTTTTGCTTATTTTATGGTGTCCAGTAAATTGTGAACTTGACTTGGGACTCCTGTTGCCTCCACGGCTCTCACATGGAAGCATCCTTGGTCCCATCCCTGGTCTCTCAGGCAAGGGGGTACCAGGCCCTGGTAAGAAGTCACCTGTGGCTTAGTTTTTTGTTTTTTTTTTCCCCCCAGGGGTGGATAGAGGGCAGTGGCCTAAATTGCTGAGTAGAAGTAAACTCCTTCTTTAAAGCCACTAGAACAGCCATTTGGTTGGCAGTCTGTCTATTGTTTGTTTATGCCCACTGCCAACAGGTCACACCACATTTGCTTTTGGGCTACCTTAATGGCTCCTTTGTTTTAGAGTAACCTTATATTTTTTTAAAGATTTTATTTCTTTATTTGACAGAGAGAGACAGCGAGAGATGGAACATGAAGTAGGGATAGTGGGAGAGGAAGAAGCAGGCTCCCTGTTGAGCAGGGACAAATTATTTATTTATTTCTCAACAAAAAAGCATCCATCTTCATTTTTCATACCTTCTCCTACTGAAAACACATCCTACTTTCTTGGCATACAAAGATGTTTCCCCTGGGTTCCATGGTTTAGCATCCTAGGCTGGCTTCAAATGATGGCTGTAATCTGAGGTTGCCACATTTTATCCCTCCCTCCCTCCTCCCTGAGCACGTGAAGTGACAGACACACTGAGGTCTCAATTTGTGTGTGCTGGTTTTAGATAGTATCTACCAAATTAGAAGCCAAAAGGGGTGTAGATAGTCTCCTGTCCTTTCCACCTGCTTTATTCCTGCCACTAGCCGGGCATTGATGGCCTCCTGAAGGGCTCATAGGGGCAGCCATCCTACCAGGGCCACTGCTTGGAGGCCTTCCTTACCCCAGTGGGTCATGCAACTTTGTAATAGCTCTAATCCATATGGCATTTTCAGAGTGTCCCCATACTCATGTAGGAAGCCCACAGGCATCAAGCAGACTGTGCCTTCCCACGTTGATATGGTCAGCCACTCCAGGGTTTCCCCCAAAAGAAGCTTCATTCCCTTGCCCATTCTGGCTGGCTCACCAATTGTTCTGTGAAAGGGAGGTAATATGCAAAAGGATATTCAAAGGCCAAAGGAGCCAAAAGACTGAAGAAAAATGCCAACAAGTCCAATGTAACAAAAAATGGTTTATTAAAGGGGCTTCTGGACAGAAGTCCCTCTGGGCAACTGCAAGACAAGCAGATTTCTGCACCTCCTGTAAGACCTGCTTTTACAGCCCAGGGCTGAGGAGTACAGGCTAGGAGACCACCTGGGAAGGAATGTTTGAGAATCATTGTCCAATCTCCAGAGCAGATCAAGGACATTAGGCCCAAAGGTGTGCTTAAGGGTGTTAAGGGTGTGGCAAAACAAAGATTGGGGCAAGGAAGATCGTGCTCTAGAAGGCTACGGATCACAGAGTGGTTATGGCAGATTTGTCTAAGATGGCATTAGTCTGGTTCACACAGTAGTGTAAACATAACTTTTATGTATGCACTGGGAAACCAAAAAATTCAAGACTGACTTCATCGTGATGCTCACTTTATTGCAGAGGTCTGAAACAGAACCAGCAAATCCCTGGGATATGTCTGTACTGTATGTCTTATTGGCATAGGATGTTATCCACATGATTTTTTTTTTCTGGATATAGCCCATATTTAAATATGAAGATAGTTCCTGGGACCCTAGATACCTATCTTATAAGCCTCTTCACTGTTCATTAAAATTCAAAGTGTTAATCTCCCCTTAATTCCCTCATCCACAAATGATTGTTGAATACGCGCTATGTACACAGAATGGTTTGTTTCTCTCAAAGATGTGGGACTAGTTAAGAGACAAAACACACAAATGCCACAAATGAAAATGCATTTTAAAAGGATCACTCAGGCCAGAAGGGAACAGAAACTGGGGACATCAATTATGAGATGAGCTCATTCATTCATTCATTGAGCAAATATTTACTAAGGATTTTCTGTGTATGTAAGTCAATTTGTTAGTCCTCAGAGCTGTAAAGACAGAATAGCCAATCTTGGCTCTCAGGGTTATAGTCCAGCTTTTAAGGGGGCAGATAAGGAAAGACTGAAGTATAAAATTGTATTACTGGTACAGTGAACAGTAGGAGCAGAAAGTTGGGACGGGGATATTCAGGAGAGGATCCAGATCCACAGAGTTGACATTTCAGTGAAGTTTGGGAAGGAGACAGTCTTTCACCCGTTGTTTACTGAGCTATTGCAGTAGTTCAGGTGAATATAACAAGCCAACAGGAATGAAGGGGGCAACAGATTAAACAGGTGTTCAACAGCAGAGTGTCTGATTTTTGATAACTTTCATCCACTTTTGTTGGTCAACAAGAACTCTGTAGACTGCCAGGGAGAGATGACGATCAAGGGAAGAAAGCAAGGAGGAAGAACAAGCATGGGGAGGAAAGATAAGTTTTGGGCACCTGGGTGGCTCCGTGGGTTAAAGCCTCTGCCTTCGGCTCAGGTCGTGATCTCAGGGTCCTGGGATGGAGGCCTACATCCAGCTCCTTGCTCAGCAGGGAGCCTGCTTCCTCCTCTCTCTGCCTATTTGTCATCCTTCTCTCTGTCAAATAAATAAATAAATAAAATCTAAAAAAAGAAAGAAAGAAAACATAATTTTGTTTGAGATACTTGCAAGGCAGTGACATTCACATATAAATGCCAAGTAGGTACTTGAGAACTAAAGACTGGTGCTCAGGCCCAGACATGACATATCAATTTTTGAGTCCCTTAGACTCTGGAAATACTGGAAGTTATACAGAATAAAGGCAGGAGAATTCCCCCAGGTCCTGTCCTTGGCTCTGAAGAAGAAAATGGAGCTACTTAGCTATTGAAGCTGCTTTTAAAATCTGCCTTTAATTCTGCAATTTTGGTATTAAGTTCTTTGACTCTGTTAACAGTTACTTTTTAAAACTGCCTACTAGTAAGTCTTATTGCAAATTTTTATTTCTATATAGAAGAAATATATTTTAATGTCACTTTGTTCACTTTAACAGCTACCTTTCACTTTAAAGAAATTTAGTAGATGGAATACAATTGTTATATGTCATAAATAGGGAAACCTCTAGAAAGCAAACTTCTAAAGGAGAGGAAAATACTAATTGGTACTGAGTTATCCAAAAAGAGTTCTTTATTGAGCTTTAATGACTTAACACTTTATTAATTTCAGGTGTACAATGTAATGCTTCAATATAAGAATAATTTCTTTTTAATCCCAGGAATGGAAGATTGTGAAACAATGGAAGATGTATATATGGCTTCAGTGGAAACAGATCGGGGAGTAAAGGAACAGTTACATCTTTATGACACCAGAGGCTTACAAGAAGGTGTGGAGCTACCAAAACATTATTTTTCATTTGCTGATGGCTTCGTTCTTGTGTACAGTGTGAATAACCTTGAATCCTTTCAAAGAGTAGAGCTTTTGAAGAAAGAAATTGATAGATTTAAAGACAAAAAGGAGGTAAGTGGGTTTGTTAAAAGTGCTAACTATGAATTGTAAATATATAACTCGTAGCATGGACTTCTGGGCAGTTACAATATTTTACTTTTTTTTAGATTTTTATTTACTTATTTATTTGACAGAGAGAGAGAGATCACAAGTAGGCAGAGAGAGAGGAGGAAGCAGGCTCCCTGCCGAGCAGAGAACCTGATGCGGGCCTGAGATCATGACCTGAGCTGAAGGCAGAGGCTTTAACCCACTGAGCCACCCAGGCGCCCAGTTATAATAATTTAAAAGCATTAAATTGGATTAATGGTATCTGTAATCTTCATAATATTTTTTTCTTAGCCCAGGAAATACAGGATTGAACGAATTCAGTCAGCATTTGACTTTCTGCTTTTGCTTTTTACCATGTGCAAGTTGAATTTTAATGACACTGTGTCTCATCCTACAGTTCACTTCATATTGTTTGGGATCACTGTTTCCTAGGGCTCTCTTTGTCTCGTTGGCTTAACAGAATTCTTGTTCTCAGTCTCAGCAGAAAATAATAAATATAAATGTAAATACATATAAATAAATAAAATGGTTGGATTATACTCATTTAGTACTTACAAATAAGTTCCTTACCATGATCTGTAGCCTTAAATGATCTGGCCCATACCTGTCCTTTTCGTCTTACTTTTACCATCTTGTTCCTGTCACTGTACTCCAGGGACACTGGTCTGCTTTTATTTTTTTATTCAATGTGATGAGTTTGTTCCCCTGTTAAGTCTTTGTCAATTGCTGGTTCCCTCCCTGGAACTCTTAATGCAGCTCTTACTCCAGATCTTCACATGGCTGACTCCCTGTTATCTAGGGAACCAAATAATGTATTGGTTAACAGCATTGGCTAGATGTTCTTAACTTAGATTTTTATATTTTATTGTTAAACTTATTTTGAGATAATTGTAGATTCACATGCAATTTTAAGAAATAATAGAGCTCTCTTACCCAATTCCACCAGTGCTAACATTGTACAAAACTAGTATAATGTTACCACCAAGATATTTATGTTTATAGTCAAGATACAGAAGTTTCATCATTGCAAGGATCCCTCCTATCTTTTTTTGCCATACCCACTTTCCTCCCATCCCTATCCTCTTAATCCCTGACTGATCTGTTTTCCATTTCTGTAACCTTGTCATTTCACGAGTGTTAACATAAATGGACTCATACAGGGTGTAACCTTTTGGTATCAGCATTTTTCACTCAGCATAATTCTCTGGAGGGTCATCCAAGTTATTACATGTAAGAGTAGTTCATTCCTTTTTATTGCTGAGTGATATTCCATGGTATTTATGTACCAAAGTTTATTTAGCCATTAACTTGGACATTGGGGTTGTTGATATTTTATTATTCTGAATACTTATTTGCTTTGTGAATAGATTTATGATCACAATGTTGTCCTCAAAAGACATAGAGGCAGGTAGTGGGTGGATGCTGTCCTCCCACCTGTTTCCATTTTTTCCCACCTAAACAGATAAATGCTGTTGTTATTTTCTAGGGTATCCTTCATTTCTCAATGCCCCCCAAAAGTTGAAAGAGTGATTCCTTAACCACTCATATTTGGTACTTGAATCTTGGGTCTGCTTCTCAATTTTCTGCTTCAGTTTCCTTAATCATAAAATTGGGGATAAAGTACCTTTCTCATATGGTTGTTAGGGAGATCTAAGCAGCACATTCATTCAACAAATGCTTATTGAGCAACTATTATACCTGGCATTGTTTTAGGTAAGGTTCTGGGAATGCAACACACAATAAACAAATGTGTATCAAGAAGAGTCAGATGCTATTTAAAAAAGTAAAGTTGAGCAGGGTGCAAGGGTACTATTTTTCTATAGGGCCATCTGGCAAGGCCTCACTGATAAGGTGACTTTTAGCAGAGATCTGAAGGAAGTGAGGGAGGGAGCCAGGCCCTTGTGGAGGAGGAATGCTCCAGTGGGGGGACTAGCAGGTGCAAGGGTCTGGAAAAGGTTGCTCTGTCATGTTCAGGAACAACAGTGAGGCCAGAGTAGGCTAGGAATAGATAGGAGATGAGGGGCCACACTTTGGATCAGAAGCCATTGGTATTGAGCAAAGGAAAAGACATGATAGCTTCGGTTGTATTTATTTATTAATTTATTTTCATGTTTGATTTTAAAAAATTGAATAGGTAATGTTTGCACATGGTTCAGAAATAAAAATGATACGTAAAAAGGACTTTGGGAAGTCTAGTTCCCACCCCTGTCCTCAACCATCAAGTTCCTTTATCTCAAGCATACTATTCATTTGTTATTCATTTATTGATCAATTGATTAATTGTAAGCTCTCTGCCCAGCATGGGGCTTGAACTCATGACCCTGAGATCAAGAGTCCTATGCTACACCACCTGAGCTAGCCAGGTGCACCTCAAGCATGCTTTTAAAATATTTTACCACTTGTTTGGGGGCATCCTTCCAGTTTCTTTATATAAATACAAGCAAATAGGAATACACATACAGTTTTCCTCCACCCCTACTTTCTTACACCAAAGGTAGCGTTAGTGTTCTACACCTTACATTTTTCATTAATGTATCTTGGAAGTCCTTTCCATAGCAGTATGCAAATTCCTTTTTTTTTTTTAAACTGATGCATATTCATTGTATGGATGTATCATACATATTTAACCACTTCCAAACTGATGGACACTTGGGCTGTTTACAGTCATTTGCTATTATGAATGATGCTACAGTGAATAATCTTACACATTTGTTATTTTGTATGTTTTAGGGTATACTTATAAGAATCAGCTAAAATGGGGTTCTTGAATCAAAGGATATATTCCCCAATTACCATCCATAACAAGGATAGGAAAGTTTCAGTTTCCTTAATATGAATAAAGCTAAACATCTTTTGACTTTTTTTTTTTTTAAGATTTTATTTATTTATTTGATAGAGAGAAACACAGCGAGAGAGGGAACACAAGCAGGGGGAGTGAGAGAGGGAGAAGCAGGCTTCCCGCTGAGCAGGGAGCCTGATGTGGGGCTCGATCCCGGGATTCTGGGATCATGACCTGAGCCGAAGGCAGTTGCTCAACCAACTGAGCCACCAGGCGCCCCTTGACTTGTTTTAAAATGTTCATTTTGGCTGCTGTGTTGACAAGTTAACATAGGGAATAAGGTGAGAAGCAAGTTTTGTGAAATGCTATTATTGCTCTGGAGCACTTAAGTTACGAGTTGAGGAGAAACCACTTTAAAAAGTAGGGAGATCAAACTGCGTTATGGTGCAGATAGGTCAGAAAAGCTGAAACTTGGGATGTCTTAAGAGTTATAGTAAAACAGTGAGATAAATTGGACTGGATTGGCCTGGATATAAGGATTGGACACAGAAAAGATAGCTCTTTGATAGAGTTTTGAGTCAAAGGGTAAATATATTGTCCTATAAAGGGAAAAATGTGTAAAAGAGGACATTTTTTTAGAGAGCTAGCGTTCACATGCTCGTGCAACGATTCAATAGGAGAAAATTGATGGGGAAGGGAATAATTGCTGGAGTGACCGTCATGTCTGGGGTAGAGGATGGGTTCTAGAAGATGGTAGGTTGTTAGATGTGGTGGTGGATGCAGGTGAAAGTTCTAATTGCTTCTGTTTTCTTACTGAAATAGTGTGGACATCAGCTGAGAGAGTAAGGTGGGGAAAGAAGAGATGTTGGAGGTTGAAGAGGGCCAAGGTAGGAGGTGTTAAAATGTTTGCTGGGAAAACACCAGCTCTCTTAGTCAGTTGTTATGGATTGGGACCAGCCAGCAGGGCTGTTTTTTCCCCTCTATGCATGTTCAGTAGGTGGTATAGACATGGGATGATGATGGCAAGGTAGTAAATTAAAAGAATATAAACTGGGCCAAGAACTGAGGACAGGAGAGGGAGGGGTTGAAGGACGGTGATAAAGATAGGAGAGTCAGTGAGTGGGTTGTAGGTCATTCTGGTGTTGAGGATTGTTGCAGTCGGGGTGTTAGGCATAAACTAGGAAGGCAGAGGTGGAATTGGGACCACAGAGGGGAGCAGTAATAAGGGCAAGAGTAGGATGTGTTCTTGGGAATGAATGGCCAAAGTTAGGAGGATGATTAGGGCTATTTGGGAAGGGTCATCTATGTGGTTAGTGAAGTCACTAGGACTTATAAAAGTAGTATGGGGGTGACCATGAGCTAGGTCTGTAATGAGTAGCAACACAGTGGCGGTGGGAAACAGGTAGTAGGTAGTACAAACTAATAGCCCCAGCCTTCAGTTTCAGGGTTCTTAGGAAGAAAATTGCTGGAGGCAGGACACCCCTTCCATCCCCTGTGCTCACTGTGGTGGTGAGTACTACAGAGCTGTGCCAGTTTCAGCTAGGAGAGGTGAAGGGAACATTCAAAGCAGAGATGGGGACATAAGGGGATTTTGTTAAAAGTTTAGCGGCAACATGAGACAGTTTCTGCAACTGGATAGGTCAGGGCGATAGATCAGAGGAGATAACATGTGAAGATGAAAATGTGGGTGATGAAGAATGACAGGAGGGCCTGAAGGGTTAGATCCTGTTGAGAAATGAAGGCATATGTGACTTGCCAAGCAAATCAGAGCTCTGGGGCTGCTGTTCCATCCTTCCCGGGAGTCATGGTCTAACTGGAGCACAGAGAGCTCAGTTTTAAGGCAGGAACACAGCCATGGCGTGCATGTCCTACTTCAAAGCTGTTCCTCAGAGATGCCTTCTCTAACAAGTCTTGCTGCCCTTCTTTTACTTTCCATGATCTTGTTTTATTGTTTTCTTTATACAGTCAAGGGTCTGAAATTGGGATATTCTCTCTCCGCCAAACCTCCTCTTCCTGAGCTGTCTGCCTTGTGACTGCCGTGTTCTGGTGGCCTGAAACTGCATGGTGTACAATAAGCATTCAAGCTTAATGATTGACTGCCTCACATTTAGTGTAAAATACTCCCATGGTCCATACATTCAGATGTTTATTGCTTGCATCAGGCACTTGTCTGTGATCAGGAATGTGAATAGAGTAACGATTCCTGTTCTCTTAGAACGTAGGTCATTTTTTGTTTTTTTTGAAGTATGTATTGCAGATTTCCCAAAGAGCAGGTATAGTGGGCACCTGAGTGGCTCAGTGGGTTAAAGCCTCTGCCTTTGGCTCAGGTCATGATCTCAGGGTCCCGGGATTCAGGCCCACATCGAGCTCTCTGCTCAGCAGGGAGCCTGCTTCCTCCTCCCTCTCTGCCTGCCTTTGCCTACTTGTGATATCTCTGTCAAATAAATAAAAAGTCTTAAAAAAAAAAAGCAGGTATAGCTACACTGGAATGTGGACACATTTCAAACTGTTATATTTATTAGATATTAATTTCCCCAAGTCTAGATTCTATTCGTACCTGACTTAAGTAACTTCACTTACTGATGACTTAAAATATTTCCTAGTTAAGGGGCGCCTGGGTGGCTCAGTGGGCTCAGGTCATGATCCCGGAGACCCAGGATATGCGAGTCCCATATCCGGCTCCCTGCTCAGCGGGAGGCCTGCTTCTCCCTCTCTCAATCCCCCTGCTAGTGTTCCCTCTCTGGCTGTGTTTCTCTCTGTCAAATAAATAAAATCTTTAAAAAAAATATTTCCTAGTTAACCAGCTGTACAGTATCTGCAATTTTAACAAAAATGCATTCAGGAAGAATGGGGTTAATGTCCTACAAAGTTATGACTCGGGTCACATCTGAGGATCAGTTTTGAAGCAGCAGTTCTATTCAATATGACAATTTTCTTGATTTTGCTATTTTGCCTAGGAACTGATGTTGGCGAAATGTAATCTTTTTTATTTTCCTTTCAGGTAGCAATTGTCGTATTAGGAAACAAAATTGACCTTTCTGAGCAGAGACAAGTGGATGCTGAGGTGGCACAGCAATGGGCAAGAAGTGAGAAAGTACGCCTGTGGGAGGTAACAGTTACAGATCGGAAAACACTGATTGAGCCATTCACTCTCTTAGCCAGCAAACTTTCCCAGCCCCAGAGCAAATCGAGCTTTCCTTTGCCTGGGAGGAAAAACAAAGGGAACTCTAGCTCCGAGAACTAATACGTGTTTGTTGTTTGTTGAGTAATGATTGCCTTTAGATGTTTAAAACAGGCCATTTGCATCTACCTTTGGTCCTTAGGAAACTTTTAAGGAAGTAATTTAATGCACTTTAGGTTATAATTAAATTATTTGGGCTAAGTTTATTGCCTGATAGGAAATAATATATTTGCATTGTCACGGTTTGAAACTTGTCCCTGAATTTAGCACCTTTGTTTTTTAAAATTTTTGTTGTTGTCCAAACAGTAAAATAAAGTTTGGGTAGTATGCAGATATACCCATGAGCAGTAGCTCCACAACCCTAACTTGTTTCAGAAGCCATTTTTCTGTGTAACTTTATGCAACTTAATAGCTAAAATATAATTGTTTTTAAGAAGCTCATCAATCTAATGTTATTTTTAGATTGCATACAGTAAACAGTTCAGGTGTTAAACTAAATTTTATCTCATGGAGACCTTGCTAAATAGAACAAAACCTATGATTTAACTTTGTTCAAATTATATGTTTAGCATGACTTGAGGTAGTAGGTGGTGTAAATATGTCCAAAGCATTTGCTTTTCAGAAAACCACTAAGCATGTTAGGACACTAAAGCTTCCATTTACTGTATCTCCTGTAATAGTTTTCTGGACACACAGTCATGTGGAATAAAATGTATCGTAAAAATATTGGACTTAAGGTAGTCTTCGGGTTAGGTATCAGAGTTTGTGCTGTGGTATTCTTTGAAAATTTTGGCCATATCCAAGCAGTGGGACTATTTTGCAGGTTGACAATATTGTACTAATTTTAAAAGTAGGAAGCAAGCTATGTAGTATTTTAACTGGCAAAGTTTTTTTTGTTGTTGTTTTTTTTACAGAAGTGGGGGCAGGGAGGAGATGGAGAGGGAAAGAATCTTAAGCAGGTTCTGTGGCTCCATCTCACAACCTTGAGATTGTGACCTGAGGCCACAAGCAAGAGTCAGACGCTTAACCAACTGAACCACCCAGGATCAGCTCACTTACCCTCAGCTATTTGATTTATATGTAAAATGTGAAATAAGCTGTTCAGCAAAGACAGGTCAAGCCAAAAAACTATTCAGATAATGGTTAAGTCATTCCCTGAGGTTGATCTTGGTTTCTTTCCTATTATTTTTACAGTGATTTTTTTAAAAAGTTTCTCTGGGGTAGATGTAAAGAAACAGAATTGCTGGGTATATGTACACTTAGGTACTGTCAAATTGCCCTTTTTAGCCATGGGAATCCATCTCTGACCTTTTCTAAGACACCTCAAAAACAGAGTAGCATACCAAACCTAACCTAGGTCCTTACTCATTATTTGGTGTGTATTACTTGTAGGTAGTGTAGTAGCAAAGCTTTACCAAGTTTAGAAGAATCTGCAAAGACGGGAAAAGAAAGCAACTGAATACAACAGTGTTAGGTGGTGGTTGTTTTAATATTGTTTATTAGCACAGTAACAAATGCAGACTTAAGTAGTCTACAACATATAACCAATCCACTGAGCAACTCCTATTCCACACCTTACAGTTAACAGCTTAAGGTATTTTACTACAGGTTTTCACAAGTCGTGATTCAAACCTCTTATCTCATCACAATAAGGTAGATTGGCATATAAAATAAAATACATAACTACTCATTTCCTATGTGGTGTCTTATAGCCACGTATCCATTTTATATATATGAGATGACAGTCTCTAAAAACTGTTAAATAGCAATGTTCCCTTCCAAGAAGGGAAAACAAATTCCAATTTTTTTGAACAAAAAAAGTGTAGTCTTGGAAGGGTTTTACATTAATGGCCATGTATGTAACCTGTACAAAATTAAGCTATTTTAAATTTACAGACTACAAGCAACTGAACCCAATGTCTATTCTCTGTACTACATTTCAGCTAATATTGAAGAACTAATGACAGTTTTAAAAGTTGCTATTACCAGTTCTGTCTACTGTAGCAAGATACCTTAAGTTACAACAAAATCTTAGGAAATAAGACTGAATAATATCTGTTATAGAAATACCCTACTCTTTACCAACTCCCACCCTCCCCCACCCCTTCAAAATCATAAGCAGCTCTCTCTGTGACAGACAAATAATGTAAGAACTGTGAAAACCCAATTTATGTAGCGTATCTCTTGGTCCACTGTCTGGCCATTCTGTCATGTTCTGCTCTGTTGGTCATATACTGAGTGGCAATACTTCCCACCAAAGGGTCAGCTGGAAGAAAAGAATGTAGATTACTTTGGAGAAAGGAAAAGAACGTTTCAAATTTTAGCAAATAAATCAGTGACAGCTTGGGAAGAAATACACAAAGTATTTGTGATCAAAACCAGTTCTGAAACACCATTCCATTATCCGGGGCACTGTACCCAAGGGGAAATGCTCAGGCTTTAGTACTAGCGTGGCTTTATCTCCTTAGTTCATTCTATTTTTCTTCCAACCATCACCACCACCCAATGAGAGGTGTTTCTGCTCTTATGTGTTAGGTAAGTTTAGAAAAAACTGAAATGTTCAAGGCTACGAGGAACATAGAATCCAACTGTGTTCATGTGACTGTTCAGTGGAATACTGTAGTCTCCTGGGCTACTGCAATAGAACACTACTTACTTCTACACTAGTTACATAGAAAAAGCCAGATTGCCAGGTCAAAACTTGGACCTCAACAATTAAGTATAGTGTTGTTCCGAAACCTAAACAGAATGTGTAATAATAAAAGGAATAAGCCCCTTTCCCCCACAATCAGTCTGATAATCATTAACTATTAAGCAGAATTATCACTTTCCGAATTGAACACCAGCTTTGGGGCAAGTACACAGTGAACCAGCAGGCACAGGAGAGATTAGGCAAACGACTCAATGTTTAGTTAGAAGTATGTGGTTTAAGATAACTGTATGAAAAATATAAAAACCTTAAGGCAAATTTATGTAAGTATTGTTTTAAAACATTTTGTTCCTAGAGCATAGAAACTGCTGTCTTTTTCAACTAGTAAACATCTCTTCATTATAACTTTCTTTGAAAAAAGGATTAGTTTTTGTCTTTTTTTTTTTTTTTTTTAAGATTTATTCATTCATTTGAGAGAGAGAGCATGAGCAGGAGGGGCAGAGGGAGAGAGAATCCTAAACAGATCCCACAACCTGAGTCGAAAACCAAGAGTTGGATGCCCAACCGACTGCACCATTCAGGTGCCCCTACTTTTTGCTCTTTCAAAGACCTTTGTACTTTATCAAAACAAGTACTGTTCAGGTGAGAAAGAAGAAAAAATTATTAACCTTACCAGGATTACAGTCTGTAAGAAGGGAGCAGATAGAAAGGAGGACTTTAGAAATGGTTAGTGCTGGACTCCAATTATCTTTTAGTATGTCCAAGCAAATAACTCCTTGACTGTTAATATTACAGTGATAGATTCTTGTCCGAAATGTAACCTAAAAAAAAGACAGTATTAAATTTAAACAGCAAATAATGAAATTTTTACTAAATTGCTTTTTTAGTCAAGTGGCTATAAATTAAAAATGTTTCTTTAAAAAAAGGAATAAAGAGTTTAAAGCTGGTAAGATAGGTTCAAAGACTTTAATATGAGATTAGAAAGTTTTCATTGATACACTCTCAGTCATTTCAAAAGTAATATCCATTAACAAAAAACAAGGTAACTTCAGTTATTTCTCAAATTCATATCTAGCAGTTTCAATGTTTTAGTTTCCTAAGGGTTCACGTTTGAAAAAGATAATTGTTTGCTGACCTCTTGTGTTACCTGGTGGTACTACATGGCCTTAAAACAAGCTTCATAATAAATTCAGATACAACATAGTGGGTATACAAACAAAAGCCAAAACCTTAGCTGGTAAAGGCTGTAAAAAAAAAAAAAAATTTTTTTTTTTAAGATGAGATTTGTTTCTGCTTTTTCCGATTTCTATATTAGATCCTGCAGATATGCCATCTACCTAGGTGACAGAATTACTATAATGGAGTCTCCACAAGTGAGGAGCCAGAAATGGGTAAGGATCATAGTAGTAGACAAACACAAGAAACCAAAATAAAGCAACCCAGGCTCATAAGGCTTAACTTTCATTTGCGAGACACAGAGAATCAATCCAGAGTAAAAATTACCACTTAATATAAATAATAATCATAGACTGAATGTCACAAGAGATACTATCCTAGATAAGAAAACAAAAGCCTAGAGGTTAAGAATTTCAACAAGGTCAAAACATGACAAGGAGCAGAATCTAGGCTTTGCTGGAGATTCTGACTTTCTAATTATTTTAGTGCATAGATATTTGACACCATTTTTAACCGTTCAGTATCTTTCCCTGTAAGTGGAAAATACAGGATTGATTCTGGGTTGCTATGTCACTAAAAATAACAGGATTTTAAGCACCATTAAAACTAAGCACATACTCTTAGAACTATGGTCTCTGCAAGAGGCAAAGCCCCCCTTCCCAATGAAGTGCTTTGTGTTCATCCAAATGTACTTAAGAGATTCCTTAAAACAGAAATCTACCTTTTGAGATTAAAACGCAATTTTAAAAGCTTCAATAGTCTCTCATGGCAATATGTAAATTTGACTATAAATTGGGACATTCTTACCTTGGGAGGCTTGAAGGGGTATTCAGGTGTAAAAGTGATATCAAGGAAGAATACACCACCCTCATACACGGATCCTGGTGGCCCCAGAATGGTTGATCTCCATTCATAGATGTTATCACCTTTGGGACCAGCACTGTGAAGTAATACATCAAAAGATAAGCAGATGGTGGCACCGTCCAAGTTTTTATATAGGGTATTAAAAGAAGGAAAAAAAATGACCTCTTCTCTTCCTTTTTATTTAATATGTGGATTCTTGCCACAAAACAGAAGTGTCTTTCCAGACACAGTTTGATTGTGGACTGCAACAAACCCATCAGCCTTAGGTCAAGTAAACTGAATGATAAAGTCTAAACCATTCTAAGCCTACTCAAGCTATGAATAAACAAATTCCTCAATTCTCAAACCTCTCCTAGATATATAAGAAAATGTTAAGTGGTTTTTTTGCTCACAGCTATTCATTTCTGATGACCATTTTAAAGTTTCATTTCCTGACCCACTGGCTGGGGTTATTGTTCCTCGCGCTTCTATTTCCAAAATCTTATCCTAAAAGGAGTCCAATGGATTGCAGTACTTTTTACATTATAAACCATAATGGGTAGGAAGAGCATATGGATGGAGTATCCAGTAACAAGTTATTCAGTTGCCTTTCAATGTATAAAATTCTGTAATTAGGTTCTCTAAATATGAGAGTTGGCATGTTAATTTATCCCTTTCCCTGTTAAATCACTGTTAGTTATACCATAATACCCTTCCAAAACACTGTGTTGGCTTGTACAGTGCTCTGTAACCAAGTACAATCATAAACAAAAACAAGCAAGTGTGCATGGACTCCCGTATTGAGAGAGGAAAAGACAAGTTTGGGAAATGGTTTTAGACACTAATTTTAAAAAGACTTCCCACAGCATGGACACAACAGTATTAAAGTGGTTAACTTTACACATTTTAGCTCAGATTTCTCAAACCTAGCTAGTTGCTTCAAGGATAATGAAGTGTGTCAAACAGCAGAAAGGCCTTTACTTGGAGATACTTGTATATTCCAGTCAATACACAGGACAATTTCTACAGAGCAGGCAAACTGCTATTTTAAATGAATGGATGGTATGAACTGGATGCATTCACTCATTCTTACTGAATGCACTTGTAGGCCAACTTAAATGCAGGGATTTCAATAATGAACAAGACAAAAACTCATCTTCAAGATGCCCTGTGCTAACTGGTTAGAGATGAGGTTCAATTCCTTCATTTATGAGAAAGATTAGAGGAAGAAAAAGGGAAATGGGGGCAGGAGGAAGAGATCTGCCTGTGGCCCTACACTTGCCACAAACCCAGCACAGATTTTTTCTTTTCTTTCAGAATGAGTTTACAAAAGAAAACCAGAAAGAAACAAAAGCTGGGGAAGAAAATATGATGTGACAAAAAAAGTACAGAGAAACTATAGATAAAAGAACATGGGAAAGAGTAGACCCAGACTGGCCAAGAAGCACAGAGCTTGGACAATCACTTGCAATATTAGCTATATGACCTTAAGCAAGTCACTAAAACTAAATCACAAATTCTCAGAAATGTTTTGGTAATTAAAATGGGGGAGGGGGTGGAATCTGTAGAAAAACAGACCCATAGCAGTCTCATTAAAGGTTAGTGATCACAGTTGTTATGAATTATTCCTGATTCAAATAGTATGGTCCTTTAATACACTTTGTGATTGGTATTCTCAAGAACTATTAAAAAAAACTTGTTTTAGACTGGACAAGGTTGGATGTAGGGAGAACTTTCAATCAGTCTTCTACTTCTAGGAAAAGGATACTATCCTGATTACAGCTTCATGTCCTGAGGTTAGAACTGGTCCTTGGTTATCTGGTCTGCTACATGTTTGCATGCAGCTATGTTCTTGGGCAAAAAAATCTACATACACTGGCCATTACAGCTAGGACACCTGTTTACCAGAATAGAGTTAACTGAAAATAGAGGTTACAGATAACAGATGAACTATTCTATTTAATCTAGTTCATGATATCTAAGGTTTAAAGGCTAAAAGGCAAAGACAATCATCTGCTGTAAACCTCTCTTTTTATAGATGAGGAACCAAGGCCTGAAGGAGAAGCTTGGCCATCTAAAACTCAGTAATGGCAGCATTCCATACAGTTTTCCTCATAGTCAGCTTGGTCATACTAAGAAAGAGACCTAGAAAATACTAACAGTAAAGTCAGTCTAACCCTAGAGGTGCCATGACAACAACCAAAGGTTTAATATAGCACAAAACACAGCTTTTCTGGATTGTATGGAAAACTGTAATTTCCAAACTTCGTTGTTCCTCAACATAACCTATAGAACTCCAGACCCCTCATCCTAGGCCTACTGAATTTTGAATATTCGAAAGGGACTTAGGAATCTATGGTGATCTTTAAATAGGTATTGGCTGCTTTTGGGAATCATTGGTACCACATTACCAAAAGATAACTAGTTTAGAACATAAGCTTTAACATTACAGCTTATCACCTATGATATAACTAGATATTCAAATCAAGGTGGTCACTTGTGTATAATCAGCTTTCAGTTTGGGTATAAACTTTTATGAAAGTGCAGAAAAAAAAGTTGATAGAAGGGCATTAAGGAATCAAGTATACAAAAGAAACGTAATAATAAAGTACCATGCTTCTGCTAAACTTTGCATAATAAAGATGAGTTACATTAAGAAAAATAATACTAACTGAAATAATACCAAATGTAGTCAAAATCCTAAAGCATGCAACAGGAGGCCCAGAGGAAACTAAACAGCATGGATCCCTAATCTGTAGGTCTTCAACCAGGGAACTTGGGAGTTAACAGGGAAGGATCTGAGAACCCAGTGGACGGACCAAGCATTGCTGCTTGAATAAAAACTTTATTCACTTTATTTAAAGCTGTTACTGGAGAAATTCATGTAACTTTTTGTCAAATGCATTTTATTAATCAGAATGAAACAAAAATTATGGGCCTGCAAATGTTCTGCCCCTTTTTTTTCTTCCAAGTTCTCACTGTAAAAGCTAGAATCTACTGGTTTAGAAGGTGGGTAAGGAGACATACGGGTGGGGGCGCCTGGGTGGCTCAGTTGGTTAAGCGACTGCCTTCGGCTCAGGTCATGACCCCGGAGACGGAGGATCGAGCCCCACATCGGGCTCCCTGCTCGGCGGGAGGCCTGCTTCTCCCTCTCTCACTCCCCCTGCCTGTGTTCCCTCTCTGGCTGTGTTTCTTTCTGTCAAACAAATAAAATCTTGAGACATACGGGGGTGGGGAGGAATGGTGAGGGCACAAGTTTACAACTCTCAGAAGGCCAACTGAGAGTTGTAATGAGGAATGAGGAACAAGAGAATCTTTATGTGGGACACTGCAGGGAAAGGTCTGTTCCAGTACCCCACCCTCTTCCCTATAAAATGACTAGGTTTACCCCCAGGTCAGCATATTCCTTTACCAGCCTTCTGTACCCCTGCCCCTGCCTTAAGATACCTAAATACAACTTCAGTTTGAAACATTTACGGAAGTGTACTTTAGAATGGCATGTAATCTAAATTAGTTATTAATTTAAATGAATAGAAAGTATGGGAGATGGGGAGTTTAAATTATAGGAACACGGGGGCAAAAGAAATACATGTCCCTGTTTGAAGATGTTGCAACATTAACTGTGATTAGCATTTTGGCATGAGCCTGAGACTGAGAGGTAGAGGGAGACCATGCCTTTGCCTTTCAGATTTTGTTAGAGAATTTGTTTATTTGTAACAAAAACACCTT
The DNA here is from genome assembly GCA_004023965.1 of Spilogale gracilis. Classification (NCBI taxonomy): domain Eukaryota; kingdom Metazoa; phylum Chordata; class Mammalia; order Carnivora; family Mephitidae; genus Spilogale; species Spilogale gracilis. The sequence goes on along the minus strand of PITA01001484.1, from coordinate 151,360 downwards.
TCAAAATAAATGTGTAATACACAGAACTCTTAAACAAACAAACAAAAAATCTGCCCTTGATTCAGTCCTCTTTCCTTCTAGTCAAAATAGAGCGGTGGCAAACATTTTAAGAAAAATAATAGTCGGGGCGCCTTGCTGGCTCAGTTGGTGGAGCATGCAACTATCGATTTTGGGAGTTTGAGTTTAAGCTCCACACTGGGTGTAGAGTTTACTTGAAAAGAAAAGAAAAAAGAATAGTCATTTATTTGACACAGTATTTTCTTACTTAGTAAATTTTTTTTTTTAAGATTTTATTTATTTGACAGAGACACACAGAGAGAGGGAATACAAGCAGGGGAGAGTGAGAGAGGAAGAAGCAGGCTTCCCAATGAGCAGGGAGCCGGATGTGAGGCTTGATCCCAGGACTCCAGCATCATGACCCGAGCTAAAGGCAGACGCTTAATGACTGAGCCACCCAGGCGCTTCCTGTAATAGTTTCTGACTTGAGAGACATACATTTAACAGGGACTGTCATGAACCACCACATTCTTCAGAAGGAAGGTCTGCCAGTTGGCTGATGAGCACCAAACTCAATGACAAGGACTCTTACCTCCACTGGCCTTTCCCTGAATGCTTGAAACCCATGTTTCCTCCAGTAACCACAGGAGCCACCCAGGTGCTCCCTGTAATGGTTTCTGACTTGAGAGACATACATTTAACAGGGACTGTCATGAACCACCACATTCTTCAGAAGGAAGGTCTGCCTGTTGGCTGATGAGCACCAAACTCAATGACAAGGACTCTTACCTCCACTGGCCTTTCCCTGAATGCTTGAAACCCATTTTTCCTCCAGTAACCACAGGACAAGGTGGCCACACGTCACACTTTTTATGCCTTATTAATAGTATATTGGTAATTAAATAATCTTAAGAAATAAAACGAATTAGAAAAACTGTGTTAGAGCAGTCTTCCAGAATTTGGCGTGGTCTCTTCTAAGATAATCATATAAGTTAATGTTTAAGCTTCATTGTTTTAAAATCGTATTTTTTTGGGGCGCCTGGGTGGCTCAGTTGGTAACGCGACTGCCTTCGGCTCAGGTCATGATCCCGGAGACCCGGGATCGAGTCCCACATCGGGCTTCCGGCTCGGCAGGAAGCCTGCCTCTCCCTCTCTCACTCCCCCTGCTTGTGTTCCCTCTCTGGCTGTGTTTCTCTCTATCAAATAAATAAAATCTTTAAAAAAAAAATAAAAAAAAAAAAATAAAAAAATAAAATCGTATTTTTGTAAGTCCTCCCCATTCCCATCTTCAGTACTAACTTACTATAGACTACTGTTCTTCCATTTCAACAGCAACTGAAGATGCATTTCAATTTTTAAAGAATATCCTAGAAGCAAGGTGAAATTATAATCAGTGTATTTAAAGATTATATTTCTATCTGATCTGACCCTTGCATACAAACAAAGAAACCCTAATTCAGATATTTTAGCCATAATTCTAAAAGGCTTAGTTATGTGGTCTCATATTCTAGAGAAAAAAGTTGAGGGTAAAGGCTGGGAGGATGAAAAGTAAGAAACATGCTACAGACAAGCATTTGGATAGCAACAGCCCAAATTAAGTGAGAAATGGAGCAAGTTAGCAAATGTACCAGCATATTTAAAAAAAGGGTAGACAGAAGCTCATGATCAACTGAGAAGTTCATTCTACCCACCTAAAAATTCCAAGTAATCTTTCAAAACAGTTGCTTATACAAAATGTATTATGTCATAAAATCCTCCAAACTCCCACATTCTCACTGCCTCAGAGCAGTTGTTCTCAATAAAGGGTGGTTTTTTGCCCCCCCAGGTGACATTTGGCAATGTCTGGAGATATTTTGGGATGTCACAGCTAGTAAGGAATGTGCTACTGTCACCTAGTGGGTAGAGGCCAGGGGTGCTGCTAAATATTCTCAAATGCACTAGGCACCAGACAGCCCCCCTATGACAAAGAGTTCTCTGAAGGGGCGCCTGGGTGGCCCAGTGTTAAGCGTCTGCCTTTGGCTCAGGTTGTGATCCCAGGGTCCTGGGGTCAGGCCCCAGATCAGGCTTCCTGCTTGTAGGGGAGCCTGCTTCTCCCTCTTCATACCCCCCCCCCCACTTGTGCAGGCACACTCACTGCCAAATAATAAATAAAATCTTAAAAAAATTTTTTTCTCTCAACCCAAAATGTCAATCCTGCTTAGAGAAATGTGCTCAAGGTTCCACTATTAAAGGTAAGAGCTTCACAGTTTAAATCCCTGTTGTCAGACTCTAGTGCCCATCCTCTTACCTTTGTTTTACTACTGTGTGTGATAACATTAAAAAAAAAAAACCAAAACCATTCATAATCCAGGATTGTTGTTATTAAAACCCCTGACACTCAAAATGTGTTCCCTGAACAAAACATCAGCATCCTCTGGGAGTCTGTCAGAAATGCAGATTTAGGGCACCTGGGGGGTTCAGAGGGTTAAGCCTCTGCCTTCAGCTCAGGTCAAGATCTCAGGGCCCTGGGATGAGACCCACATCAGGCTCCCTGCTCAGTGGGGAGCCTGCTTCCCCCCCCTTCCTCTGCCTGCTTCTCTGCCTATTTGTGATCTTTGTGTCAAATAAATAAAATCTTTAAAAAAAATGCAGATTTAGACTCCACCCCACACCTAATGCATCAGAATCTGCACATTAAAGTTTGAGAATCTAGCTACAGAGGACATTAAGTGGCAAATGAATGCAAGCTCTACCTTCTAAGTTTAAATTACCATTTATATTCTTTCACTACCGATGATTCTCTGCAGTAAGAAACAAGTATCAACCCTGGTAATGCTTACTAAATACCATATAGAGAACTTATTAGAAAATGTTTATAGGAAGAGACCCACAATCAAATCTATATTCCCTACAACCCACTATTCAAAATCCATTCTTAATTTACTTTTTTGCTAAGAAATTCAAAGAGAATATGACAGAACAGTACGAATGCAGCAATCTACCGGCATGAGAGAATCCTCATCACCCACAATCATCTCCCAATAGACGTACCTCCAGGGAATGAAAGCTACCTTCTCCATGACATCTATATAGCACATGCAGAGGAATTTTATAAAAAATGAAGACAAAAAGCTTCTTGTCCTCACCATCCTGTCATAAAACAGTTGCTATTTGTGACCTAGAAGCGAGTGGCAGAACGAATGTGAAAAATCAGAAAACCTCCAGTAAGCTAACACACTAGTGACAGGGCTTGGTGAGGTGACACTGCTATTAAAAAGTGGGTCGGGATGGGTGCCTGGATGGCTCAGTTGGTTAAGCGACTGCCTTCAGCTCAGGTCATGATCCCGGAGACCTGGGATCGAGTCCCACCATCGGGCTCCCTGCTCGGCAGGAGACCTGCTTCTCCCTCTCTCACTCCCCCTGCTTGTGTTCCCTCTCTAGCTATATTTCTCTCTTTCAAATACATAAATCAAATCTTTAAAAAAAAGTGGGTCGGTCACTTTCTAATAATTAAGAGAGGCCTCCCCCTACAAAGTGGTACTGTAGGTTATCATTCCCTGGGAAAAATTTACAGTTCAAAGGCCAACCTAAAGGACTCCTATATAAGAAGTCACATCAGTGGTATCTAGCCTGTCTAAGCATTTGCATTGGAACAAAGTGGGCCCAAACAGGAGATTACACAGTTTCTTACACATAGGACGAAAATGGACTCAAGACACTTAAGATCTGGAACAACATGATCCATGTCCACTAAAACGGTGTTCCCTTGGAGGCCCCCCAGATTGTGTCGAAAATGGTGCCTTTCCTCCAGCAGAAAGGGGATAAACCTTCAAAGGAATTTGATACAACTTTTCATGAAACACAAGGCTGATTTTAGGCGTATGGAAGCTGTAGAGTTCATTTCTGAAATCTGTTCCAAACCAGAAAGTGGACAAGACTGTATACCCACACAGCTGTAGCAGTATATAAAGTCCTACCAATCTCTCACAGATCAGATTTTAAGTCTTTCCGTACATACAACAGGGCTTAGTATAATAATAAGTAACAATATTTAATTAGCTGGCAAAATATGTACCACTGTTCAGAATTAAATAGTGTTTCCAAATTAGGTGAAATAACAAACACCACAAAAGCTCAATCTTGCTCAGCTAGCCATTCAACTGTAGTTTTACTTTATATGTTATTGCTTTAGAAAACAATCCAGCCCTTCTGGAAATCTCCACTCCAATCTTGATAAAAGAAAATCAGATGCACACAGAGTAAGGACACAACTTTAAAAAAGAAAAGTACTTTTTGTGAGAATTTGAAAGAGACAACAGGAGTAGTGAAACAAGCAGATCTAAAACACCGGACATCAACGGGTCCTTACCACCAGGGAGGGATGGCTGAATAATGACAATGCTTAGTAAACTGAACTAAAAATCACACTTTCAGGGCACCTGGGTGGCTCAATCACAGTTAAGTGTCTGCCTTTAGCTCAGGTCATGATCCCAGGATCCTGGGATTGAGTCCCGTATCTGCTCCCTGCTCAGTAAGGAGTTTGCTTCTCCTTCTCCCTCTCCCCCTGCTCGTGCTTGCTCTCTCTCAAATAAAATCTTAAGAAAAATAAAAATCATGCTTTAACTTCTGGACTATTGATATAGGAGTAGGGGTTAAAGGTACCAAGCAAGTGAAATTCAAGCTAGTCAAATGTAGAGGGCCTAAAAGGAAGTGGGGTAAAAAGTGGAGAATGGCACATAGGAATGATTAGAGAAAAAAAGATCTGCATCTCTTGTGTCTCAAAACAGTTTTTTTTCTATACAAAGTTAAACAGGTAGATTGTTCAGGACAGAGGTGGATCAGACAATAGCTCTTTTCTGCAGAACTACACAAGCTTAAGAACAATTCTAATGTGCTCTTTCCCAGAGAAGTTAGAAAAACAGGGCCAGAACAAAATCAAGGTCTAAGGCTATTACTTCTCTACTGACACTACAATTATCCAGAATAGGATATCTGCCTTACAGTCAAATAGTTGAATCCTGATTTTCTCATTGCATTGCTTATATTAGCATATATAACACTGCTATCTATCTAAGTGAATAAATAGAAATCAATTAATATCTAATTCTTACACTAATCAGTTCACAGAGCCTATAAAAGCACAACCAACTCTTCTATTGGGATGGTAACTATACTGAGGGTAAGTCAGAGTAATGGAAGAAAGCAGAATCTCTTGTTTAGAATTTTGGAGGGGATATGGTACAGCTGTTAAGACTTGTACCCTCTATGCATTTAATGCAGGTCCTCAAAGGCAACAGTGTTGCAAGGAAAGCTACTTAAGGAACACCAAAATTCTCAAAAAGGAACTTACCAGGTTTAACTCAATTCTAAAATTGCCCTGCCAGTCTCAATTGTAGCAATTTTACTGATTCTTTGTCCTAAACAGGCATCCTCCCTTCCAGGGATATGGGTAAATACCCCAAGCAGGTACCTCTCATCATAGGTCCAGATCCCTACAATGTCCCTCGGTACAGAACTCAAGCAGATTTGGAGGATGCAGATGTTTTGAGCTAATTAAAGCTGGCATTCACATCCAGGAAAGGCTAAATCAGCACTTCTCCCAAGACCCTTTCAGCAAGCCCACAGGTCAAAACTATTTTCACAATTCTAAACAGTATTTGCCATTTTAACTCTCACTCTCTCACATTTGTACTGTGAAGTTTTCCTGAGACTACACGAGAGGTGTGATATGACAACAGACTAAATGCAGAAGCAGATAAAAAAACCCAGCTGTCTTATATCAGACATTAAAGCAATTTGCATATATGTTAAAAACTACCACTCCTCTAAATGTTTTAGCTTTGCAAAATGTTTTCATTAAAAATGTTAACATGTTTTTGTTATTTTAAGGTGAATGATATTTTTAATGTTTCAGCTTTAATCTTGAATACAGTAAAAATCCATAATAATTAACCATATAAACAAAAGCTCTTTGGCGCCCATTATTTTTAACAGTGCATAATGGGGTCCTAAAACAAAAAAGGTTTGAGAATGGCTAGGCAGATTACATTAATATCAGCATAACTAGGCAATAATTAAAAACAAAACAAAAAGGTTTAAACAGGAACTAGAAGTTGTTTGTCTCCCCGCCCCTACCCCTCTTCTCTGCAACTTGAAAACCCTGAAGTCCATGTAAGAAGTGTGATGACCCCGACGCCTAGCTACTGGAGAGACCATATGGAAAGACCAAATATGAGGGATGAATGAGAAACCCCAGGTGTTCCAGCCCTTAGGCATTTGAGTCTTCTTGGCCCAGGCATTGGACGTGTGAGTAAAGAAGCCTTCAGATAGTTCCAGCTGCCCCAGACAGCAGCCCCCAGAGATACCAGGGGTTTTGATATATGGTGGCGGCTGTTTTACATCATGTAATTTAGGTTGTTCTGTGAACACTCCCCAGGAATAACCCTCCACCAATAGCTGATGGTGGAGTGGGACAATTCTGAGGCAAGTGCTTTATCCAATTCCCCAGAGTTCCCTTTGGCAACTTTCACTGTGGGAGCAGGCTTAACAAAAGGCATCCTTTCCTAACAGGCTTTCCTACCCTGTTTTCCTTCCTACCTCCACCTTTGTCGCCTACACCACTTAAAAAACTACTTGTATTAGAATTCTCATCTTAAGGGTCTCCTTCTGGGGAATGCAAAGCTGAGACATCACTGAAGTTGGACACACACTAAGGAAAAGATGAATGGATATGATTACATAAAAGCTGAAAAATCTAAGAGAAAAAGAGAACTGTAGTACATGATAAAGGCCTAGTGGAAAAAAAAAAAACCTGAAACATACTAACTGCAATGGACAAAGGACTCAGGCAATTCTCAAAAGAAACTCATGGCCAATAAACAAATTCTCAATCTAACTTAGACTCAAAGAAATGCAAATTAAACACAGAGGCACATTTACCTATCAGACTGGTACATTTAAAGATTTTATTTATTTGATAGAAAGAGAGCAGGGAGCACAATGCAGGGCTCAATCCCAGGACCCTGGGATTATGACCTGAGCCAAAGACAGATGTTTAACTGACTGAGCCACCCAGGCGCCCCAAGTCTGGCAAACATTTTAAAAGACTGAAAATCTGTGTTAACTGTATGATGAAACAGGTGTTCTTTCCTACTGCTGGTGGGAGAGTAAATTAGTAAACATAGATTGTGATTAAGTATAATATATTCAAGCATAAATCCAGTACACCCTTTGACACAGAAATTCTGCTTCTGAGAGCTTACCCTCAGGAAATGAGTGGAACATGCAACATGGCTACAGCACCAGGCTGTTTATAAGAACCTTATTTTGACGAAACAAGTTTGGAATGAGCTAAACTATCAATACGAGATAGGCTTAACTGTGGTACAACCATACAGCAGTATACTATGCAGCACTTAAATGACATGAGGTACACATACTCAACAGATTTTTTTTTTAAATCCACAATGTAATGTGAAGTGAGAAGGCAGATTTCACAACAGTATGCAAAACAACCTCATTTTCATTATAAGACATACCATATAACTAAACTATTGATCAAAGTTATACCTGAATGATGAGATGCGGGGGACTTATTTTACAGTAACAATGTATTTCCATTCTTCAGTGTGACAAAGGGTAGAAGAAATGGAATCACATTCACTTAGTAACAGAGAAAGTCAAGTAATAGAGAAAGAAACTAACTATGGTTACCCTGGGTGAGGAGGGTTTCTGCCCAGAAGCCAGGCTTTTAAACTTGCAGGGATACAGGATACTCAATCTAGGCAATATAAGCCCAGTTTCCATAGATTGAGGTTTACAACAGAGTTGCTAAGGGTCTTGGAGGGGTGACTTTTAACAAGTTCACTCCTGCTTGTCAGGGCCCAAACACATTTTCAATAGTGACCCAGTGATTTACTGCATCGTTGGGTGAAGATCTACAACAGTCACAGAAAATGAATAATACTGCTTCCATCTCCAACTTACAGCCCTGTGAAAGCCATCAGTAACTATTATGGGGTTAAGGTGTCCTGTGGTCCTATTACAGGACAGATTTGGTCCTAGTACTATAAAAGCTTCCCTTGACACTATCACTCTATCCTGCCATCTCCTCCCTCCTCTCTTCAAATCAGACCCTCTTTCCTAACCTCTTCTTTTTACTACACTCCAGACAGAGTGCTGAGAGACAGACTGAACCCAGGGAGAGAATGCAAACCCTCCAACAGTATAAAAGAAATGGGCTCAAGTTTATACAACAGCCCACAAATATCTTTCAAAACAAGGCAGAAGGATCTGACTGCCAACTCAGCAGACATACCCACCACCAACGGTTAGCAAAAATGATCTGTTCAATGTCTAAATAGCCGAGATATCTAATAGTCAGTTTATTGTTATAGTTCTTAAAACATGAAACATTTCAAGGGGGTGGATTTAACTGTAGGTAAACTGTGCCTTAAAAAGTAGATAAAGATGGGGCACTTGGGTGGCTCAGTCTTAGTTAAGCATCTGCTTTTAAGCTCAGGTCGTGATTCCAGGGTCCTGGGATGGAGCCCCACACTGGTTCTCCCTCTCCCACTCCCCCTGCTTATGTTCTTTCTCTGTCAAATAGATAAATAAAATATTTTAAAAAGAGGGGGTAGATAAGGAGAAAATTACTCTAACATGTGCAGAGAAATTATTTTTAATCATTCTTTCCTCTAAGCAGACTTCCTCCTCTGAACACAACCAATGGCAGACACTTAACTGACTGAGCCACTCAGGCACCCTTCGCTATTCCCATTTTAAAGATGGGGAAGCTGGGGCGCCTGGGTGGTTCAGTTGGTTGAGCAACTGCCTTCGGCTCAGGTCATGATCCCGGAGACCCGGGATCGAGTCCCACATCGGGCTCCCTGCTTCGGCAGGAAGCCTGCTTCTCCCTCTCTCAGTCCCCCTGCTTATGTTCCCTCTCTCTCGTCGTGTTTCTCTCTGTCAAATAAATAAAATCTTTAAAAAATTTTAAAAAATAAAGATGGGGAAGCATTCAGAAGGTTAAGTGCAGGTTAACTGATGGGTCTGTACAAAATCCTAAAGCTAGGAAATCACCCTTCTGATCAATATAACCCAGACTTTCCTACAGTGATAATATATCCATGGAGTTCCCAATAAAATTATCCGCTTTGGAATCCCCACCAATTTTGTTCATTCACATTTACTACTCTGCCTTTCCTCACTTATTGTTTCATTTCTCTTTTATATTTGGATGTAAACTAGAATTAGGAACAAGAAAATCTTGTGAACAAGAAAAATTGATTCATTTTTTTTTTTTAAATAACTACATACTGCACAGAGTACTACTTAGTATGGAGGAGAGGGGATTTTAATAATAATGTGACAACTACAAAAGTTGAGAGCCCCCAGCTTAATGAAAACCGAAGATGGTTTTGGGAAACAACCATCAGTTCAACTGAGTAACAGTCCAGATGTTACGCTCTTAAACTGCAAAAAAGAATAAGCAACACGATTTTTTTTTTTTTTAAGAACTTTAAGGGGCAAAAAAGGCCAAAAAGGAGGTGTAGAACATGACACCTACTTCCCCAGCTCAGAAGTCTGTTTGGTCCACTCTACTCCATTCCACTGTAGTCCACAGTGGCACTGGGAGGTCCAACAATCACTGGAGTGAATGACCTGCACTGAAATGGAGGTCAACTCCTGCCTGAGGATACAATATCACCCACTGCTCAATGCTCTGTGAAGCTGAGGCCTCTGCAACCTCTTTGTTCCCTCCCTCTCCATTGCAGGGTCTACAACTCAGAACCACCAGGAAATCACAGGGTCAGGAGGTGAGGAGAGCTATTTACTGCACTTGGAGAGACATTGGCTTCTTTCTTGGCCCCAGCTGGCCAGGAGAGAAAGTCAAAGGCTGTTTATATTTGCAAAGGGCTGAGAGTGTGAATGAGGGAGGCTGTGCCCTGTAGGTCAAATACAGGGCTGCATTTGGCGGGGAGAGTCTGCTCTGGCCTCTTGTTCACTGCTAGACTTCATCACCAAATCTCTGCCCTGTTGTCTACACATACTCTTCTAGCTGAGGAGCGGGGACAACAGCTTTAACAAAACTAGGTGCTGCAGCAGCTGCTAAAGAGGCCCAAGTTGGAGCACCCACATGGGACATTTCACAGCCGACCCAAGTCTAACACATTTACTCCTAGCGCTGGTAGGCAGACACACATGACCTTTACCAGTGGGGACCAGCTACCATTCTGGCTTGTAGACTAACATAAGCAGTGCATATGCTACCACATGTTAAGATCAGGGACTTCCTAAAATGATTCTCATCATGTAATATTTAGTAACAAAGGAGTGCAAAGCATAAAGCCCAAACAGAAAAGGGTCCTAACAAAACTATCAGCTAGTCATTTCCAATTTTATACGAAAAACACTCACAGAGAATTAACTGCTAAGGTATAGGCCTATTCAGGCCAAGTTTTACAGAAAAGGTCAAAAGGCAAGAAAAGTTCTGACTAAAAGAGAGGAGACAGTAGTTCCAAGCCAAAGGTGAGGAGCTTGGCTGAGAGGTACAAAATGTGGCTAACAGCGCACACACATGATTGGAAAATAAGGTTAAAGAAGACAAGGACATGAAAAATGAAATGAGAGGGGCCATTTTAATCTCTTATTTTTTCCTTCTTAAAAGGAAAAAAAATAAATAACAACCCCAATTTAAGTACTGGACCAGAGGGGGAAGACAACTATCTCAGAACACATATAAAAGATAATAGATCGAATACTTTTATCAACTTTTACTCCTTCCCCAAACTCTGATAACATGACAGTAAAGATTTTTTTTTTTAAGGCATAAACCTACAAAGATGGGAAGAAAAGGAGATAATATTCACAGAAGCTTGGAAGCTAGGAGGCAAATGGGCAAGTGGTAAAGGACTCGACATATCCAAGAAGTTGAATCCTAAACTGGCTGTGAAGAAAGAAAAATCAAGCCCAGGTAGACCATATAACCCTCTCTAAAGACTCAGGAATCTGTGGTGCCCGAGGAGGTTGAGAATGAGGCAGGGGAAGGTTCTAAAATAAGGATTGGTTAAAACTGTTTAAGTGGTCCAATTCCAAGACCCTGTGTGACAAGTGGAATTTTAAGATGGGCAGCATAATGTCCTCCCCCCCAATACACTCTAACCTCCTCCACATGAGCCTGGGCAGAAGCTGTGACTTGTTTCCCCCTAAAAGAATAAGGCAAGTTGATAGGACACCATTCCTTGGATCAGACTGTGTTTTCTGTAAATTGTTATGTTACAGAAGGCTCAGTCTTAGCTGACAAGAGAGACTGTCCTGCTGAAGGAGCAGGCTGCTATGATGTCAACTGTCCGCAGAGAGGGCTAGAGAACCACTGTGGCCTCTAGGAGCAACTGACTTCAGTCCTATGGCTGCAAGGAAGTCAATTGTGTGTCACAACTACATAAGCTTGGAAGCAAACCCTGAGCGACAGATGAGCACACAGGCTAGCTGGTTCCTAGACTGTGGCCTTAGGCCTTAAAGACCCTGAACAGAGGTCTAGGCTGTGCCCTAACTCCTGACCCATGTGAACTGTACATACTAAAATGTGTGTATTGTTTTGAACTGCTAAAGTTGTGGCAGTTCGCTACATACCAATAAAAATCCTACCAGACTGAGGCTTATTTTCTGGAGAGGTTTAAAACTGAGGGTCTCTGAACCAGGGGGCATTAACATGGATGAGGGCAGAGGTGCTATACTGACAATGAGCTTATGCATGGGCCAACAATAAGATCCCCAGTTTTCTTTCTCAGCTCCCAGAACAAAGCTTGGCCTTCACCCTCCAGGCAGTCTCCTTTGGGGGATGTTAACAGCCAAGAGGAAAGACCTCAATAAAATTAAAGGCTCCCTACCTAAGTTAACAGATAATCAAGGAACACGGTTCTTCTCTAAAATGGCAAAGATCAAAACAAACTAGACAATTAGACAAAACAGAAATTAGAAAGAAAATTTCAAAATAAATGAATTATTACTATCCAGAGAGACAGAAGATACCACACTGATGAAACAGGACATAGGTAAAAACAGTGTTAAGAAAAGAAAAAGGAGGGTAGGTGCTGATAACGGGCAAAGGTAGTCAAAAGGTACAAACTTCCAGTTATAAGATATTAAGTTCTGGGGATATAATATATAGTATGGTGACTATAGTTAGCAATACTGTATCATATATTTGAAAGTTGCTACCAGACTAGATTTTTTTTAACGATTTTATTTATTGGGGCACCTGTGTGGCTCTGTTGTTCAGCATCTGCCTTCACCTCAGATCATGATCCTGGAGTCCCAGGATTGAGCCCCACATCGGGCTCCCTGCTCGGCAGGAAGCCTGCTTCTCCCTCTCTCACTCCCCCTGCTTGTGTTTCCTCTCTAGCTGTGTTTCTGTCAAATAAATAAATAAATAAATAATCTAAAAAAACTTTTTTTTTTTTTTTTTTAAATTTATTTTGAGTGAGAGAGAGCATGAGATGGCAGAAGGTCAGAGGGAGAAGCAGACTCCTCGCGGAGTTGTGAGCCTGATGCGGGACTCAATCCCTGTATTCTGGAATCATGACCTGAGCCGAAGGCAGGGGCTTAACCAACTGAGCCACCCAGGTGCCCCGCTACCAGAGTAGATTTTAAAAGTTTCTCATCACAAATAAAAAAAAAAAAAAGGAAACAATGTGAGGTGATGGATGTTAACGAATCTTTTTTTAAAGATTTTATTTATTTGACAGAAACGCACTAAGAGAGGGAACACAAGCAGGGGGAGTGAGAGAGGGAGAAGCAGGCTTCCCACTGAGCAAGGAGCCCAATGCAGGGCTCAATTCTGGGACTCCGGGACCATGACCTGAGCCGAAGGCAGATGCTTAACCACTCAGCCACCCAGGAGCCCCAGTGTTATATATACATATATCAAATCACTATGTTCTACACCCTAAACTAATAAGATGTTATAATTATATCTCAATAAAATAGGGGCAAAGAGAAAAGAGGAGCTTTTAGAAACTAAAAATGAAAGCAAACAAACATACTTTAACATAAAGGCCACTGGTAACAAACTCACAGCTAACATTACTCCATGGTGAAAAACAGAAAGCTTTCCTTCAAAGATCAGATCAAGATGAGGATGTCCACTCTCACCATTTTTATTCAACATAGTACTAAAAGTCCTAGCCACAGAAATCAGACAAGAAAAAGAAATAAAATAAAAAGGATAAGAAGAAGTAAGACTGTTGACTATTTCCTGATAACATGATCCTATATACAGAAAACCCAAAGGACTCCACCAAAAAACTATCAGAATAAATGAATTTAGTAAAGTTGCAGGATACTACCTAAATCTGTTGTACTTCTATACGCTAACAATAAAGTAGCAGACAAAGATCTTAAGAAAACAAACCCATTTACCATTGCACCAAAAATAATAAAGTATCTAGGAACAATTTAACCAAGGAGGTGAAAGACCTATACTCTGAAAGATACTAATGAAAGAAATCGGAGAGGATAAAAAAGGAAAACCATGCCCCTGGATTGGAGGAATATTGTTAAAATGGCCATAGTACCCAAAGCAATCTACAGATTCAATGCAATCCCCACCAAAATACCAAGAGTATTTTTCACAGAACTAGAACAAACAATCCTCAAATTTGTATGAAACCACAAAAATTTGTGAACCAAAATAATTTTGAGAAAGAACAAAGCTGCAGGTATCACTGTCCCAGATTTCAAATTATACTTCAAAGCTGTAGTAAAAAAAACAGTATGGTCCAGGGACAAAAACAGACATATAAATCAACAGGACAGAATAGAGAACCAGAAATAAACCCACAATTGTATGAATTAATCTACAACAAAAGAAGCAAGAATATACAATGGGGAAAGAACAGTCTGCAACAAATGGTGTTGGGAAAACTGGATAGCTACAGGCAAAAGAATGAAATTAGACCACTTTCTTACACCATGCACAAAAATAAACTCAAGATGGATTTAAGACTTAAATGTAAGATCAGAAACCATAAAACTCCTGAAAGAAAACATGGGCAATAATCTTTTAGACGTGGGACTTAGCAGCATTTTCCTGAATAGGTCTCCTCCAACAAAGGAAACAAGAGCAGAAATAAACCACTGAGACTACACCAAAATACAGAACCTCTGCACCGGAAAGGAAACTACAAAAAAATGAAAAGGCAACCTACAGAATGCGAAGACACTGCAAATGATCATCCACAGGGGCTAATATCCAAAATACTTAAGAATTCATACAATTCAACACCAAAAAAAGGTAAAAATTTGATTTAAAAATGGGCAGAGGACCTGAAAAGACATTTCTCCAAAGAAGACACAGATAGAGCTAACAGACATATGTAAAGATGGTCAACATCACTCATCTTCAGGGAAATGCAAATCAAAACCTTATATAATGAGGTTTCACCACATACCTGCCGCAATGGCTATTAGAAAAAAAGCCAAGAAATAAGAAGTGTTGGCAAGGATGTCGAGAAAAGGGAACCATCCTGCACTGTGTGGGAATGAAAACTGGTGTAGCCACTGTGGGAAACAGTATGGAGGTTCCTCAAAAATTAAAAACAGGAAGAGGGGCAAGATGGCAGAAAGCCGGGTGACCCCATTTCAGGTAGTCCCCTGAAGTGAGCTCAATTCCTGCAAAAAACACTATAAGAACACTGTGAGCACCCATGAAATCAGCCTGAAATCTAATATTTCACACTTCTGGATCCCTACAGGGGAAGAAGAGCATCAACAAAGAGGAAGAGTGGAGTGGGAGCGACTGGAGGGATATCCAAAGACGAGGAGAGATGGCAAGGAAGCCCGCAGAGGCCACCCAATGGAAAGCAATACCCCAGTACGAAAGTGCTCTGTGTTTGGGGAACAGCAGCAGATTGTGGTCTGATTGAAAGCAGACAAAAATGGAGTGCCTGAGGGGCAGCTGGGGAATCGAGGATAGATCTGCGGAGAGAAAGCGCGCCCCGGTGCCATTTGAGGGAATGTGGCAGAGCAGAGTGTATTTAAAACTGCCACTTTTCTTCCCCACTGGTCTTTTTTTCCGGAGGGCTGATTTTCTCTGCCCCTTGGGCCAATTGCGGACACCCCAGGGGAGGCGATTTTGCGGACTTGAGTGAGAGAAGCGGGGCAGTGGGACCTCAGTACTTCCTGCGTGGGGGTGCACTACAGACTTCCTGGGCAGAGACAAGGTCGAATTCCTCAAAATCAGTTGCGGTTTCCATGGCGCGGGAGCTAAACAACAAGCGGGGTCTTTGGACGCCAATCACACCGGGGCTGTGGGTGCACCTGGTTGTGACAGGCGGCCAAGGGGGAAGACACAAGGAGAGGCTGTGAGTCCTGCACCATCCAGAGGGTTGCTAATTAGGGGCTCTCTCTGGGAAGGAGGTCTGGGCGCAGACATCTTACTATGACCTAACTTCCTGAAAAGCTGCAAAAAGCCACAAAAGAATAAACCCTCCAGAAAACTAAACCCTGAAAACCTGGTTGCCATGGAGCCCAGCCCCTTGGAAGGGGGCGGGGACTCACCCAGGTAGAAGGGACTGAAAACAGTGCGGCAGGCCCTGCCCCCAGAAGGCAAGCCAGAAGCACAAGAGGACAACACCAAAACTGTAAAACCCCAAAATCAGGGGAAAGGCAATAAACTAAGCTCCTGGTACTTCCCCAAAAGCTGTATGCTTTATAAATAGAGCTTATGACTTTATTTTCTTTTTTAACTTTTTTCTATTTTTACTATTAGTTTCCACTTTAAACTTAAAAATTCGTTCTCACGGTTTTTGTTCTTTTAATTTTTAACCCACTTATTACAATGTGATACTTAATACAACACTCCATAACTTTTTACCTTGAATTTTTTTCAAACACATACCTGTGTTTTCTGTTGTTGCTTCAGTTTGTTTTTGTTCCCCTTTTCTTCCCTTCTTTCCTTTATTCTTTTTTCTTTTAAATATATAGTTATAAGCTTCAAGGTAATCCTGAATTCCTATTCAATACTACCCCTATATACAAACCAGTTCTAATCTCCCTATATTTTTAGAAAGTGGACTCCTCTAACAATAGCAAGGCAAACCCAGGAGGATCTGAAATACTTTCACTTTCCCGCCCTAGTCTGTCAGTGTTTCTGTGTAATTGTTTTTGCCTTTGTAATATATAAATACTGGTCTTGGGGGTCATTCAGGTTGGGCTTAGTTTTTTGATCTCTTCAACTTTCTTTTACTCTTGATGGTCTTTTTCTTTACCCTAAAGTAGTTGTGTACCATATAAATCCTACCACTGGAGCCCACTGGGGCCAGGTTTTTTTTTTCTTGCTTCCTTTTTCTTCTTCTCCCTTTTCGGTGGTGACTTCTGATTGCTCCTAAACCTTCCAGTGAACAATTCACCTGGATAGTGGTTGATATATTCAACTATACATCCCCTCAACCATTCCTCGCCAAAATGACTCAGAGGAGGAAAAACCAACAGAAGAAAAACCCAGAGACTGCAGCCCCCGTCACAAAATTACTGGAAATGAACATAAACAATAAGACAGAAATGGAATTCAGGGCAGGAATCGTCCAAGCAATGGCTAACTTGGAGAAGAACATTAGTCTCAAGATAGAAGCCCTAATGACAGAGTGAATGCACAGGTTAGAAAGGCTATTAATAAGATGCAATCTAATTTAAATATGCTAACAGCTAGAGTAAGTGAAGCTGAAGATCGTATTAGTGATTTAGAAGACAAATGGATTAAGGACAAGCAAGAGAAGTCTTGGAACAAACAGCTAAAATCACATGAAAATGAAATTAGGGAAATAATGATGCCATGAAACCCTCCAATATCAGAATCATTGGAATCCCTGAAGGAGTTGAGAGAGAGAGAGAGAAGCCTAGAAGATATAGTTGAACAAATCATGGACGAAAATTTCCCTAATCTGGGGAATGAAACAAATGTTCGTGCCCTAGAGGCAGAGAGGACAACCCCCAAGATCAATGAGGCCAGAAAAACCTCCAGGCACCTAATTGTGAATTCATGAATCATAAAACCAAAGAATATGTCTTAAGGGCAGGCAGCTAGGGAGAAGCAATCCCTTACATATAGAGGGAGGACCATGAGAATAACTAGTCAGAACTATCCACAGAAACCTGGCAAGCCAGAAAAGGCTGGCAAGACATATTCAGGAAATTACATGAAAAAAATATGCAACCAAGATACTCAGCAAGGTTGACTTTCAGAATGGAAGGAGAAATAAAGAGCTTCCAGGACTGCCAAA
The DNA here is from genome assembly GCA_004023965.1 of Spilogale gracilis. Lineage (NCBI taxonomy): Eukaryota > Metazoa > Chordata > Mammalia > Carnivora > Mephitidae > Spilogale > Spilogale gracilis. Next base: position 134,102 of record PITA01001484.1, on the reverse strand, counting down.
GTCTAAAGATTATGCAACCACCAAGCCAGCACTACAAGAAATATTAAGAGGGGTTCTATAAAAGAAACGAATCCAAGAGTGACACAGAACAGAAATTTACAGAGGTAATCTATAAAACATGAACTTCACAGGCAACATGGTGTCAATAAAAATGTATCTATCAATAATCACTCTCAATGTGAATGGCCTAAATGCTCCAATAAAAAGGCACAGGGTTGCAGACTAGATAAAACGACAGGACTCGTCCATATGCTGTTTACAAGAGACACATTTTGAATCTAAAGACACTTCCAGATTGAAAGTGAGAGGATGGAGGACCATCTTTCATGCCAATGGACCTCAAAAGAAAGCCAGGGTAGCGATTCTCATATCAGACAAATTAGATTTTAATCTAAAGACAGTAGTCAGAGACACAGAAGGAAACTACATCATTCTCAAAGGGTCTACACACCAAGACGATCTAACAATTGTAAATATTTATGCCCCCAACATGGGAGCAGCCAACTACATAAGTCAACGGTTAAGCAAAATAAAGAGTCACATTGATACGAACACATTAATTGTAGGAGATCTTAACACACCACTATCAGCAATGGACACGTCATCTAAACAGAAAATCAACAAAGAAACAAGAGCCTTGAATGACACATTGGACCAGATGGATCTCATAGATACATTCAGAAAATTCCACCCAGAGCAGCAAAATACTCATTCTTCTCGAGTGCACATGGAACTTTCTCCAGAATAGACCACATACTAGGTCACAAATCAGGGCTCAACCGATACCAGAAGACTGAGATTATTCCCTGCATATTCTCTGACCATAATGCCGTGAAACTGGAACTCTACCACAACAGAAAGTTTAGAAGAAAATCAAACACTTGGAAACTAAAGATGATCCTGCTCAAGAAACTGTGGATCAATCAGGAAATCAAAGAAGAACTGAAACACTTCATGGAAACCAATGAGAATGAAGATACATCGATCCAAAACCTATGGGATACAGCAAAGGCAGTCCTAAGGGGAAAATACATAGCTATCCAAGCCTCACTCAAAAAAAAATTGAAAAATCCTGGGCGCCTGGGTGGCTCAGTTGGTTAAGCGACTGCCTTTGGCTCAGGTCATGATCCTGGAGACCCGAGATCAAGTCCCACATCGGGCTCCCTGCTAGGTGGGAAGCCTGCTTCTCCCTCTCTCACTCCCCCTGCTTGTGTCCCCCCTCTGGCTGTGTTTCTCTCTGTCAAATAAATAAAATCCTTAAAAAAAAAACACTGAAAAATCCTGAATACACCAACTCTCATTACACCTTAAAGAACTGGAAAATCAACAAAAAATTAAACCAACCCCCCACACAAGACAGGAAATAATTAAGATTAGAGCAGAGATCAATGAATCAGAAACCAGAGATACAGTAGAACACATCAACGAAACTAGAAGCTGGTTCTTTGAAAGAATTAATAAGATCGATAAACCATTGGCCAAACTCATCCAAAAGAAAAGGGAGAAGGCCTAAATTAATAAAATTATGAATGAAAGGGGATCATGTCCAACATCAAGGAAACAGAAACAATCATCAGAAATTACTACCAACAATTATATGCCAATAAGTTTAACAACCTAGACAGCATGGATGCATTCCTGGAAACCTATAAACTTCCAAGACTGAAACAGGAAGACATTGACAATCTGAATAGACCTATATCTAGTAACGAGATTGAAGCAGTGATCAAAAACCTCCCAAGAAACAAGAGTCCAGGACCAGATGGGGAATTCTACCAACATCCAAAGAAGAAATAACATCTATTCTCCTGAAGCTGTTTCAAAAAATAGAAACAGAAGGAATACTTCCAGACTGTTCTATGAAGCTAGCATTACTCTAATCCCCAAACCAGACAAAGACCCCATCAAAAAGGAGAACTTCAGACCAGTATCTCTGATGAATATGGATGCCAAGATTCTCAACAAGATCCTTGCTAACGGGATCCAACAATTCATTAAAAAGATTATCCACCAAGACCAGGTGGGATTTATCCCAGGGATGCAAGGGTGGTTCAACACTCCGCATATCAATCAACGTGATAGAACTAATCAGTAAGAGAAGAGAGAAGAACCACATGGTACTCTTTTTTTTTTTTTTTTAATTTTATTTATTTGACAGAGAGAAACACAGTCGGAGAGGGAACACAAGCAGGGGGAGTGAGAGAGGGAGAAGCAGGCTTCCCGCCGAGCAGAGAGCCCGATGTGGGACTTGATCCCGGGTCTCCAGGATCATGACCTGAGCTGAAGGCAGCTGCTTAACCAACTGAGCCACCCAGGCGTCCCCACATGGTACTCTCAGTGCAGAAAAAGCATTTGACAAAATACAAGATCTGTTCCTGATTAAAACTCTTCAAAGTATAGGGATAGAGGAAACATTCCTCAACCTCACAAAATCTATCTACAAAAAACCCACAGCGAATATCATTCTCAATGGGGAAAAACTGACAGCCTTCCCTCTGAGATCAGGAACAAGACAAGGATGCCCACTCTCACCACTACTATTCAACATAGTGTTAGAGTCCTAGCAACAGCAATCAGCCAGCAGAAGGAAATAAAAGGTACTCAACTTGGCAAAGAAGAAGTCAAACTCTCTCTTTGCAGATGACATGATACGCTATGTGGAAAACCCAAAGACTCTACCCCAAAACTACTAGAACTCATACAACAATTCGGTAATGTGGCAGGATACAAAATCAGTACACAGACATCAGTAGCGTTCTTATACACTAACAATGAAAATATAGAAAGGGAAATCAGAGAATCGATTCCGCTTACTATAGCACCAAAAAACATAAGATACTTAGGAATAAACCTAACCAAAGAAGTTAAGGATCTGTACTCGAGGAACACTCATGAAAGAAATTGAAGAAGACACAAAAAGATGGAAGAGCATTCCATGCTCATGGATCAGAAGAATAAACATTGTTAAAATGTCCATACTGCCCAGAGCAATCTATACTTTCAATGCCATTCTGATCAAAATTCCACCAACATTCTTCAAAGCACTGGAACAAACAATACTAAAATTTATATGGAAAAAAAAAAAAAAGACCCTGAATCGCTAAGGAATTGTTGAAGAAGAAAAACAAAGCTGGGGGCATCACGTTACCTGACTTCAGGCTTTATTACAAAGCTGTGATCACTAAGACAGCACGGTACTGGCACAAAAACAGACAAATAGACCAATGGAACAAAGTAGAGAGTCCAGATATGGACCCACAGATCTATGGTCAAATCATCTTCGACAAAGCAGGAAAAAATATCCAGTGGAAAAAAGACAGTCTCTTCAATAAATGGTGCTGGGAAAATTGGGCAGCTACATATAGAAGAATGAAACCAGACCATTCTCTTACACCACACACAAAGGCAAACTCGAAACGGATGAAGACCTCAACGTGAGGCAGGAATCCATCAAAATCCTGGAAGAGAACATAGGCAGTAATTTCCTTGACATCGGCCACAGCAACTTCTTTCAAGACATGTCTCCAAAGGCAAAGGAAACAAAAGTGAAAATGAACTTTTGGGACTTCATCAAAATCAAAAGCTTCTGCACAGCAAAGGAAACAGTCAACAAAACAAAGAGGCAACCCACGGAATGGGAGAGGATATTTGCAAATGACACTGCAGACAAAGGGCTGATATCCAAGATCTATAAAGAACTACTCAAACTCAGCATCCAAAAAGAAGATGAACACATCAAAAAATGGGCAGGAGACATGAAGAGGCACTTCTCCATAGAAGATCTACAAATGGCTAACAAACACATGAAAAAATGTTCATGCCACTACCAGGGAAATTCAAATCAAAACCACACTGAGATACTACCTTATACCAGTCAGAATGGCCAAAATTAACAGGACAGGAAACAAGTGTTGGAGAGGCTGCAGAGAAAGGGGAACCCTCTTACACTGTTGGTGGGAAGGCAAGTTGGTGTAGTCACTTGGGAAAACAGTGTGGAAATTCCTTAAAAAATGAAAAATAGAGCTACCCTATGACCCTGCAATTGCACTACTGGGTATTTACCCCAAAGATACAGATGTAGTGAAAAGAAGGGCCATATGTACCCCAATGTTCATTGCAGCAATGGCCACAATGGCCAAATTGTGGAAAGAGCCAAGGTGCCCTTCAACAGATGAATGGATAAAGAAGATGTGGTACATATATATACAATGGAATACTACGCCTCCATCAGAAAGTATGAATATCCAACATTTGTAGCAACATGGACTGGATTGGGAGAGATTATGCTGAATTAAATAAGCCAAGTAGAGAAAGTCAAGTATCACATGGTTTCACTTACTTGGGTGCATAAGGGGTAATATAGAGGACAATAGGAGAAGGAAAGGAAATGGGAAATAGGGTAATTCAGGGAGAGAAACAAACCATGAGAGACTTTGGACTCAGAAACAAACTGAGGGTCTTGGAGGGAAGGGAGTGGGGGGATGGGAGAGCCTGGTGGCGGGTACTGAGGGCACGTATTGCATGGAGCACTGGGTGTGGGGCATAAACAATGAATCTTGGAACACTGAAAAAATAAAATAAATTTAAAGTCAAAAAGAAAATTAAAAACAGAATACCAAATAATCTAGTAATTCCACTGCTGGGTATTTATCAAAGAAAAAGAAAACATTAATTTGAAGAGACATATGTACCCCAATGTTTACTTCAGCATTATGTACAACAGCCAAGATACAGAAAAAACTTCAGTGTCCACCGATAGAAGGATGGATAAAGAAAATGTGGTATAGGGCGCCTGGGTGGCTCAGTGGGTTAAAGCCTCTACTTTCGGCTCAGGTCATAATCTCAGGGTCCTGGTACAGTAGTCTGCATTGAGCTCTCTGCTCAGCAAGGAGCCTGCTTCCTCCTCTCTCTCAGCCTGCCTCTCTGCCTACTTGTGATCTCTCTCTCCCTCTGGCAAATAAATAAATAATCTTTAAAAAAATGTATACACATACAATGAAATATTACTTGGTCATAAAAAATAATGAACCTTGCCATCTGCAGCAACATGAATGGACTTAGAGGGGAGTACACTAAATGAAATAAGTCATACTGAGAAAGACAACTACTCTATGATTTTACTTATATGTGAAACTAAAAACAAAGCAAATGAGTAAATGAAGAAACAAAAAAACAGAAACAGACTCCTAGATTACGGGGGGGGGGGGGGGGGGGGACGGACACCTTAGCAACTGATAGTTGCCAGAGACAAAGGAAGTGGAGGGTGTGCAAAAAAGCAAAGGGGATTAAAAAGTACAAACTTCCAGTTATAAAAACAAGTAAGTCACAGGGGTAAAAAGGGAAGCAAAAGGAATATATTCAAGAACATTTTATTATCTATGTATGGTGACAAATGGTAACTACACTTATTATGGTGAGTACTGCAAAATATATACAATCGTCAATCACTACGTTCTTCATCTGCAGTTGACATAACATGGTGTCAATAATACTTCAATTAAACACATACACACAATTAACCAAAAAATTTTCAAAAGTATAATGAAGGGTAAATTTATAATCTCCCAAAAAAGAAGAAGGTAGAAAAAGAAAGAGAGAGAGAAAACACACAACTTTTTTGGTGCAGACAGACCCATGTGTCTTCTGCAGGAATGTAGCTGGGAATGGAGAAATTAAATGAGAATAAATCAGAGGACCTTAAATGCCTACCAAACCATTTAGATTTTAACAGCTTTGCACCTACAGGAGTGAAGTGAAAAAAGTCACTGTTTTAAGAAGCAGAAAACTCTAAATACTGAAAACATCAACCTATTCAGAAATAGAAAGCTACAAATTCAATCTTCAATGAGTGAAGCAGAGAGCCTAATTAGGGGACTACAGAAATCTAACAACCTAGATTACAGCAGTGACAGTGAGAACAAAATTATCTAGGGGGAAATCCAAAATACTTCGCTGTGACAATCCTTCAGAGTTATCAATAAAGTAAAAATCCTCTGAATACATCAATACCTACATGCCTATATCCAATTCTCACTGAACAGAAAGAAACCCGAAGGGTGTCTACAAAGCCTGCCCAGTCTCCTGGCAGTAAAGCTAACCAGATACCCCAAACACTACCATGCAGCACTTAGTTATGTCATCATTTGCTAAATGAACAAAATTTGAGTTTATGTGTATGATCTTGCATGTTCAATATAGTATTAATATTTCAGAAAACTCTCAAACCATGTACCCTGATTTTAGTCCAGAAAATAAATTTATCATTAGTTACATGCTTAACTGATATGTTTGTTGCTATATGCAGTAGTTAAAAATACAGCATACATGCTATTTTAGATACTGTCTAGGTTTCTTTCAAGAAATTAAGAAATACTAGGTTTCGGGTGTCTGGGTGGCTCAGTTGGTTAAGCAACTGCCTTCGGCTCAGGTCATGATCCCGGGTCGATCCTGGAGACCCGGGATCGAGCCCCACATCGGGCTCCCTGCTCGACCGGAAGCCTGCTTCGCTCTCTCACTCCCCGCCCTGTGTGCCCTCTCTCACTGTGTTTCTCTCTGTGAAATAAATAAAATTAAAAAAAAAAAAATACTATTTCATATTCTCTTAAAAACACCATTTAAAGGGCTTTAATGGCTTTATTTAAATGGGACTTATGCCTTATAGCAAATAAAGATGGAAGTATTTTGGAAGGGAACACATCTCCTCCTCAGTTTATCTGGCAACTTGGTTGGGTTGTGTGTCCTTTAAAAGAACCAGGGCTGGGGCACCTGGGTGGCTCAGTCTTAAGGGTTGCCTTCAGCTCAGGTCAGGTCATGATCCTGAGGTCCTGGGATGGAGCCTCACATTAGGCTTCCTGCTTGTATTCTCACCCACTCCCCCTGCTTGTATTCTCTCTCTCTCTCTCTCAAATAAATAAATAAATAAATAAATAAATAAATAAATAAATGAATAAAATATTTAAAAAAATAAAAAGAACCAGGGCGCACACTTTATTATAAAGACTCAAAAACAGATAAGCCAGAGGTAAAATGAATTCCAACATAAACTCAGGCTAGCCTCTAAAACCCAGTGGATTTTTAACCACTAATTACACTACTAGCAGAATTTAGTTAACCAAAAGCAGTCAATATTTAGCCATTTTAGTGTTTTATTAATGTGTGCTTACATTAACAATAAGCGCCACACAAAGCCACGACTTCACTAAAATGGTAAGACAAAATCAGAGCAATCAAGAGCTGTTTACCAAGACAACAAAGTTAGCAAGGTGCAGAGGAGGAGCAGCTGCAGCACCAGTCCCGACCCCACAGAAACCTGATCGCCTACAGAACGTTCAGCCATGGTGAGAGCTCTCCGCAGCCAGGGAGCGGACAGCTGCTAGGGTAGGCAGGCTGACAAAGGAAGGAGCCTCCAAGTTCCAGTCTGGTAGAGCAAAATGCCTTTGTCCTTGAGCAATACTCATGTTAATCAGAGCCACCCTTCACTTCCAGAGACACTTACACATTTGCTTTGTGCAAAATGTACATACAGCAAGGTTCTGGAGGAGAACTGCCTCCTCAAAGGGAAGGAAAGGAAAATTTCGGTGGCTCTGGCAGTTGGGGGGCTAGACATGGAGCTGAGATTTTAAGATAAATTTTAATGTGTTTCATGATAATACAATAAACCAATTAAAGTGTATCCATTTAGACCATATTTGTTCAGTATCATGCTATGGAGAAAATTCTTACAAGAGTCACAAAAATTTCTACTGCCCATTCTCATAAAACTCCCAGCTAAGAGGAGGGTCAACAACAAAGGATTAAAATACAAAGTAGATTGTTAGAAGATGGATACAAGGGAATGGAGGAGATGTGAACTCAAGTGCGGGTGGCTCAGAAATGGGCCAATATAAACATACAGGGCAATTTTCTCTTTCCTTCCCTCTCGCACATGCACGCAAACATGCTGGCTTTCCACCACAAGAGCTCCTGTTCTTCCACTTGTGAAGTTAATGTGGGAAAAAAGAGGACAAGTATTTAGAACAAATTTCCCAAAATGAACAGCCTTAGTGATGTAGGTCAGTGATTCTTACACACATTTCCAAGACAAAGTTTTCACCAAAAGGTAAAAAATAAAGGGAAAGGATAAAGTATTTGTTTTTCATAAATTTTATTTAAAATGAAGTTCCATCCATTCTGATATCCAGTTCTCCCTAGTTTGTGATAAAATTATCCTGTTTTGTAAAATGTTGATGTTAGTAGATGGTAATTTTGTTTTCAATGTCCTTGCAGACAAAATAAAATTAGCAACCTTGCATCAGCCCCCTGTGAGCTAAAATTTCATATACAGTACTGCAGTAACAGCTTCTGCCTGTAACCCTGGGTGGTTAGTACCTGCCATAGCAATTTTTTAAAAAGACTTTATTTGACAGAGAGCACAAGTAGGCAGAGCAGCAGGCAGAGGGACAGGGAGAAGCAGACTCCCTGCTGAGCAAGGAGCCCGATGCAGGGCTCAATTCCAGGACCCTGAGGATCATGACCTGAGCTGAAGGCAACCACTGAACCAACAGAGCAAGCCAGGCGCCCCTGACATAGCAACGAACAGAAAAAAGAACTGGTCCCAAGCCTGGGGCTCAACTAGCCCAGCACCTTTCAAGTGTCCTCAGGATCCTAGCTCTCCAGTGAGCCTAAGTAAGGCCACTGACACCCCCTACAAACACAGCCCAGTGGCACCTCTATCACTCAGACTCCTCCCCAAGAGGCGCACACACAATGGTGGCCACTTCCATGTGCACAGCAGGTTCACAAATAGCTTCCAAATCACAAGCAAGTCCTGTCTGTCACCAGGCTGACACCACACCGATGAGAGTCCCTCAAGTGGCAGGTGAAGTGAAACCACTTTGTGTCAAACTATTCCCTGAATAAATTTGCTGTTACATTGTCTAGGCTGGTACACATCTCTAGTGTGATAGACAAAAAATTTGTACAGGTTTTGGAAAGAACATCCTAAGGCACTAAATGTGTTGTTTTACAAGGAGTTCTCACTTATCTTCATATCCCTTGCTCCCTCAAACTTCAATTCTCCCACAGGAATTTTTATTTTTTTTTAAAGATTTTATTTGACAGAGAGAAACACAGCCAGAGAGGGAACACAAGCAGGGGGAGTGAGAGAGGGACAAGTAGGCTTCCTGCCGAGCAGGGAGCCCGATGTGGGGCTCCATCCCAGGTCTCCGGGATCATGACCTGAGCTGAAGGCAGTCGCCTAACCAACTGAGTCACCCAGGCTCCCCTCATCAGCTTTTTAGTCAAGAACTGATCAACCCTGCCTTCTTAAAACTTTCTTGCCATTCATGACATTAATTTTGATTCTCAGCTTAATTCTCTTTACTCTTAATTTCCCTCTCTCCTTTTTAAATCCTTTCCCTGTTAATCTGTCAAAGCACAGGCACAAAGCCCAAGGAGCTCCCCTTGCAACGGTATAGAGAGTGATGCATTTCAGCGGAGGGTTTGGATACAAAGGAGATCCAGAGTGGCCTTAACAGGGAGAATGGCCATTAATGGAAGGAGAAAGGGAGAAGGCAAAAGTCAGAGTTTGATACAAATTCAGTAGGAACTCCTAGCCCTGTCTTAACAGTTATTGGGCCTTGACAATATACTAGAAAAACAGTGTCTACTACAAAAAGCAATGACTTTCAAACCATACTCAGATGAGGGAAGAAGGTCTTGATGTTTTAAATGCTTAAGTTCCCTGAAATCTGTTTTAATTAAGGGTTACAGTGCTTTCAAAACCTTTAGAAGTACACTTCATAGGGACGCCTGGGTGGCTCAGTTGGTTAAGCGACTGCCTTCGGCTCAGGTCATGATCCTGGAGACCCGGGATCGAGTCCCACATCGGGCTCCCTGCTCGGCGGGAAGCCTGCTTCTCCCTCTCTCACTCCCCCTGCTTGTGTTACCTCTCTCGCTGTGTTTCTTGCTGTCAAATAAATAAAATCTTTAAAAAAAAAGAAAAAAAAAAAGAAGTACACTTCATAGTAAAATACAACTAAACACACAAGGAACTTGAAAATAAGAACAGCATACAAATTTCAATTCGACCCTCAGTTTCTTATTTAGCAAGTGTGGCCAATGATATCCTAATATACCACCTCATTGAACTAACCGGACAGAAAGTAAAGGAAGTACTATATAAAGTGGCTTTGAACACTATAGCACTATTTAAACCTACATAATTATTTTTAAAGCAATAAGTGTTAAAATTTCCATAGAAACAATGACTATCTGAGTATTAGTAACAGCTATCACAAAAATCTAAAGCTACATTTTGGCTTTCCGATAATCAACTTAATCTTTTCGTTTTACTTTTTTTTTTAAGATTTTATTTGAGAAAGAGAGAGAGAGAGATAGAGCATGAGGGGAGGTCAAAGGGAGAAGGAGACTCCCCGTGGAGCTGGGAGCCTAATGCAGAACTCCAACCCAGGACTCCAGGATCATGATCCGAGCCGAAGGCAGTTGCTTAACGAACTAAGCCACCCAGGCCCCCCAATCTTTTCATTTTATAGGTTAAAATTAATATGGTAAAATTCTACATAGCTAATGAAAGTATTATACTAAAATCAAATAATACAAACATTAACATCATATCAGTTATTAAGGTATGTACTGAATTAATAAAAATTTAAAAACACATACTTGGAAGAATCGTGGAAGTGCTTCCTAAAGACTGCAAATGTGTACCCCTTAATAAGAGACATTTTAAAGACCTACCTTTTTAAACCCAAAGATTGCTTCAAGCTTGCTTTATTTCACCACTACACAGTGAACCTGTATTTTTATATTAGCTATACACCCAAAATAACTGCTCTCTGCACCTGTAAGTTGAAAAAATATTCCTCACTTTAATTTCAAAACTACAGTCACACAAAATAATTACTCTAAAGTAATAAAAAATTGTACCTGAAAATCCTAACCTATTCAGAGAACCTGCTCTCAAAATTAAATGTGAAGCCTCTATCGTACATTTAACTCTCCCATAAAACACCATCAAGAAGCTTGGCAAGGGGTGCCTGGGTGGCTCAGTTGGTTAAGCAACTGCCTTCAGCTCAGGTCATGATCCCGGAGACCCGGGATGGAGCCCCACATCGGGCTCCCTGCTCGGCAGGACGCCTGCTTCTCCCTCCCTCACTCCCCCTGCTTGTGTTCCCTCTCTGGCTGTGTTTCTCTCTGTCAAATAAACAAATAAAATCTTAAAAAAAAAAAAAAATTACATTTATAAAAAAAAAAAAAGCTTGGCAAATGAGTAATTAATCCATATATTAAAAGCAGATATTTAATGATAAACTTCTCAGTAATTCTCATTTTAACCATAGGATTTAAACCCAGTATTCCACAAAAACAATATTATGATCCTAGGCATTTAACAGAATCTCCTAGCTTTTGTAAAGGCCACAAGGTGCTACTTCCTCCCATAGCACACACATGAAAGTTATTATTCCTTTACTATCTATTAATGAAATAGATCCCAATTTAAATTCCTACATACAGACCTTTATTTGAAAAGATTAATAGCTAATTAGCTAGGACCTATTCAGTTACAAGCAAAGATCCCCAACTTAAATGACCTTGAGCCAAAAGAAGACTCTACTGGCCCACATAATTTAAAACACCAAGGGAGGGAGGGGGCACCTATGTGGCTCAGTTTGTTGGGCATCTGCCCTTGGCTCAGGTCATGGTCCCTGAGTCCAGGATTGAGCCCCGCATCAGGGTCCCTGCCCAGCAGGAAGTCTGCTTGTCCCTCTGCCCCTCCCCCCACTCATGCAAGCATGAAAGCTACAGCTCTAATAAATAAAAAAAATAAAACACCAAAGGAGGGCCCAAAGGGATGTTGTCATTAAGAGTTCATCACCCCAACTATGGGTTGACTTCATTTTGAGACAGGTTCTCCACACATGATGGCCTGGAAAAGTCGACATCAGAAATTTAAGACTCACATCCAACTCACAGCTACCTCAGGAAAAGGGGTAACCTTTTTAAAGAGTCCTCCCCAATACTTCTGCTATAGCTCCAATCAGTTCAGATTAGGTCACATACCCTGCTCTGAAATGATCACTATTCTTAGAAGAATGCAGAGCTCTGGTGGGCTGTGCTTGGGTCATGTACCACTCCTGGGGGTCAGGGGAGTCTTGTTGGAATGGGTTATTATAAAAATGAGGGGTATTGGTACCCTAAAGGAATGTTAGATGAACAAATAACATCTATGTCCGTCATGGAGAAGGGTTCCCCAAAAAATACCACCAGGGTGTTTTGAGGAACAGTGGCAAACTATCAAAGGCAAAAATGGTACAAAGCAGCGCTTTTGGTTTACATGTACTTATTCTCACCAATTTACTCATTTTCAAAAAAACAATAATTAGTGACAAATGCCTCCTTTTCCCTGCCAACTAACTTTCCTATAGGCATTTAACCTTAAAAGCTGAATTATGAAGACAAATGTATAACAGACTAAAATGTAATAGTTAAAACAATAAAACCACAAGAAGAAAGCATAGGAGAAAATCTTTATAATCCTGGAGTAGGCAAAGAATTCCTAGGACACAAAAAGTATGACTAATCCAAGAAAAAAAAGCAACAAACTGGACTCCACAAAAATTGAAAAGTTTGGCTCTTAAAAAGACACTAGTGAGAAACCCACACCTGACATCATACTTAATGGTGAAAGACTGAATGCTTTTGCTCCAGATCAAGACAAACACATTCCACTGTCACTATTCAATACTATTCTATTCAATACTATACTAGAAATTCTAGCCAGTGCAATTAGGCAAGAAAAAGAATTAAAATTATATTTATAGATAACATCACCTTATATAGAGAAAATCCTAAGGAATCCACTAAAAAGCTTTCAGACTAATAAGCTGAAAGTTGAAGGGTACAAAAATCAACATACAAAAGTTGACTGTAGGGGCGCCTGGGTGGCTCAGTTGGTTAGGCGACTGCCTTCAGCTCAGGTGGTGATCCCGGAGACCCGGGATCGAGTCCAACATCGGGCTGCCTGCTCGGCGGAAAGCCTGCTTCTCCCTCTCTCCCTCCCCCTGCTTGTGTTCCCTCTCTGGCTGTGTTTCTCTCTGTCAAATAAATAAAATCTTAAAAAAAAAAAAAAGTTGACTGTATTTATATATAGTTTACCAATGAATAATGCCAAAAAAATTTTTTTTTCTAAAGAGATTATTTACTTGACAGAGAGAGACCCAGTGAGAGAGGGAACACAAGGCAGGACAAGTGGGAGAGGGAGAAGCAGGCCCTCGCTGAGCAGGAAGCTGATGTGGGGGTCGATCCCAGCACCCTGGGATCATGACCTGAGCTGAAGGCAGACACTTAACTGAGCCACCCAAGTGCCCCTAAAATAAAAAATTTTAAGTCCATTTATAATACCATCAAAAAGAATAAATTTAAAAGAAGTACAAAATATATATACTGTAAACTACAAAACATCACTTAAAGAAATTAAAGACCTAAATAAACTGAAATGACATCTTATGTTGACAGGTGGAAATATAACATTAAGAATCTTGGGCTGTTGGGCGCCTGGGTGGTTCAGTGGGTTAAAGCCTCTGCCTTCAGCTCAGGTCATGATCTCAGGGTCTGGGATCGAGGCCCGCATCGGGCCCTCTGCTCGGCAGGGAGCCTGCTTCCTCCTCTTTCTCTGCCTGCCTCTCTGCCTACTTGTGATCTCTCTCTCGGTCAAATAAATATATAAAATCTCTAAAAAAAAAAAAAGAATCTTGGGCTGCAAACAATATTATCAAGAAAATGAAAAGACAACTCACAGAATGAGAAAATACTTGCAAATCATGTATCTAATAAGTAACTTTTATATGGAATATAAAGAACTCTTAAATCTCAGTCATAAAAAGACAAAGCAAATTTTCAAATGGGCAAAAGATATACTTTTCTCCCAAGAAGATATATAATGGCTAATAAGCACATTAAAAAAAAAAAAAGGTTTAACACCATTAGCTATTAGAAAAATGCAAATAAAAGCTACAATGAAAGACCACTTTGCACCCACTAGCTCGCTATAATAAAACACAGATAGTAAGTGGTGGCTAAAAGGAAATCTAAAATAGTGTACCCAGTATGAAAAACAGTCTTGCAATTTCTTAAAATGTTAATACAGTCCTTCCCTTTTGGCCTTCCATTTAAATCCTTCCCCTATCTCCCCAGTGTGTATAAAATTTTCCCTGACTACAACACTTTTATTTCTCCCATGCTGACCAGCCAGGGCAGTTCGTGACTGTATCATGTATCTACGTGGGCCTTTATCATTACTTGTCCTATTATTTTTCTTGAAGTTGTGTTGACTACCTTCCTCTGAGCTCCTTAAGGTAAGAATAGACTTATGCAAGAGAACATGATGGGATCAAACATTTATTAAGTACCTGCTTAACTAAATACTTAAAACAAGTTTTAAACTCAGAACCCGAGTTTCTTCACATATAAATCACAATACTATGCCCAAGGCATATTTAAAAACACTGGGAAAAGTCCAAAATATCCTTAGTTTAAAAAGCAAGGTGCGGAACAGTGTGTCTAACATATTACCATCTATGTTTATAAAAAATAGAGGTAGGGGAGGGAAGTATATGTTTGTGGCGTTTTTTTTTTTAATAAAAATTTTATTTATTTTAAAGGGGGGGGGGCAGAGGAGTAGGAGGAAGACAAGCAGACCCTGTGCTGACATGCAGACCTTCAATCTACCTGGAACTTTCTTCACATACGGTAGAAGGATAGGAGTTCAGTTTTATTTGCCTCCATATGGTGAGTCAGTTTTCCCTACACCTATCTATTAAATGCTCCATCCTTTCCCCCACTGTTTTTGTGGTACCACGATAATCATATATTAAAATCCAAATATACATGTGTCTATCTCTCAGCACTCTAAATCTTCTTCATTTGTCTATCTGACTATAAGGCTAGGGCAAGAAGAACAGTGTACTACTGGGGCACATACCTGATAGTAAAACAATCACTTCTGCAAACAATATTATCTTATTCTTTTTCTAAGACTGACCTAGCTGTTCCTGAACACATTCTCCACACCTAAAATTACATTAAGTTTATAGAGCTGCCCCAAAATAAATAAATAAAAAAAATCCAACTGGAATTTAGACTGGAACTGAATTAAATTTATAATGAAAATTAATACCTATACACTATAAAGTTAACAGATAGTGCTCAGAGAGAGAGAAGATGCACGTAAAACCTAGAACAAAGGTGTAATATCTAACATATCCAAACAGAACTTTGGTATAAAGAGTAGGCAAATGATTATGATTAGGCAATATACAGAACAGGATACACAAAAATCTAACAAGAGACTAACACAAAAAGTGGTATAATCCAAGAAAATGCAAATCAAATTATAAAATACCACTTTATAGCTATAGAATGGCAAAAGGTTGAAAATCCGACCACACCAGGGAGAGATCCAGGGATACAAGAACTCTCATGCCCCCAAAATAGTAGGCATGGAGAAGAATACAACCATTTTGGATAAGTATCTGCCACAACGTAAGTAAAACTGAACTTCAGCAAACTCTGGGATTCTTCTGCAATTTGGCTAAGTTCTTACACAGGTTCACAGAAGCATATGCTAGAATGCTCCCTGTTGTTCTGCCAGTGGTGGGGGAGAGCTGGAACCAACCAGGGCTTCTGCAAACAGAATGGATATGTACCTGGTGGAAATTTTATGTAGCAGTTCACAGCACTGAGTTAGGCCTTTGCAGAGCCAACAGGGAGAGATGAAAACATAGTTCTTAGCAAAAAAAAAAAAAAAAAAAGTGGGAAACAAAATGAGATAGTATCATTTATTAAGTTAAAAATACAAATACACTAAAAATACGCTGGCAAGAAGCCGTATTAATAATGTATAGAAACACATTATAAGTAGTGTGTTGGGGGTTAACTGTAGTAGAAAATGAAGATAAAATGGAACAAAATAAGCAAGTAGGAAAAAGGAGAAAAAGGCACTTAGTTTATACAAATTCTCGATTTTCATTTTTGTGGTGGAGAGACAGCTAACAAACACCAAGCTGGCTACTGTAGCTTGCACTTGGGAGAGACCATTCACAGCACAACACAACACAACACACACAGCTCTACCACTAAAATTATTTTTACATGCACCAGTTTTACATGTAACAGTAAAAGAGTCCTAGGCATAAAAAAAAAATTATAAATGGTGGAAGAAATATCAAGAAGACATCTTGAATTGGTACAACCACAATGCAGGTTAAAGATGGTAGAATCTGTATTTTGGGTAAAAAGTAGGAATCCCATTAAAGAGCTAAAGGAACACAAGAAAAGAATTTGGGTGAAGAAACTACATTTTAGACAGTTTTGTTTCCAGTACTTGGTTGAAAACACTGACTCCAGAAGTCAGTTGAGGATGGCTATATAGATACGAGAGTCATCTGAATTGTCCATTGTTATAAATGTCACATATTTATTAAAGACGACTATGGTGTGGAAGATGCATGCGGTGCTAATGATATGAACACTCTAGGGAAAGTGGAAAAATGCTGATTTAATACAAAATAAGTGAATACGAAGCAGAGGCGAACATGACTGCGGAAGGTGAGAGTGGAGAAGGTAGGTAGTAAATCATAGCTCTTACTGACTGAAAGTAGCCTGTGTGTAACAAAAACTAAACAAATACTGGGTTTAAAATACCCTTATAATCAGGGTCCAGTGGCTCAGTCAGTTAAACATCTGCTTTTGACTTGGGATTCTAGGAGAGAGCACCTTGTCGGGTACCAGTTCAGCAGGGAGCCCCCTTCTCCCTCTCCCTCTTCCCCTCCCTATGCTTGTGTGGGCTCTCTCCCAAATAATTAAATTCTTAAAAAAACAAAAAACAAAAAAACAAAAAAAAAAACAAAACAAAGAAAGAAAGCAAAACATGGGGCCCCTGGATGGTTCAGTGGTTAAGCGTCTGCCTTCGTCTCAGCTCATTATCCCAGAGTCCCGGGATCAAGTCCCCACATCGGGCTCCCTGCTTAGTGGGAAGCCTGCTTCTCCCTCTCTCAATCCCCCTGCTTGTGTTCCCTCTCTCTGTTTCTCTCTGTCAAATAAATAAACAAAATCTTAAAAGAAAAAAATAAGGCAAAACATTATAATCCACCCATACCAGTAGGCAACAAAGATTTAAGATAAATTTCTTACAAGCAAACAAGAAATGAGAAAATGTAGAATGTTCTAAGAATTCCACAAAGTTGTGCAGTGGCCCTCTCATTTAATAACAGCGCAATGCTGGGCACAGTTCAGAATGTCAATTGATAAATATTTTAACAGAACTGTCTATCCTGTAGTTAACAAGACTGGTATCAACTTCTTAATTACATACACCAAATCAAGTTATTATGGTAACCTAACAGCCTCCCCTGTCCGTCTCTTTACCCTTAGATAGATGGCTTTCCGGAGAAAGTCTATTTTAATCTTAGATATCTGAAAGAAGTTGTCTTCAAACTATGCTCTTGACAGAAAAACAGCTTTATGTCATACTGTATACTACTATTATATATATATAATGTATATATAATGTAACACTGTGGCATACTGTAGTAAATAATATATGATATTTTATTTACATATTTATATATTTTTACATAAATAACAGAAACTATATAATAATAGCACACAGTAAACTTTATGGTACTTATACCATAACTATACTATTATAGGGCTATTTAAATAAAATAAGTCAGTGCTCCTCTCAGAGGTCAAAGTTAGATATCCAGTAAGGAAAAACTGAACCTCTAAATATCTATTCCAGAAGAGTCTAAGTTTTAAATTTCTATTCTTTAGTGTTCTAAAATGAGAATTTCCACTCTCTTGAAAAGTATAAAGTCATATGTATAACTTAAAAGATCAAAAGTTTTAAAATCTAAAAATACACTTGTAACTCATGGTAATGAGATTTCGTAACACAAAAACTGCTATTAGGTTTTGATACAGAATTGTGTATTAGACTGTTTTACATCCTCAAGCTCTGAATTCAGTTTATAACAAAAGGAGGCCTAACGCACTGCTTACCTATCCTCAGATTAAGGTAAAAAGAATTTACAGATATTTAAAGTAGATATAAGATACCGAGATGAAAAGATCTATTCTAAGACCACCCTAAGACCAAAAAAAACTCCTCAATGGTCCCTGAAACAGTTCAAATATACCTTCTTACCTGATCCCAAAGAAAACCTATTAAACCTGAGATTTACCTAAGTCAAACTAAAAGTTACACCATGTGTACTTTCATTTAGTTACAAAAAATGTTTCAAGGTAAACAAGCAACCACTAGAATAATCAAAGTACTAAGTTCTGTGTCGGTCTTTTTGGAGACTCCTTTTTTTGCCTGAGCTTCCAACAGCAGTTACCTCCTCATGACCCACCATCAACCGTCTTCTACTGAACTCCATCCAAACCACTACCACCCAAACACACTTCCACAAAACAAAAAGATATAGGACAATGATATAAACCTCGGACTTGCAGCTGCATGTGATATTTTCACTCATCAACTCATAGGATTTCAAATTTGTGTCAGAACAGTACAGTATAACACTGTGTTCAAAAGTAGTCATGTGGTTTTCTTGGTTAATGGTGACTACAAATGTGGCTCCAGATCCCAGAACTGAATGGCATTGGTCTAGAAAAGGGAGAAGCAGGCTTCCTGCTGAGCAGGGAGCCCAATGCAGGGCTTGATCCCAGCACCCTGGGATCATGACCTGAGCCGAAGGCAGATGCCTAATGACGGGAGCTACCCAGATGCCCCAGAAAAGGCAATTTTTGAAAATAAAAAGTATAAAAGATGATTTTATGATTATATTTTCTCATTAGATTTAAAATATATTTACATATCCAACAAATTTGAAGTAGAAATGTAATCTGTAATGATACAGCAATTTAAATTCTATTATAATCAACATCTACAATAAATTCTTCTAATGTGGCTTGACCTGTAATTATATTAGAATTAATATGCTCTCAACACCCATCTAATCCTAAAAACCAGTATGGGTAGAAGGATTAAAAATATCAATCATCTAGGGGCGCCTGGGTGGCTCAGTTGGTTAAGCGACTGCCTTTGCCTCAGGTTATGATCCCGGAGACCCGGAATCGAGTCCCACATTGGGCTCCCTGCTTGGCCGGAAGCCTGCTTCTCCCTCTCTCACTCCCCCTGCCTGTGTTGCCTCTCTGGCTGTGTTTCTGTCTGTCAAATAAATAAAATCTTAAAAAAAAAAAAATATCAATCGTCTAAAACAATTAAAAATTCTAATCACAAAGTGCAGCTGATATGGCCAGAAACAGTATCAATCTCCAAATATCAACATGAATTTTATTTATGTATGCATGTATGTATGTATGTGTCTGTGTATGTATGTATTTGGATTTTTATCCATTTATTAGAGAGAGAGAGAGAAAGCGCACAAGAGGGGGGGTGGTACAGAGGGAGAGGGAGAGGCAGATTCCCCACTGAGCAGGGAGCCTGACACAGGGCTCAATACCAGGACCCCAAGATGACGACCTGAGCCAAAGGGAAATGCCCAACCAGCAGAGCCAACCCGGGTGCCCTGTCAACATGAGTCTTAAATAAAATCTCTTACTCATTATAGCAACAAAATTTTAAACACAAACCATTTAAGATGAGTTTAATTCTTCCAATAATTCCTTTCGGTCTTTTCAAACAGTTCACCAACATTTCTAAAAGTAAATATTATCAGTATAAATGTATAAAAGCTAGAATAACAAACAAGTACTATTTTCTAATGACTGATTTTTATTTACAAAAAATGTCATGGGTCTTTTAGTCATCTCAGCTTCTGGCCAAGATGGAATAACAGGGACCAAATTTACCATACCACCATAACCAATTTTAAAAACCCAAAATACATGAAACAATAGTTTGTAGATAGTGGACATCAACGGAATTCAGTTCAAGGTAGTGATTCCGAAGAAAGAAAAACAAAGGAAGGCCTACAAATGGCCCTGCAGTGGAGGGATGGACAACCCCAGTGGGTAGAGCTCTTAAGTACTAGAAAAGAAAGAGCTGCACAGCAAGAGAACTCCAGAACTGTAAAGGGTGGCCTGAAAGTATCTGGCTAAGTACATGATCAGCACATGTGTAAGAGGACACAACACTACCCAATGCCAGAGAAAGAATACCCAGCAGGAAAAAAGGGAACAATTTCTAGGGGTACATCATGATTTAGAAGAGTTTGTACTCCCACTAGAGAAGAAAAACCACCTTATTTCCAGGGCATTGGGTAAAATACCCAGATTGGTACAGCCTCAGTAGAAGCAAAATGTTAGCTTTCATTAATGTTCTGATCACTCTCAACAAAGCTTTAAAGCAGGTCTCAAAAGGATCAACCTATTTCCAAGTAACTTAAATGCATTTGAACTTAATAGCAAACCGTAAGAATATATTAAAAAATACAAAAATATCCAGCACCCAAAAAGGTTCACAGGGTATGGTATTCAATAAAAAATCCCCAGGTACGAAAAGGAGTTCAAAAATGTGAAGAGAAAAACCAATCAGCATTTAAAACGTCCAGGAATGACAGAGAGAATAAAATTAATGGACCAAGACAGTAAACTGTTGTTATAACAATATTTGGTAAGTAATTTGATAGACATTTGATATTGTCTATCAAAATGATAGACAAATGCTTGAATGTGTTAGGTACAGGCATGGAAGTTTAAAAAATACCCAAACCTTTAAATGAAAAATACACTGGATGGGATTAACAGTATGTTAGACACTGCAAAAGAAAAGATGAACAGACCTGAAAACACAGCAACAGAAATTACTCAACACACACACACACACACACACACACACACACACACGTTGGAAGTAAAGCATCAGTGATCCCTGGAACAACTTCAAACAGCCTAATACACAAAAAGGGGAGGGCCAAAAAAATGTTAAACCTGTCATTGTAAAATTCTATACCCAGCAAAAATGTTTCAAAAACAAAGACAAAATAAAGATTTTTTTTCAGGCATACAAAAACCAAAAGAATTCATCACCTGCAGACCTGATTGTAAGAAATGTTAAAGACAGTCTCTCAGGTGGAAGATAATAAGGTGTGTATCTGAAACTACACAAAGGAATAAAGAACACCCAATATGGTAATAAATTTGTTGAAAAGATAAATTCTAATTATTTCTTAAATCCCTTTAAAAGATAAGTGCTTAAAGCAAAAACAGTAAAAATGTACTGTAGCATTTATAACTGGAAGGAAGAAATGTTGAAGGATCCTGTACTATAAGAAGGGGCATAATATCACTGGGCCATGTAATATGCTAAAGATATATTTTATAAACTCTGTACCAGCTACTAAAAAACAGAACAAAAACTTATAGTTACTAACTCAACAAGGCATATGTTGATCAAACAAACAAACAAACACACACACACCCCACTTCAACCCAAAATAAAGTGTGAAAAATGGAAACTGGGAATAAACAGATGGAATAGAGAGCAAACATTAAGACTGGAGATTCAAATCCAATCACATCAACAGTAACATTAAACATAAATGGCTGAAAACATTTCAATTTAATGGCAGAGTGCCATATTGGAAAAGAGCAAGTCCCAACTATATGCTATTTAAAAGAAACTCAAATACTTAAAAAGTTATGTACCATCCATCACTTATTAAATCACTAATCAACATGAAAAGCTTCTCCCACAGGGACTTAAAACTATCAACTTATAGAACAGAGCAATACCATGGAAAGAAAGGGAAATATTTCAACAGAAAAAGATTCTCAATTCTCCAAATTATCAGACTCTATCTTCTACTGAAATATATGTATATTACTTAATTCTCCCTATGTCCAAAGTTCTTCAAAAGATTAAAGTTGATTAAAATGGTTCTTATCAAATAAACTGTTCTCAAACATATAAGCTACTCCCCTAATTAAAAAACAAAAGCCAATGACCAAACCCCAACCAAACAAACTATTTTCAATGCCTTATAAAATGCAACAAGACACTTGTGATTTTTAACATTATCATAAACCTCTGAATTTCAAGGTGGGATCAGCCAATGCTAAAAATAAAAATATACAGCACGCTGGACTTGGATGTAGTAGGCAACATTCCCCAAATTTAGTCCCTCCTCACTTCAGAAGAAAGCAAATACATCACTAAGTATACTTCAACAGTTTAACATATCACTAACGTCATGAGATGCTTAGAATTTTGAGAGCTTTCCTAGTACCAGTGCTAGGTTTGGAAGATAACTCTCTGACTCAGCCCCCTAAGTCTAAACAGAGCACTTGTTTAGATTCCTTCCTTTTAAATCCCAAACCTTCTAGCTGGGTAATCATGGACAACTTACTTTACTTCTTTATGCTTCAACTTCCTCATCTGTAAAATGGTACAATTTTTTTTGTTGGTTTTTTTTTTGTTTTGAAGAATGCTTTTTAAAGTAGTAACAGCTGTTTTGCATTGAGGCCTTTCTACAATCAGGGCACTGTTCCAAGTAATTTATATACAATATATTTTTAAATTCTCAAAATCTATGATAAGCAGTTATACCCATTTCACAGGTTAGAAAACTGAAGTATGGATATATTTTTGTTCCTCCCAAATTTACATAACCCAGTCTGATTCTAAGACTTGTCATGTTAATCAGTATGCTAATCAAGTAACTCCTTTATAGATATTCCCCCAAAATTGCCTGTCTTCTATTCTAGAAGGCCAACACTTAATGAGCTTTATCTTCTTCACTTTGAATGATCCCAGCAATCTAGCACAAAGATAGCATATAAAGCAGATCAATGGAAGTGGGCTGCATGAACAGATTCTGTACATGATCTTGTCATGTCACTTATTCATGTAGGGGCAGTAATCAGAAGACTGGTGTTCTATCCCCAAACATACCAGTCCTCAGCTGCGCCATTTTAGGAAAGTCACATCACGTCCCCAGATTTGGGCACTCTCATTTATAAAATGAAGACGTGAACTAAACCTAAGTTCCCTTTCAACTCTAAAATTTCCAAGAAGAGCCAACCTTGCTCTTTTGGAGAAAGAGAAAGAAATGCCTCTCACCAGAAGAGAAATACTTTGTTGTTTTCAGAATAACATTTAGAGTCCCTTTATTTGTTTAAAATCTCTTGTTCTCCCAGACTAAGAGCTCCACCAGGGCCTGGACCTAGTCTTGTTTGTAAGTATCTGCAATACAGTTGGGGACACATGGAAGATACCTGATGTTTAACAAGTGAAATGCATTATAGTGAAAACTTGTGAGCAATAAATGAAATAGGAACTTTTGTTTTTTTTTTTTTAAGATTTTGTCAGAGAGAGAGAAAGACACTAAGCAAGAGAAGCAGCATGCAGGACTCAATCCCAGGACTGTGGTATCATGACCTGAGCTGAAGGCAGACACTTAACCAACTGAGCTACCCAGGTGTCCTGGGAACCTATTTTTTAATGTAGTACTCTAACTCAGTTGTTTCCTAAATTCCATGAATGAATGGTTAATTTTATTACCTGACTACTCATTTTGGATATTCTTTTAGTTACAAAAACCGTGAATTCATAAGACATCAAAATGCTTTAGTTCTCACGGTTTCCATGTATGTTTTTTCTAAGGTATCAATCTAGTATTTCCTATATAACTAGATCATAAAAGCAGCAGCTGAAAAGGGGTTTTTAGAAAATAGCTTAAAACTCAGAAGAAACAGATGCTGAACCCTTCCCCCCCCTTCTTCCTAATGCCTGTAAGCATAAAGCTACTACATGTTGAAATGAACTTTATTTTGAGGATTTCTGTAAATTATACACTGGACACACTGAAATTGAACGCAGTCTCAATTCAAACAATAATTTGTATTGAAAAAGCTATACTTATTTTTACCCTGAAATTTCCCTTTTAAAAAAAACTGAAAAATGAAAGTTTCTAAAATCGAATGACTCTTTAATAATTTATGATTATGTCATAAAAACAGCAACTGACCAGAGTTGCACCAGATGCGAAACATGCATTACACTCTTGGTTATCCCTTGTAACATCTCTATTACACAAAACAGCTTCTGTATTTTGTTCTAAGGCAAAAGCCTGAGCCCTAAAGATGATTCAGTGGGGGTAGGCTCTGGCATCTGTATTCTTCTAACCTACACATAACTGAAATGGCAACCAGGTTTGAGAACCACTGTACTAAACAAATACTTAAAACAAGACTGCTTTAAGTGATTGCTTCAAGTAAGTAAGTAATTCAATGCAAAACCTAAAAAAGGTTAACATTCTATACAACTGGTCCAGCCTTTTATGAATTGGTGCAATGATTCCTCACACTGATTTGTAGACATTACAGGGAATACCAGAAGTCTTAAAATTCAATATAAATTCCTTTTAATTATAAAAAGAAATTTTTAAAAATTCCATTAACTTAAGGGAAGAGAAAGGGGACTGTACATCCCTTTTTTAAAGCCTTTTAAAATCTTGGAACACTGGAAAAAAAAATTAAGTAACAACAGCAACAACAACAACAAAAAAGCCTTTTAAGAGACAGGGCAGAAATAAAAGATGATTTCATAAAGGAAACCGAAAACCAACTAGTAACTGTATCTGGCCATTGTTTCCCCCCAAAACTGAGTTTATTATCATATTTAAAGGAATTTTCCTCAAATTGAAATCTCCCATTATATAGATATTTTAACTTAAAAAAAAAAAACATTTATAGGGGGCATTTGGTGGCTCATTCAGTTAAGGCATCTAACTCTTGACTTTGGGGCAGGTCATGATCTCAAGGTCATGACATCAAGCCCCATGTGGGGCTCAGTGCGGTCTGCCTGGAATTCTCTCCTCCCTTTACTGCTCTCCCTGCTTGCAGACGTGGGTACATGTGCTCTCTCTCTAAAAAAAATAAAATCTAAAAATAAAAAACAGAAACATTGAGTTTTTATAGCAAAGATACCTGCACTATTATTACATAATAATGAGGCTCATAAAGAAACTGTAAAGGCCTTGTCCCTATAACATTTCAAAAAATGTCTGGGCACGGACCAAGAGTTAACCTGTTAAGTCATCTATCAAAAGTTGAAGTTTTGGATATAAAACTTTTGGCATCTTTAATCAGCTTCTTTCTTCACACTCATGCCTATAATTTTCTTTTCACAGACAACAAAATTTGTTGAAAATACATGAAATTACCCTCTCTCCTGCTTTGCTAACATTGCCACTGCCATCCAACATACTTCTCTAATGCATTAAA
This sequence comes from Spilogale gracilis, assembly GCA_004023965.1. NCBI lineage: Eukaryota > Metazoa > Chordata > Mammalia > Carnivora > Mephitidae > Spilogale > Spilogale gracilis. The sequence goes on along the minus strand of PITA01001484.1, from coordinate 108,848 downwards.
TTAATATTTATGTAACTACTGCTTCAGGGTGGCTTTCAGACCTCATGCAGCTTTCTGAGTCACTATTTCTATCTTCCAACCTTTGTATTAATATTCCAAAAATGGGGAAACAATTTATTATCTAAAATAATAAACCAAATTAAATTCATTAATGTAGCTGCTCCCACAGAGGTCTAGGAAACCAATCTTTCCCTACGGGATAGTCTATTAACTTCTAACTTTTTTCTGTATGACTATCAAATGGTCCACATTCAAGGAAGACATATACCAAATACCATCATTGTTTTAGGTTAGGAACAGGCAGCATAAAACCTGTATTTAAAAAATACAAAATAACATCTCCATTTTTATACTCTGCTGAAAGAGATAAAGGAGTTAGAATAAAAGGAAGTTCTGTGGGACAAACACACAGACAGAGGAAAAAGGGAATAGAGGGGGACAAAATAAAAGGAGATGTTAAAATTAGTATTTTATACTTTCCCTTCTAGGTTTCCACACCCCAGGAAAAATACAGTCCCTTCTCCCTTGCTAAAAATGCATGTTTTGGCCCAACGAAGTATATGTACCTACGCCATCCCCTAGACAATGATCAGAAAACTGAATTCTATTTATAAGTGTTCCTTCTTCAGGAAAATTATTCATTTATTCCTTCATTCATTCAGTAAACATTTGAGCAGCTGCCATTTTCCAAGCACTGTGCTAGGTAGCTGGCCTAGTCTCTATTCTCACAGAGCTCAGAGTACTGGAGAAAATCAAATACCCAATTACTAAAAGCTAAATGAATAGGTTTCTTCTATTAGAAACAAATTTCTATTTTGTTAAAGTAACTATCAACATTAATGTCATTTGGACCCCTTTACTTTAGTTACCAAGCTAGCTGGTTGGTCCAGAAGTCAATCAAGTTGTACTAACTTATTAACTAGCCCCTTACCCAGAAGTTTTAGAACTGTCAAAAAAGAAAAAAAAAAAGGAGGGCGGTTCATTTCATTTCTTTTCTGGGTATCTGAGGCCATGTTCCTCCAGTCAGGCTATGGGGCAGCCAGCAGCAGTTTGCATTATGAGAAAAAATAAAGCATACTTGCAGAGAAAAGCAGAGATGAGAGAAAGAATCCCTGGCTTCTGCTGTTTCTGGTACCGAGAACATTTTAGTTCTTGAGTTATCAGCCACAAACTTGGATATCCTTTTAATGATCTCATCCTTTTATTTAAATGAGTCAGAATTAGACTTTCGTTACTTGCACACAGAGTCTTACTTAATAACAAAAGTGGTATCAGACTGACTCCCTAATTCTCCCCCAAGTGAAGTGGTTGAGAGCAAAGGTCTGGGCTCCTCTCCTGGTTCCTCCACTTATTATCTATCTATATAACCTATGCCTGGATTTCATCATTTGTAAAATGGCAAGGTCAGCACTCACCAGTAAGAAGAGTACTCACCAGAACGGTTTAAATTTTAAATCCGTTTCTACATTTAAAACACTTAAATAAGCTTGACCCATAGTAACAGCCTAAAAAAGAGTTAGCTATTACTGTTTTTGTTGTTTCATGACCAAGAGCAGGGATCTAATGCTGTGATTTAGGTGCTCCAACTGTGACCAATCATCCCGGCTATACACACTCCCTTCCCCATGACAGGGACAGAGAGTGCACTGGCAAGGCAGGGAGAGGCTCCACATCTAGGTGAATGGGGAAGACTAATAAGGTAAGAGCACAAGAAAAAACATCAGCTTATCCACTGCTCCAGGAATCACACTGTTCTCTCATGAAGAGCTTCCATGCATACAAAACCCCAAACCTGGGTGCCTTGGGTGGCTCAGTGGGTTAAAGCCTCTGCCTTCAGCTCAGGTCATGATCTCAGGGTCCTGGGATCAACGCCCCCCCCCAATCGGGCTCTCTGCTCAGTAGGGAGCCTGCTTCCTCTTCTCTCTCTGCCTGCCTCCCGCCTACTTGTGATCTCTCACTCTGTCAAATAAATAAATAAAATCTTGAAAAAAAAAAAAAAACAAAAAAACCTGCTCCCACTCCAGGATTTACTCACACCACTCTTCATTCTGTTCTGTTGAGTTTCTAAACCTAAAGATTTTTTTATGTTTTTATTTCAAAAGATTTCAGCTTGCCAAAAAAATTACTGATGGTTATAAACATTACAACTCTTTGCTATTTGTGATTTTTATTTTTGTGTATAATGAGGAATGGGCAAAGAAGGCTGGCATTTGTGAACCCTAAATCTATTTATATGATATGCCATGATCAAGACCCTCTATACCCATCAATGTTCCTGTGAAAGGGCTAAGACAACTTCAAATGAGGGATTTAGAAAAAAACTTGAACATCATCCTGAAAGGCCTACTAAACTATGGCCAAGTATGGTTCAGAGAATAAGCACATGCATTTAAGAAATAGAGGGTTCTACACCTTGTGCACTGTTGGTGCAAACAGTGAAGCCACTATGGAAAACAGTATGGAGGTTCCTCAAAATATTAAAAATTAAACTACCATATGATCCAGCAATACCACTCTGGGTATGTATTCAAAGAAAATGAAACACCAGTTTGAAGAGATACATGCACCCCATGTTCACTGCAATATTATTTACAATGGCCAAGATATGCGGAGTATTTACCCAAAGAAAATGAAAACATTAACTCAAAAAGGTATCAGTACCCTGTGTTCACTGCAGTGCTATTTATTAAGAGCCAAGATACAGAAACAAGCTAAGTGTTCATCAAAGGACAAAAGGATAAAGAAAATGAAGGGTGTCTATACACATATCCAGACCCCCGCCACACACACCCCACACTCTGAAATATTCAACCATTAAAAAGAATGAAATCTGGCCATGACAACAAGATGGGTGGATTGTAAGGACATTATATTAAGTGAAATGTCAGAGAAAGACAAATATCATCTGATCTTACTTACATGTGGAATCTTTGTTTAAAAAAAAAGAGAGCTCATAGTGGTTGCCAGAGGCTAGGGTGGGGGGGTTAAAAGGTACAAACTTCAGTTATAAAATAAGTTAGCAATGTACAATATGGTGATTCAGTTAATACATAATACAGTTAACAATACTGTATTATAGGGGCGCCTGGGTGGCTCAGTTGGTTGGGCGACTGCCTTCGGCTCAGGTCATGATCCCGGAGACCCTGGATCGAGTCCCACATCATGCTCCCTGCTCGGCGGGAAGCCTGCTTCTCCCTCTCTCACTCCCCCTGCTTGTGTTCCCTCTCTCGCTGTGTTTCTCTCTGTCAAATAAGTAAAATCTTTAAAAAAAAAACAAAAACAAAAACAAAACAATACTGTATTATAGAACTGAAAGTTGCTAAGAAAGTAGATCTTTAAAGTTCTAATCACACACACAAAAATTTCTGGGTAGTGATGGATGTTAACTAGATTGACTGTGGTGATCATTCCACAATATTGGCAAACATTGAATCATTAGGTTATATACCTGAAACTAATGTTATATGTCAAACATATCTCATTTTAAAAAATGAAGTTTCAGGAGAGCAACCTTCTCATTTGCACAGCAGCTCTACCACCTATCTTGCGGCCCGGCACAGGGCAGATGTGAACACTGCTTACTGTGTGGGGCTCGCTACCAGGACCCTAGGATCATGAGTTGAGCTGAAAGCAGATGCTTAACCATCAGATGCCCAAAGTGTGGCATCGCTTATAGGTACTAATTTAATGATTTCCTGTTTTACAAGAAATTAGAGATATCATGTTGCATTTGGAGGAAATGGGCTAAGATGTTCTAACAGAAACCTAAAAATTCAGTGACTTAAAAAAGATGTATATTTAGGGTGCCCGGGTGGCTCAGTTGGTTAAGGAACGGCCTTTGGCTCAGGTCATGATCCTGGAGCCCCAGAATTGAGTCCCACATCAGGCTCCCTGTTCAGTGGGGAGTCTGCTGCTCCCTCTGACCCTCCCCTCCTCTCATGTTCTCTCTCAAATAAATAAATAAAATCTTAAAAAAAAAAAAAAGGATCTATGTTTATTTCCAGGAAGGAAGATGGCTCAGTACAGAGCTGAAATTCAGAGATGCTCTGCCAAAGTGATTCTACCTCTGGGTTTAAGGTGGTTGTCCACATTGTCACAACTTCTCAGCTAGTGGGAAAAGGAAAAGGGAAGTCCAGTGTAGGGTGCTTCCTTTTTAAGGAAATGACCTGGAAGTTACATGCATCATTTTTTTTCACATCTTTTTAGCTCAAACTTAGTCATGGGGCAACACCACTACACAGAGGACTAGGAAATGCGTATATCTATATCTCTAGGGGTTCTGTTCTTAAAGGGTTAAAACCAGGGACACCTAGAGACTACACATACACAGTTACTGTAAAAATAAAAACTTAAAAAAAATAGTTGCTATATTATTCACAGTATATGCTAAGTATACCCACACACATATACACAACTACAATCTCCAGCATATGGAGACTCAATAATTTATTCATTCTCCTGCAAGTATATGTTTCATTGTAATTTATGCTTTTTGAAAGCTCTCAGGTAATTTTTAAGCAGCCTAACTTACATCTTTTCATGAAATAGCAATTGAGATGAATTTAGATTAACTGAAAATAGAAAAGTATAGGGGCACCTGGGTAACTCAGATGGTTGAGTATCTGACTCTGGTTTCAGCTAAGGTCATGATGTTGGTGTTGTGAGATCAAGCCCCATGGCTGGCTCCATGCTCAGAGGGGAGTCTACTTGAGATTTTCTCTCTCCCTCACCCTCTGCCCCCCTCCCAAATAAACAAATTAAAAAAAAAAAAAAATCAAAGATACAGAGAACCGACTGGTGGTGCCAGAGCAGGGGCAGGGAGCGAGGGGATGGTAAGAGAAATGGATGAAGGGGGTCAACAGGTACAAATTTCCACTTATAAAATAAATAAGTCATAGAAATGTAATGCAGAGGGGCGCCTGGGTGGCTCAGTTGGTTAAGCAACTGCCTTCAGGGGCACCTGGGTGGTTCAGTTGATTGAGCGACTACCTTCGGCTCAGGTCATGATCCCAGAGGCCTGGGATCGAGCCCCGCATCAGGGTCCCTGCTCGGCAGGAAGCCTGCTTCTCCCTCTCTCACTCCCCCTGCTTGTGTTCCCTCTTTGGCTGTGTTTCTCTCTGTCAAATAAATAAAATTAAAAAAAAAAAAATGTAATGTAGAGCATGGCTACTATAGTTAATAATACCATACTACAAATCTAAAGATTGCTAAGAGAGTAAGTCTTCAAAGTTCTCATACTAAGAAAAAAAATTATATAACTATGTATAGTGGGCAGATAGTAACAGTTGAACCTTGAACATGAGGATGAGGGGTGCCTACCCTTACCCCCCTACACACACACACTACTGAAAATCCACATGTAACTTCTCACTCTCCTCAAAGCTTAACTACTAATAGCCTACTGTTGACAGGAAGCCTTACTGATAACACTTGGTTAACACATATTTTGTGCGTTCCTATGTATACACTGTATTCTCATAAAGTAAGCTAAAGAAAATGTTATTAAGAAAACGATACGTAAATTACAATCACAGTTTTTGGTGTTTTTTTTTAAAATACATTTTTAAGTGGACCCACACAGTTCAAGCCTGTGTTGTTCAAGGCTCAGCTATGCAAATACTGCATCGTATGTTGTACACCTGAAACCAATATAATGCTCCAAGATACATTTAAAAAGGTGGGGGGCGCCAGGTGGCTCAGTGGTTAAGCGTCTGTCTTTGGTTCAGGTCATGATCCTGGAGTTCCAGGATTGAGCTCTGCATCGGGCTTCCTGCTCGGCGGGAAGCCTACTTCTCCCTCTCTCTCTCCCTGCTTGTGTTCCCTGTCTAGCTGTGTTTCTGTCAAATAAATAAAAACTTAGGAAAAGAAAAACAGAGGGTTCTAAAGGGCCAGGAAATAGTTTTAAGAATCACATAGACATGAATCGTATACACATGACTTTTTCGACAGATTTTCTTGGCAAAAATAACTTCTAAATTATTCTGGAGCCAAAGTTCCCGGTATGTAGCTAGCTAATGAAAAGGTGACAAGGAAGACAAAAAACATACAGCATATTCTAACAACACCAGAGCTTCTCTACAGAAATTCTGAAATAATGGCAAACCCTAGGGCTCCTTGTCTTAGGGACCCAGAACCAGCAGAGCCCATCAATCCACCCTAATGGTCACAAACTCTCGGCAGGAGGGCAGGAGACCATCTCCTTTCCTTCTGTTTCTCTTTCAGAGATTTCTTATCTGTACAAGTACCAAATGAAACCTGTAGGGAGAAACACACAGGACCCCATTTCTAACCTCAATTAGTATGTAATCCCCTTTCTAGACCCATTCCCTTTCTTTTTCCTTCACTTTCTCTCATTAGCTCAATTTAGAGCTTCCAAAGGCCTCTAACCTTTCCCTTCTGCTCCCTCAATCTGTAAAAAACCTCACATTTTCTTTTCCCTCATTTCACCTCAAGGAAGAATAGAGGGAGGGACTGCTCCTGAGGATACTCCCAACCCCTTTCTAGACTTTATCAGAATTGTTGGAGGGTTTTGATTCTCCCACCCCTCAACCTTGCCTCCAGGCAAATTCACTCATCTCTCTTCCCCTCCCACCACTAAAAGGCTCAATTATAGATGTGCAGGGGCAGGAGCTGGGTGAGACAGTGCTGCAACCACAGGACAAAAATTTTAGATGAAAGGGACTAATGAAAATAATAAACAAATATCTAACTCAGGTCACTAATAAACAGTGTCTTTTTTATTGTTTTGCCCTTATGTGAATGACAAAGTGAAGAACATGTCTCACACTTTTGTCTCTCCACACATTCTAATTCAACACTGTGCACACAAACACATAAATGCTAAGCATATAATTTTAGTCAAAAATTTTCAAGTCCTTTTTTCTGAGGGTGGCTATTTCACTAACATTTTATTGCAAAAGTAACTTACATTTGCAGCAACTCCATCACCTCTACTAGCAAATGTTTCCACTAACATAGGCAAATATCCATAATGATCCCATCTTCTCAAATTGTAAAAACTGATCTAAATTTTGTATCACTAGGTATACTGTATTTTCTTAAAAGTCAAACCTGTACGTAAAGTATTAAAGATGGGGCACCTGGGTGGCTCCGTCGGTTACGCGTCTGCCTTTGGCTCTCAGGTCATGATCCCGGGGTCCTGGGATGGAGTTAGGCTCCCTTGCTCAGCTCCCTGCTTCTCTCCCTCTACCCCTCCCTCCTTGGGCTCTCTCTCACATGTGTACTCTCTCAAATAAGTAAAAATAAATAAAAAATAAAATTTTAAGGATATCACATTTAACATAAAATAGAAATTGTTTTTTTTACCAACAAACAATAGACTGTGGTTTTGTCACACTTCAACTTGACTATAATAATTTCTCAGTGACTGATATTAATATAGAAAGAAATGCCCTGATAACATTTACACAACTACTGCACTACTAATTAAACACTGTAATTTGTTTCAGTACTCATTCAAACTGTTTAAGTTATTTCCTGGTGTTAGGTACAAGACATAAAACAATCAGAATTTAAAGAACTTAGTCTGTTGCAGTGACTGACACAAATGGCTCTAAATGAATGTGGTAAATGTTGTAAAGAATTATATGTCATGGGACACAGATGAGAGAGTTGTGTGGAATGAATCATTTTTACCTGAGTCTTGGAGAATAGTAAGGACAGAAACTGAGAGAGGAAATATTCCATGGAGTAGACTGAATCTATTAAGTAATGGGTGGAGAAACAATAAGATGAGGATACAGTAGACTGGCATCAGCTTGTAAGAAATTTGTATCATATAAATCTCATATATATTATTTTAGGCATTTCATTTGAAGAGCAACTGGAAGGTTAAATTTTCAAAAGAGGAATGCCTGGATGATCAAACCTAAGGAGAACATCTAGAAATAAATGGCCAGCCTGATGAAACAGTATCAGTAGCTAGGCTGTAAAATAAGGCTATCTTTTAATATTTAAATAAAGTTTTGCTGGGTAAAATTTAACAAGCAACAACTTGAAGTGAAGCCTACAATGCACAGAGCTACTAAGAGCTTCACCACTGAAGAGCCAAGTGCCCTTCAGCAAGCTACTTAAACATTTTAGGCTTGTCTTATCTGTAAAATGAGAATAACAATCATTCACATCAGATTAACGGCTATCATTATTTAAGCTTTATTCTATTTTTAAAATCTCCACAGCACAGAATATGAAGGAAAAAGAAGCTAAGATTTGTATGGTAGGTCTAAAGAGTTGTCCAAAATAGCACAAATCAAGCTTTCCACTGTTCATTATTTTGTATAAAGTGAATACCCAGAATTCTGGACACACAAATGTCATTTTACAATGTAATTACAAAAATTCAGGGCGCCTGGGTGGCTTAGTCGGTTAAGTGTCTGCCTTTGGCTCAGGTCATGATCCCAGAGTCCTGGGATTGAGCCCCACATGGGGCTCCCTCCTCAGCGGAGAGCCTGCTTCTGTCTCTCTCCCTCTGCTGCTCCCCACTGCTTATACTCTCTCTGTCAAATAAATAAATAAAATCTATAAATAAATAAATAATTACTAAAATTCATTTCAAAGTCTGATAACAAATTACTTGAAGTTTCTTGGCATGCTGATTATTTTATATTATTGGTGTCATTTCCCTTTAAGCAAATGCCCATATTATGTTTGCACTGAAATTTTGTCCCCTTAAGAATTTTGAATGACCTGTGTAATTTTTCTATAATGGAGAAGTGAAAAAAAAATTCTCCTAGGAGGCCTCTCTCTTAGCTGTTTATTACAAGTTCAAGGGGAAAGAGCTCATTAAAAAAATGGTCCTTCAGTAAGAAAAATTGCCTTCATTATGAAATGATTTAATTCCTTATCAGTGCCACCCCGTATCTCCTGTAATATTAAGATACGATGGAATTACATTTCATTTTATAGGATAAAAAAGCTAATCAAAAAGGTTTCAATAACTTAATATTTTTGGTAACTGAAATTGCAAATACATGTCTAAGAATGTTTATATCACTACTCCAATCTGTTTTACAGTCCTTAACACCTGTGTTTGTCCTACGTGTCCCCTTTAGTCCACATATTTCAGCTATTACAAATAAAAGTTATGGCAAAATTACTACTCCATAAAAGCATCTACCAAATCAAAGAAACTGGAAAGCATTCTATCTAGTCATTTCACACCAATAAGAGGCTTCCTACTGAACAGATAAATCTTTTTGGTATCACAAGTAACCAACCAAGGGGAACTAGAGGGAATCTGGCAAGCGGCTTCTCAGACCGCTGAGGGTTCTTCACTGCTTCCTCAAGCTCTCATCCGCTGTCTGTTCCTGCTCTTCAGGAGGTACAAAGCCAAACTCCTGATGCTTCCACACTGGCAGACTCAAGCTATCTTTACTTCAACTGGACAGTGAGGAAGCCAGGCAAGGAGATTACAAAGACAACTAACAAGCTGTTTTTGTTGGCTTTGAATGCTACACACCCATTATAAAGCATCCATACTTTAACTCAACCATTATGTCAAGACAAGATGAGCACTGTTACACTTCCCTTCACGGGTTCAGACACAAATTTTGGGTAGCATATCTCTAATTTTCATGAAATTTCTAGATATAACAGATATAGATATCCAGATATAATAGGTATGATATATCTATCAGTTACATCTAGACATAATAGAAATGCTACACAAGAAAATGTCAGTAAATCTGTTCATTAAAAAAAAAAAGATACTTATGAAGAATATCTCCAAAAACTTTTTAGGAGTTAGAAATTTTATTAGAATTTTATTCTTCAAGTATAGGCTAGGTGTGGTGGTCTATCACTCCTCTACTTGAAGTTCTCTAATGGCTTTCTATTGAAATTGATAAAATCTGACTCCTGACTACTTTATCTCCTACCACTCTCAGCCTCATTCACAATGGCCAGTCATGCTGGCCTTCCCCATATAACACTTGTTTGCTCTTGTTCTGCCTAAATTGCCCTTCTCATGCCCAAGTCCTTGTCATCATTCGAGGGCCATCTCCCCAAAATGGCCTGTAAAAATGATCCGACCTGCCTAGTCACTCGCTATGCCATTATTGTTTTAATTTTTTTTTCAGAGAGAGAGAGAGCGCGCGCTCGCATGTTTGCACAAGCTGAGGGAACAGCAGGCAGAGGGAGAGCAGGCTCCTCGCTGAGCAAAGAGCCGGATACGGGACTCCATCCCAGGACCTTGGGATCAAGACCTGAGCTGAAGGCAAACACTTAACGGACTGAGCCACCCACACGTCTGAATTTCTTACTATTATTACCAGAAATTATTTTTGTACATTTTCAAGTTGTCCCTCCCTCCATATGAATGTAGTAAGCTCCATAAGGGCAGGGACATTAATGCCCAATAAGTGTTAGAATGAGCAAGTGAATACGGTGAGGAGAGGCTGGTTACAGCTGTATCTTAAGTCAAAGGGCCATACAATGAAAAAGGCCAGGTCAGGCAGAGACCAAAGTACTGGCAGTGTGCTCAGTGATGTGTACTGCTCAGCCTGGCTCACAGTAATAACAGGCAGAGAACACAGATGGAGTAAGGAGGCTGAGTCACTGATAACCCTGCAAAGCCCCAAACACTTGGCAAAACTAGTACTAAGATTTAACTGGAATGAACAAAAATCTGCTATTAGTACAGACAATTCTCATGATGCAAATGATGTGTGTTCAGTAGGTTATATATTTTAAAAACTCATTCAAGGAACCTAATTACTACTCTAGAAGGCCTTGTAAATACCTTTCAGGGAATGAATCACACCTTCAAAGTTAAGCCAATAACAATTCATATATATAGTCTGGATGCACACAATTGTATCTTTTCCCTCAAAAAGTCAAGTGTCTACAAACTGGTTTTTTTTGACTCAAGTGAGCACATCCAGAAGAAACTGCTGAGAAAACTTCACTTGAGGGGCTCATCCTTTTTTTGTAGAAGGTACAATGAGGGGAGGGAGCACACCAGGGTGTGAGAAAGCCAGAAATGCAAGACAGAACTGACAAAGATTTCAACCAGAAAGGAAAATGCAAATTAACCCTGCAGTAATGTCATTAGGTATCCTGAGATTTGACTTAGCCTCTTAAAAAAACAAGATAGCATTTCTTTTTATGCACCTCCAGGTTAAAAGACAATGTGCAAATGTTATCACCCTCAAACCAGGCACTACAGTAGATAGAGGCTTGCCAGAGATCAGAAAAGTTTCAGAATTGAAGGTGACTGCTTTGGAGGGGCTTACTAAAAAGGCTGGGGAGTGTGTATCTTTGGAAAGCAGTGAGAGCTGGACTGGAACAAAAAATCATGTAAAAAGGTTTCAGGAGTGGCTCTGGAAAAAAGAACGCAGCAGTCATCTGGCAACATAATGGAGAATGGATAAAAATTCATTTACCAATACACACTACATAATAATTAGGACACAAAGAAGAGCACAAAGAAAGGAGCAGCCAGTCCTTTCAGCTACAAATTTCTACCATAATTATTAATTTGGACTCCAAGATCTTTTTTTTTTTTTTTTTTTTAATTAAGTAGGTTCCACGCCCAGCATGGAGCCCAACTCGGGGCCTGAACTCACGACCTCGAGATCAAGACCAGAGCTAAGGTCAAAAGTTGGGTGCTCAACCAACTGAGCAACTCCGGTGCCTCTAGGATCCAAGATCTTAATAGGCTTTTTACTTTTTTCACAATCATGTGTTTTATTTTATGCAGGGAGCGTAGCAGAGAAAGAACCTTAAGCAGGCTTCCACACCCGGCGAAGCCCAACATGGGACTCAATTTCACAACCCTGAGATCATGAACCTGTTCAAGAGTCAAACACTTAACTGACTGAGCCACCCAAGTGCCCCTCACAATCATGTGGTTTTTTTTGTTTTTGTTTTTTTTTAAAAGATTTTATTTATTTGACAGAGAGAAACACAGCCAGAGAGGGAACACAAGCAGGGGGAGTGAGAGAGGGAGAAGCAGGCTTCCTGCTGAGCAGGGAGCCCGATGTGGGGCTCGATCCTGGGTCTCCAGGATCATGAGCTGAGCCGAAGGCAGTCGCTTAACCAACTGAGCCACCCAGGCGCCCCACAATCATGTGTTTTAATGTGCATGTGCGACAATATAGACTCTCCACCCAATACATAAAAATGTGTAATAGCTATATTAAAAATAGTAGCAGAAAGCCTTGCATCCACACAAACTCTAGCAGTATGGCCAAACAACAGAAATCAATTTCAAATTTCAGTTCTAACAAGAGTTGTGTCCTCAACATATGGTTTATTTTAGGACTGGTCCACATCACTCGACAATGTTTACCATGTAATAAACACTTCAGATGTGAAAACATCTCAAAACACTAACACTTTCTGGGGAGGCTACCAGTCTGCTGAAAACTGAAGCTTTGCGTTCTGAGGACTTTCACAGAAACAATTACTCAGGGCACCTGGGTGGCTCAGTTGGTTAGGCGACTGCCTTCAGCTCAGGTCATGATCCCAGAGACCCGGGATCGAGCCCCACATGGGGCTCCCTGCTCGGCGGAAGGCTTGCTTCTCCCTCTCTCACTCCCCCTGCTTGTGTTCCCTCTCTGGCTGTGTTTCTCTCTGTCAAATAAACAAAATCTTTAAAAAAAAAAAAAATTACTCAGAAAAAGGACCAAGGACAAAGAAGTATCATATACTATTAATATATGATATTTTTATATTTACTACTAGTCTCTGCTTACACATTACTATAATCACTTAACATATATTTGTTTTGAAATACTTAGGTTAGAGAAAAGTTATCTTTCATGTTTATAAAAATATTCTCCTGGGTGCTTGTTATAAAAACAAATGTTTCCTTTTAGAGTCTTTGATGTATACCAATTCAACATCTCCTTTTCTTTAGGATAAATGTATTCTAACAAAGTCTGCTATGATATAAAATTTTATAAAGCCCAATTCCAATAAATTACCTTGAAAAACTGAAATTTAGTCCCATAGAGGCAGAAGGATTACGTGTAGTAGGAGAAATTTAAGTTATTTGGGGAGCAAAGTTCCTATGGAGCCAAATACTTGTGGCTCAACATGTTATCATTTGTTTCCCTCTGGCAATGCCTAATACTTTTGTGATTCCAACTTATACACTGAACTTTAAGGATGTCTCCCAATCCTGGTCTTAATTCTACCCTCAATGCTCCCAGAACTCTGTATCCTTTTATAAGAGTCGGAGTCACTGACCTACCCAAACAGTATAATGTGGCTGCCTTCATCTTACCAAGTGACCTCCAGGACCAGGATCTGAGCCTAAAGCTTCATATTATAGAAATAAAAACCATGTCTCATACAAATGGCCAACAGACACATGAAAAAATGTTCATCACTTGGCACCAGAGAAATACAAATCAAAACCACAAAGAGATACCACCTCACACCAGTGAGAATGGCTAAAATTAACAAGTCAGCAAACGACAGATGCTGGTGAGGATGTAGAGAAAGGGAATCACTCTTACACTGTTAGTGGGAATGCAAGCTGGTGTAGCCACTCTGGAAAACAGTATGGAGGTTCCCCAAAAAGTTGAAAACCGAGCTACCCTATGACTCAACAATTGCACTACTGGGTGTTTACCCCCAAAGATACAAATACAGTGATCCAAAGGAGCACCTGAACCCCAATGTTAATAGTAGCAATGTCCACAATTGCCAAACTATCTGTCCTTCGACAGATGAATGGATAAAGAAGACATGGAAAAAACACACACACACACACACACACACACACACACACACACACGAATACTACACAGCCATAAAAAATTAAATCCTCCGTTTGCAACAATGTGGATTGAACTAGAGGGTATTATACTAAGCAAAATAAGTCAAGCAGAGAAAGACAATTATATGATTTATAAAAGTCGGAGTCACTGACCTACCCAAACAGTATAATCTGACTGCCTTCATCTTACCAAGTGACCTGGATCTGAGCCTAAAGCTTCATATTATAGAAATAAAAACCATGTCTCATGCAAATGGCCAACAGACATGAAAAAATGTTCATCACTTGGCATCAGGGAAATACAAATCAAAACCACAAGGAGATACCACCTCACACTAGTGAGAATGGCTAAAATCAATTATATGATTTTATATGTGGAATTGAAGAAACAAAACAGAGGATCATAGGGGAAGAGAGGAAAAATTAATACAAGATGAAATCAGAGGAGGAGATAAACCATAAAAGACTCTTAATCATAGGAAACAAACCAGGAGTTGATGGAGCGGAAGGGATGGGGGGAGGGGGTAACTGGGTGATGGACATTAAGGAGAGCATGTGATATAATGAACAGTGACACATACATATCCATATATATATATACACACACACACATATATATATGACTGATGAATCTCTGGCCTCTTCCTCTGAAACCAATAATACATTATATGTTAATTAACTGAATTTATTAAAAAAAAAAACTCTGCAAATAAACCCTTCCTTTTATATATGCTATTAGCCAACTTTCACAATATCTGGTATTGCCTAGCAGTGAACAGCACTTGACCACACTCCACAGGATATTCTGATGTACTAAGAGTTCATAAAACATAATCAACCTTTATTAAATCAGTTTGTTCATTCAAGAAAAAAAAACAAACAAATAAAAACCATGTCTCTGTCATCAATTTTAATTTAGAAATTTGTCAGTTATTTGAATAAGAGATACCATAAATAATTTCTCCTCTACTCATTTACTATAAAGGCATACTAGAAGATAACCTCTAAAAATGATTTGAAAATGTGAAAAATATCAATCATAACCGAAAGAACCTTTAAAACTTTTAGACAAAATTAATGTTAATGAACTATACCATGTCTTTGAGACTAAAAATGTTGCAAAGTACCCGACTGAGGGCCCCTGGGTGGCTCAGTCGGTTGAGCATCTGCATCTGATTCTCCCCCTACCCTTCTATCTGCTTATTCTCTCTCAATACATAAAATCCTTTTGGGGCGCCTGGGTGGCTCAATTCGTTAAGCACCTGCCTTCGGCTCAGGTCATGATCCCGGAGACCCGGGATCGAGCCCCACATTGAGCTCCCTGCTCAGCGAGAAGCCTGCTTCTCCCTCTCTCACTCCCCCTGCTTGTGTTCCCTCTCTTGCTGTGTTTCTCTCTGTCAAATAAATAAAATCTTTAAAATAAATAAATAAATAAATACGTAAATAAAATCTTTTTAAAAGGTACCTGACTGATAACTTGTGGTGACATGGATAGAAAACACCAGACCTAGATCACTAAGGATGTTTGCACATCACATGCCCCAAGTCCCTCACATCCAAATTTGAATGGGAACCTGGCACCTGAATTTTTATATATAAGCTATTATGTACACATACTGCTCCGCTGGGAAATACTAAGATAAACATTTGCATCATGTGACATTTTCTTATATGAAACTATCAGCCCATATCCAAAAATGACTCTAGGTGTCCTACTGTCCCCTGACTTACTGTGTGTAATTTACAAGTATGCGTCTTGACAAGTCCAATCTCAGAAAAAGGGACAATCTTAATTATCATGTTACACAGGACCAAGAGTACCTGGATAATATGAAACAATAAAATGTGACTGGTAGCTGGTAGCTGATTAGAAAGATGATGCTTTAAGAACTCCAGGTAAGTTCAATGTAAAGCTTGAACATACGTAACAGCCAATTTTAAAAGGATGGAAAAAACGAATATGACAATTTATACTGTATTAAAAGTAAACATATATCCACTCATTCTCACACGTCCCCAAGGGTGAAAAGCAAAAGAGATCAATGCAAATCGCAGCATGTAAAAAAAATTTAGGGATGGCAGCAGCAATTTACTGATTTTCCAATTTATCCACTCTCTAGTATTTATAAAATAAGCCCTGCTAAAAGGATTCATCAAGATGTGATATGTGAACCTGGCACTATTTACATGTGATATCCATACTACAATGTTAACCATAAAGATCACAAAGCACCTGAATCTAAAACAGAAGTTAACTTTTTCTAGTGGGGAGCAGGAGAGGAGGAAACCCCCCCCCCCAAATCCTTTGAGAATCCACTAAAAAAGACACCACCACCCCCCAAGAAAAATAATTATACAATGTTAAGAGGTTCTGCCCTAAAGCATAAAAGTCTGAGAATACTAAATCACCCCCTCTGGATAAACACATGAAATCTTCTAACCGGGTAGAGTAATATAAACATCTTTTCCTTCTTGAAATCATCCCGTTTTGTATCACTTCTTCCACATTAGATCTGTAAACTCCAGTGGTTACTTACTGGTCTTTCTCAACCTTACCAGTGTTATTTTGGCATTCATGACTACTCTACCTCAAAACACTTTCCAACTGCTGCTCTCTGACATTACTCTCTTGATTTTCCTTCTGTTTCTCAGCCCCCTTTGCTGGCTGCTTCTTTAGACTATACAACCTCTAATCTAGAGGTTCAAGTCTGCATCCTGGACCCTCTTCTCACTATACCTTTCTTCTCTTGATGAACTTGAGGGATTCCTCAGACAAGGGCCTCTCTATATATTGACATCTCCCAAATGTATATGTATCTCAAGCTTGTGAGTATAACCTGAGTCTAAAATACTCCTCTGAGCTCCATTCACCTAAATCTAACTTCTGTTTTCTATCTGAAACCTTCATTTGGATGCCTCTATCTAAACCCTAACATGGGGTGCCTGGGTGGCTCAGTTGGTTAAGTGTCTGTCTTCAGTTCAAGTAATGAACGCAGGACTCTGGGATCGAGCCCCACCTCGGGTTCCTTGCTCAGTAGGGAGCCTGCTTCTTCCTCTCCTTCTGCCTGGTGCTCTCCCTGCTTGCGCTGTCAAATAAACTCATAAAGTCTTTTAAAAAAATAATAAAGCCCAACATATCCACAAAGGACTCATTTTCTATGCTGCCCTCACTCCAAAACACAGTCTTGTTCCAGTCAATATTCCAGTCTTGTTCCTATCAATAAAACATGGCCATTGTCTACCTAATTGTTAAGACCACAGAAACTTGGAGCCATTCTTGGTCCTTTTTCTCACCTCCCACACGCAATACATCAACAGGTGCAGGTGTTCTAACCCCATCTCCACTGTCACTATCTTAATCCTAACTGCCATCACCAGCTGCTTGGAATAGAGCAATACCCACCTTTCTTGTCTCCCTTCTTCCACTCGTGCCTTCCTCCCAGCTATCTTCCACATAGGAAGGCAGGAAAAGACTTTTAAATCACTGATGAAATTATGTCACTTCCTCGCTTCAAAACCTTGAATGGCTTTCCACTGTTCTTAGAATGAAATCCAAACTCTACCTTGGTTTACATGATTCTGCATCACATAGTACTCCCCACCTCATGGCCTCCACGTCTGTGCTTCCCTCAAGTCTGGGATGTTCTTCTTGTACTTTTCCCAGGGTTTTTCTCCTTTCTTCTCATCTGTCAGGTCTTTGCCTAAATGTCTTTTTAAGCCTTCTCCAAATAACTTCCCTACCCCAATTACTCTCCATCACGCACTGTTAATTTCTCTCTTACTAGCTGACACAACTTATAGATACCTAACCTTCTACCTGGTTACTGTCTGTACTGCCTACTAGAATTCAAGTTTCAGGGAGGTTTGCAACTCAGCACAGGGAGTTGAGGTTTGAGCTACTATGCACCCAAAAGAGGAATGGGCCAGGCGTCTTCTCCTTGCTTCTCCGAGCTGGGCCCTTGCCCTACCTGATTCCTCCTGGTTGAGATGGGCTCAGCCAAGAGCACTCCAGTCACTTGAGCGCAGCCTCCACCGCACAAGCTTCTGGCCCAAGTGGTGGAACCCCGTTTACCTAGTGCTGGCATCTGGCATCCTGCACACTCCCATCCCAGTAAAGAGCACTCCACAGCCAAACCTACCAACACGGGAGCAGCTAGAAGGTCCTAATCAGATCCAAGACTCAGACCACCACTCTTCTACCCATGATATTGCATGAATACCTATGAAAAACAGCAGCAGAGAGGAGAGCCCCCCCAAGCTCAATAGTTAAACAGCTGAATGAAATATTTGAGACCAAAGGCCCCAAATCAAATCTTCCCCCAGAGCTGTTCTGCCCTTAAAGGCAACTTCATCTTCTGAACTGGATATCCCTCTGGGTACCTAGTGTTCCCCTGAGAACCGGATGCCACCCTGGAGCCTGAATGAGCTCCCTTCTAAGCTGGTGTTCTCCAAGGAAGAAACAGGACAGCCCCCAGAAACTCCCATGACGAGCCAGGGCTTAAACAAGCCCTTAAGGGAAACTGAGACTCTCTGATGTTCAGGTTCTAAGCACAATAGATAAATGGTGAGTACATGGCAAGGTACTAGGGAGCTCCCCCAACACCACCCTGCAGGATGACAACTCCCCTAGAACTCTGATACCATGACAGGGTAAGCGGTTTTCTCCCAAGTGAAAATGCTAGGGAGCTAAAGAAAGCAGATATTTTGGGAATTTGATGACTTCTGAAAACTGGAGGCTAAGTCGGGGAGCAGGGCTAGGGCCAGGACAAGGAAAATCAGTACTTTCCAAACTTGGTAGGGAACTAGGCCATGAGTGGCCCCAGTGCTGAGTTCACCAAGGGCCTTGTGATATTGTGTCCTCTCAACCCCTTCTTTCCCTGGGAGACTAGAAGGGCTCATTGTCATCAACACTCCCTCAACTGCCAACTCAGGGACTGAGCACTTTCTTTGGCTTTATGCCTCATGTGTTTCTTGTATGTTAAAGAAAGTGATTTAAAAATAAGTAAATAAAACAAAAGTTAAGTTCCACAAGCCAGAGCCCAGATCTATTTTAGTCACCTGAATAGCACACAAAGGACTCTCATATCTTAAATGAATATAATCTGATTTACTTAAGCTTTGTCACTCTTATACAGCACTGCTTCCTGATTACAATCCTTTCTGAACTGTAGTCTAAAACTTTTTTAAAAAGAGATTTTAATTATTTGAGAGACATGTGCACAAAAACGTTTGTAAATGGGGGGAGGGGCAGAGGATGAGGGAGCAGCAGAGCCCTTGCTGAGTGCTGAGCCCATCAGGAGGCTCAATCCCAGGACCCTGAGATCATGACCAGAGCAGAAGTCAGATGCTTAACCAACTGAGCCACCGACGTGCCCCTAAAACTTTTCTCTAAGTAAAATCCATCCAAGCTGCTCAATCCATTGCTATTTGAAAATGTGCTTCTATGCCTTTTACTAACAGAACTTATTAGGATCCATTCCACATCAATTTTCCTCTATTAATTAAACAGATACAAACACCCAATGTCCTGGTATTACACATAATGATCATCATTTCAATGCCAGTAGACCCTATTGAGATTCTCCATTAATTATTTATATTTAAAATTTAATATAGACACAACTCAGTACTAGAATCAAGTCAGATGTGACACCTGTGGCAAATGCGACATTAAATGTTATTTAAGAGCTTGATAGTATAGTCCCTTTATTTTGGCCTGGCCTTGCCCCTTGTCATATACAGGTTCTCCAGAAGCAGGCAGAATTCAGTTTTTGACTACTTGTTAATTGACAAGTAAGTGAACAGTATGCTGCCCCAGGTAACAAAACCCAGCAACAACTTGCAGTTACATTCTGTATATGAAAACTATTGGCTCCCTAGGATTTTCCTGCCTGGGCTGAGACATTACCTTGGCCCTTCCACAGATTTATCACCTACTCAGTGCAGCACAGACTCCACAAAGCAATCCATAATCACTTACATATAGGTTTCAAGAAAAAAGCCATGAGCATACAGCAATTCCTGGATTACAATGTTCCAGCAAAGAGCTCTGATGAGCTTCTTAGCCTATAGAGTAGGAAGTTTCCCAGAGGACTAGAGGCATATTCTGACACCAGTTACTAGGTCCTTTATCTTACTCTATAGCATGGCGGCATATGAGAGGCTGAATAAGAATGGGCTTATTATGAAACCCTGTTTCACTCCACTGATGACGGGAATGGGTCAGATGTCTCAGGCGGGTGCCAGCATCTATAATGTAGCTGACTATCTGGAACAGCTTTAGGATTTGAGGGAACATTGCTAGGAAGTCCAATTTACTTAGCACCCCCTAAACCCACACTCCCTTGTTGGCAAACAGTAATCTTATCAAGTCAAATCATGGTAATCAAAGGTACTAGTATTTTCTTTATACATCTTCTCAGTCTAGCCCAAAGCACTGATCCTGTCTTTTTTTTTTTTTTTTAAGATTTTACTTATTTATTTGACACAGAGAGGGACACAGTGAGAGAGGGAACACAAGCAGGGGGAGTGGGAGAGGGAGAAGCAAAGCAGGCTTCCCACCGAGCAGGGAGCCCAATGCGGGGCTCGGTCCCAGGACTCCAGGATCATGACCTGAGCCAAAGGCAGACGCTTAACGACTGAGCCACCCAGGCACCCCATCAATCCCATCTTTTGTATCACACTGCAGTCCAGAGCGCCTCTGTGATTCCCAGAAGGTAAAAACTGCCAAAACTGCTTGGGTGCCAAGTCAGAAAGACTGCCAGCAATAGACAGCTGTAAAATGTGACAGCAATTTCCCCTGTTCTTTCCATTATTTTCTGAAGAGGGTAATGAAGACATTCCATTAAAGCCATCAGACTCAAATTAGGTTTTTGTGTATTTTAACAAATATGTATTGTTTATCTTCTCTTTCTTGGACAAGATAGGAATGGCAAAGACATAATCCCTGCTCTCAAGGAACTTAAAATCTACCCAGAAACAACAAATCAAATAGCACCAAGGACAGATGCTGCTGCTTTTTGTTCTATACAAGTAGCTGGAGTGTTACTCAAGGATGAAAAATGCTTCTAATCCTTTAGAAACTATCATTGATCATAAGTTCCAGGCTTCCAGCCTTTCTAGACATATGCTCTCCACTTATGACCTCAGTTCCATATTCTATCACCTTCTCTAAAACTGTGTTTTAAAAACATTACATTATCTCCCCCCCTCCCATTTTCACCTTTTTTCCTACTTGCTTCCTCTCAGCCTACAGAGCACACTCTCAATTCTACACTTTAAAGGCCAACGAAAAAACTTCCTTGACCTCCCATAACACTTGCAGCTGCTCTCCTCCTACTTTGCTTCTCTCCAGATCATTGTTATTTCCCTATTATTCCTGTGTAGACACCCCTCAGAGCACAATTCTCAATTCATCTCTTCCCCCTTGGCGATTAGGAATACTTCAACCACCATCCAAACTTCTGTATCTAATATGTACCTCCCCCAAAGCCAGTTCTAGCCTCAGCATCCCTGCCAGCCCACCTCAGATTCAATGCATGCACCCTACATACACAAATACACAGATGTGTCCTGATGGCTGCATCACACTTTCAAATGGTCCCACAAAATAAATATACAGAAATAAGAAAGAGACAAAGCAATCCATAATCACTAGCGTTTGTTTCAAGAAAAAAGTCATGAGGGGCACCTGGGTGGCTCAGTCAGTTACACATCTGCCTTGGGCTCAGGTCATGATCCTAGGGTCCTGGGATCAAGCCCAGCATCAGGCTCAGAAGGGAGCCTACTTCTCTCTCTCCCTCTACCTGCAGCTCCTCTTGCTTGTGCTGGCACGTACACTGGCTTTCTATCTCTCTCTCCATCAAATAATAAATAAAGTTTAAAGAAAAAAAAGTCATGGGCACACAGCAATTCCTTAAAGATATATACGTGGTGAAGTTTTTTTTTTTTGGTTTGTTTGTTTTTTTAAAAAGATTTTATTTATTTGACAGAGAGAAACACAGCCAGAGAGGGAACACAAGCAGGGGGAGTGAGAGAAGGAGAAGCAGGCTTCCGGCAGAGCAGGGAGCCCAATGTGGGACTCGATCCTGGGACTCCAGGATCATGACCTGAGTCGCTTAACCAACTGAGCCACCCAGGCGCCCATGTGGTGAAGTTTTAATAGCTGATAGAGTGAAGGATGCATGTCATTTCAACTCTTCTGTAGCTTTGAAATTCTTCAAACTAAAAAAGTTGGGTAAAACATGTAGGATCAGAATTAAGGAGAAAAGTCATGGTCCCTGCCTTTTAAGGAGTTTACAATCCATCTGTCTAAACTAATCTAAAATTGTATTAGGTGGGGCGCCTGGGTGGCTCAGTTTTTAAGTGTCTGCCTTCGGCTCAGGTCAAAATCCCAGAGTCCTGGGATCAGGCTTCCTGCTCCGTGGGAAGCCTGCTTCTTCCTCTCCCACTCCCCCTGCTTGTATTCCCTCTCTCACTGTGTCCCTCTCTCTGTCAAATAAATAAATAAAATCTTTTTTAAAAATAAAATAAAATTAGATTAAGTAGATGTGAGATTTCAATGACTGATTAATAAACTTAAATATAAAATCAAACTGCAAATACTTGGGTGCTTGAACAGCTCAGCTGGTTAAGCATCTGACTTCAGCTCAGGTCATGATCTCAGGGTCCTGGGATCAAGCCACATCAGCTCTCTGCTCAGCAGAGTGTCTATTTCTCTTTCTCCCTCTGTACCCCAACCCCAAAAGCGTGCATGCTCACTCACTCTCCCTCCTCGTCTCCAGAAAAAAAAAAAAAAGAAAAGAAAATTACAAATATTTACTGAGAGCCTACAATGTAGCAGGAATTCGTTAAGTGCTGTCTGTGGTCAACAAACCATACAAATTAAATCTTGGAAAGAGGATCTATGTATAATCCCTCTGCTCCCTCAACTAGCTCCTCTTCCTGCCTTACTGACTTCTGCTAATGGCACCACCATTTTCCCCAATACCCAAAGAACCCAAGTCCTTTCAACTCCTACATATCTCTGAATCAGTGGCCAAGTTCTCTAGATTCCACTGCTTTCCACCTCTCTCCTCTCCACTTTGATGGTTCCACCTGTCCCCAGGCCCACTTGGCCTCTCCCTGGACTAATGCAGATCTCTCCAAGCCTCCTGCTTCCCACCAAACTCCACTCAACCCTTGCTTTGTCTCTATCCAGGTAGTCAGTTCTAACTGGATCAGACTTCCAGCCCAAAAGGGTTTCAGTGATTCTCCAATAACTATATAATGAAATTCAAAGCCTTAGCCTGACTCTGAAGAATACAACCTTGGGGGTGCCTGGGTGGCTCAGTTGGTTGGGCAACTGCCTTCGGCTCAGGTCTTGGTCCCGGAGACTAGGGATCAAGCCCCACATTGGGTTGCCTGCTCAGCGGGAAGCCTGCTTCTCCCTTTCTCACTCCCCCTGCTTGTGTTCCCTCTCTGCTGTGTTTCTCTCTGTCAAATAAATACAATCTTTATTTAAAAAAAAAAAAATACAACCTTTATCTCTTACTGCTTATTCCCCCCACTCCTGCCATAGGTTTATTCATTCTTACCTAATAGTGCCCTCTCGGCCTTTCCTCTGCTACAGAGAGATCTCTTGCTCTTCCCACTCCACTTCTCACCTTGTCCAGGAAGCTTTCCCACATATCCTAGCGCTCCAGACTCTACTCCTCACACCCAGACCAAAGCAATCTATCACTGCTCTGAACCTTCATAACATGTAATGGGCATTTATTACTTTCTAAGTAACACTCATGTTTCTGATTACATGCATTTCTTACCACCCTTATTAGACAATGAACTCCTTCAAGGCAGTCAGTTTCCATGTGTAACAGGACTCAAGGTTTGTGACAAGAATATTACTATCCTGCACAATAATTCATAAAAATTGTGAAATGTGGCCCTGTAAGCTATAATAATCTCTCCTCAAAATACTGCTAACATTTAAACAATGTGGGGCACCTGGGTGGCTCAG
>PITA01001484.1:43814-85004 GCA_004023965.1 Spilogale gracilis | reverse complement strand
ACCCATTAAGAAATAAGTCCCCCATTCTGTCCTCTCCCCGGCCCTAAAAACCTCTAACCCTCTGCCTCTATGAATTTGTCTATTCTAGGTATTTCATGCAACGAGAATCACAGTATTTGTCCTTCTGTGTCTGGTTTATTTTAGTTAGTATAACATTTTCAAGATTCAGTCATATTGGGGCGCCTGGGTGGCTCAGTTGGTTGAGCGACTCCCTTTGGGTCAGGTGATGATCCCGGAGACCTGGGATCGAGTCCCACATCAGGCTCCCTGCTAGGCGGGAAGCCTGCTTCTCCCTCTCTCACTCCCCCTGCTTGTGTCCCCTCTCTGGCTGTGTTTCTCTCTGTCAAATAAAATCTGTAAAAAAAAAAAAAAAAATCTTAAAAAAAAAAAGATTCAGTCATATTGTAGCATGTATCAGAACTTCATTCCCTTTCATAGCTAAATAACATACCATTGTAAATATGGTAAATATTTTGTTTATTCACTCGTCTTTGGTGGATACTTGGGTTGTTTCCTCTTTGGGGCTATCATGAACAGCTATGAACTCTTACAAGAATCTGTTCGACTCCCTGTTTTCAATCCTTTCGGGTATATACCTAGGAGAGTAACTGCTGGGTCATATGGTAATTCTGTTTAGCTTTCTGAGGAACAATAGCAGTATAGTTTTATAGTCCAGACACACGGTCTTTCGGTAAACAAAACAGTCAAAAGAGTTACTACTCATTTAGTAAGTAATTCACTTCTGGATATATTTCCTTCCTTCCTACCCACTCAGACCCTAGGTGATGATCTAAGTAAGTTCCAGGAACCTGACCCTCGTTTGGGGGCTATTTGATTGTGTTGACACTCCAGTCTCCTGGTTCTTGCTATTTTTCAAAACTGCCTCTATGCACATAAAGGCAAACACACTGCACTGGTAACTCCCCAAATGAAAATTATTATGAAACTCAACATCAGGGACGCCTGGGTGGCTCAGTTGGTTAAGCGACTGCCTTCGGCTCAGGTCATGATCCGGGAGACCCGGGATCGAGTCCCACATCGGGCTCCCTGCTCGGCGGGAAGCCTGCTTCTCCCTCTCTCACTCCCCCTGCTTGTGTTCCCTCTCTGGCTGTGTTTCTCTCTGTCAAATAAATAAAATCTTTAAAAAAAAAAAAAGAAACTCAACATCATTCAGATGTTGAAGTCATATTTTTATCTTTAAAGCATTTAGTAACAACAAGTGAATGAAAAACACATAAAAAGGCTTTTTTTTCAGCTAAGATACAGGATTCTATAAAGGATTTCTGTTGAACCTATCTTTTATACCCAAATAACCATTTAAAGCAAGCTAAACTTGGACAAGATGTATGGGCTTTTACTATTTCAAGGAAAGGACCTCTTTTCCTTTCAAGGTTAGCAGCCTGGGATTTCTAAATTGATATCTCATTGTTATTACCACCAATTCCAGATTTTATAAAACCAGAAAAATACAACAATGTACAGTCTCAAAACTATGCGGAAGGATACATACAAAGTGCAAGTTAGCTCCAAATTAGGACCACCACCTCTCTGCAAAGGAGCGGGATCAGAAGAGATCATGAGGGGAATTTTTCACTTTTTACAGTGCAACTTCTACATCTACATCTCAACTTTTCAAAAACATTCACTCAGATTACTGTATGATGTTTTAAGACTGCGTTTAAAATACAAGCTATAAGAGGCAATGTTAGTAAAATATATATATATACATATATATATGAGCTAGTAAAAGGAGCTAAATGGGAAACTATTAATACCAACATCTAACACATACAGAAAACTAATCTCATTTGAATTTTACAATACTATGAGTTAGGCAAGTCAGCTAGTGGGCCCTTTTAGTAATTAAGAAAAAGGTTAAAAAAAATTTAACTTCTTCAACAAATGCATTACATTTTTTAAATGTTCTTCGCTTTAGCCTTTAAATTATCTTTAAAAAGGTAAGATTTAGCGGGGGCGCCTAGGTGACTCAGTCAGTTGAGCAGTCAACTCTTGGTAGTGTTTCAGCTCAGGTCATGATCTTGGGGTGGTAAGATGGAGCCCCATGTCCAGGTCTGAACTCAGAAGGGAGTCTGCTTGAGATTCTCTCTCCCTCGCTGCCCGCCCCCACCCTGCTCATGCTTGCACACACACTCTCTCTCAAATAAAATCTTAAAAATATATATATATACATTTATCTATAAAACTTTAAAACCAACTGTATCTGATTCTATAGTCCTTCCCAGAAAAATAAAACGCATTTACTTAGCGGGGTTTACATACTTAAGAAACACAAGAATCATCATCAAATATAATAAAGTCATATAAAACAAGAATTTATTTTTTATTATTCTCCATCTTGCTTGAAACATTTAATGACTTCTCAAAGAATTTTATCCTAAAATAGTAGCTCCAAAAATTTTTGAACTTTTAGCTTTCAAGTTGCTGTATAGTTTACTCAAAATACTAGTATTTCCATAGGTAAATTCTGAAGTTTAAAGGACTTCGGAAAATGTCAAATATTACATAAAGACATACTGTCTACAGACACGTATCTACATATTATATAGCTGTAACTAGTCAATTTAGCAAAGATTGAGACCCACGCTATAAATAATAGGTGCAAAACTGATTCTAGTGGCCCAGAGTTCATCAGCTATCTAAAAGACATCATTTTATTTAAATAAAAACTTTTAAAAAGCTAAATAAAAGGCCTAATTTTATAATCCAGGATAGGGCATGCTTAAGGAAATCATTACAGTAGTTAAAACAGTATTTTTTCCCCCAAACAGCCAAAATGCAAAGAAAAAGTCTAACCAAATGCATAGTACACGAATGGAGAGACTATATTTTCATCTGCGTATATACACAGAACCAAACAGATACCAAAGAGTTTGACTTATGTGGCAATACTTAATACTTAATACTTATGTGGCAATATAGAAAATTTTTAAAATGTTCACTGGCCACTGAATTTAATCTGCACTCTGTTCTTAAAAAAATCTGCTGAACACAATATTCAACACTGAGGATTTTACTTTATGTGCTCACACATTATAACATATTTAGGAATTGTATTTCACACATGTTTAAGTTCAGTAACTTTGAAGTTTGCCAAGTAAAGTGCGAAAATTACTGGAATGCAAGCAGTGCACCTTCAAGAGAAGCAATTCTTCCACTGATCTGGAATAATCAACTATGTATTAAGAGGTTACTTTGTGCCAACTGCTGTATTTTAATAAAGTAACATGTTTAAATTTAAAACCACAGGCTAAATATTGATTGAAAAAAGGCAGTCCTATAAAGGCTTAGTACACAAGATAGGTTAATTCAAAGTCAATTGTTAAACTCATTCAAAATAGAATTTAGAGTTAATGAAATTACAAGCTCAGAAGGACCAAGCTATGGAGTTCTCATGCTGAGTAACATCAGAAAGATTTACTAAAAATAAACATGCATACATTCAAAGGTCATTTAATTCATACATTTTAAATTTCAAAATATATCCCCCTCAAAATACCCCAAATTATCCTCTTCCGTCTCAAATAATGTATATTAAAATGTTTAATAACTGAATCCCATAAGGTACCAAAACAAAAACACAAATTTTTTTAAGTTAGCTCAATATTGAGACTACTATATGACATTTAGTCAGTAACACTAGTAAGCCAACACAAAGTAGAAACTATAATTCATATTACATAAGCAGCCATACTGAAAAAATGTCTTCAGAAAATGAAGCAGTCTTTATTCTTAAAACTCACCATAATACACATTCTTTGCAAATTAAAGATGCCTAAACTTCTCTGAAATTCAAGAAATGTTTTTTCAAAATGTTTAAGCATGTCGCAGTTTGTCTCCCCACACCAACCACTCGATTGATAGTCATCTAGTCTGGTGCTTCACCAGAGCACAAACATTCATAGGTTTTACCTTGAAGGAGTAATCAGGAGGGTTTCCCATGAATAAAAAGTTCTACATGTTCAGCAGCACAAATTTCTCACACATGAACTCAGCTCAAATGGTGTGAAACTAAAGTGTACTTTTCCCATTTCTTAAAAATTATTAATCCCAAGAAAACCTTCAAAGTGTTTACAATTTTAAAGGTGACTGCACATACTTGCAAGAAAACCATTAGGTTTTGATGAATGTTACTAGTTTTGCTTTCAAAACTTTATAATTTCATCAGCCGAAGTCTGAACTCACAAGAGGCACATTGGAAGATATATGAGAGCAAACAGGAGCAGTAACTACACAGCATGCATCTACCATGGGGAATGCCCAAGGATTCAACACAGCCACGGGAAGCTATAGGTTTCTTTTCCTTTCTTTTTTTTTTTTAAAGATTTTATTTATTTATTTGACAGAGACAGAGATCACAAGTAGGCAGAGAGGCAGGCTGAGGGAGAGAAGGAAGCCGGCTCCCTGCGAGCAGAGAGCCCAATGGGGAGATCCCAGGACTCTGAGATCATGACCTGAGCAAAAGGCAGAGGCTTTAACCCACTGAGCCACCCAGGCACCCAAGAGAAGCTATAGGTTTCTATGTGAACGATTCCACTAAAATAAAAAAGTAAACTATCACAGTCCTATCCCTTGCCTATTTCTCCACTTCTTCAATAGTATAAAAAGATTCTTAAAAGCCATGAGAGAAATCCTTAATAATTAAGTGTTCAGTTACAAACAATAAGAGCATTTTAAACTCATGACTTTCCTTACAAAATAGGACAAGATTTTACCAAAGAAAACCCACACCTGACCAACAGTAAGAACATATGTAACCAAAATGGCTATATTAAAGTTTCTATTTAACCCATTAACCTTACTTTAGAAAGTTCAGTGTTAATAAACAAAATACTTCATTTAGTTTTGCAACTTGAATATTTCTACATGCTTGTCTTAAATTCTGTGTACTGCCACTTAATATTTTCTTCTTCCTAACTTCTTTTATCTCTAAGTTGAGAAAACTTCTGAAATGTCGCATCCCATTCCAATACCAACCCTGAGAACTGAGAATTAGGTTAAATGTTTTACCTAATTTTTAAATTATAGGAGTAATAGATGTGAATTAATTTCCCTTAAATAAATGGCCTTTTACAACGTATTAAGGCCTTCCTCACTTCACTGTTGACTTAATAAAATCCAAGTCTTCCACCTTGCCTCAACAGTGGCAAAACAAGTACCCTAAATAAAGTGACTGGCAAATGTCCCAAAAAACTGGAATCAAACTGCTTTGAAACTGAAAGACATATATGTATTCAGTCCAAAGCAATTTTGAGGGGGGAGAAAATCCTATGGAAGAGGCTAAATCTATAAAATTTAAAAAACAAAACCTTTTAATCAAGCCACAATTTCCTGAATTCATCTGCCAAAGTCCAACACAGAATTTATATATACAATGAAATAAGCCTGAGAATCTGCTGTGATTTAACTCAATATCTATTTAGCTTAACAGAGAACCTGAATAACAGATTAAGATGGCAAAGCAATTTTCTAAACCAAAAAGTACCTGAATATCTAAAAAGGTTTTACGTCATCCCTAATGACATAGCCAAGGTCCACGATTAGGCCAAGTGTACACCTTTAAATTCATTTCACAGTTCTGTTTTATATATGTGAAAGGGTCCAAGCCAGCTAAAATCATTACTTCTCTTCAGGATAACACTGAAACTGTCAGAAGCTCGGCAAAACATTACTCCCAAGTTAATCAATTTCAGCTGTTAATTGATGTTAGCACCAAAATAATTCACGAAAGAATAAAAGCAGAAGCTTTCAATAACAAAATGAAAACCCCCAAGATAAAGATTAGAAGAATTTTAAAAAGAAAAAATTGTGAAAGGAAGCTCACCTGCAGTTAGGTGGAGGGTCTAAAGTGATGTCTGCCAGTTCCTTCTGAATCCTGGAATCAGGGAAGTGAGAGAGAAACAGAAGAAACATGAAGGCGTTGGTAGCCTCCCACCGGTAATGCACAGGTCTGGCAGATAAACCTAACTGCCTGCCATGATAATTGGGTTCTACTGAGGGAGAAGGAAACTACACATCAAAAGCTTCAGGTCCGCAGTTTAGAAAAAAACTTTTTTTCCCACCAGCAGTGAGCTGGCGGTCCCGGGTCTCCTGTTACTATCTAAAATGTTTCGGTTCCAGTCTTGCCTCGCACACTAAGGCAGTTTATTTCTCGGGGTTTTCCATTTAAGAAATCACTGTAAGCCTTCTCGCTTGTGGACTCGTTTCCTAAGTTGCATTAGAATGTGCCGGGACACATTCACTTCTGCGCTGCACGCCTTCTCCCCGGGACTGAGGAACCCGAGTCGCCGCGCGGGTGGGAGGGGCGCGCCCCCCAATCTCCGCCCGGGTCACTCCCGGCACCTCGGATGCCCTCCGGGCCGCCTCGGCAGGGCGCCCCTCCAGGCCGTCCCGCGTCCTCAGTGACGAAGCCAACATGGCCGCTCCCCGCGAGGCCCCTCGGGTCCTGACTGACCTGACCCGCGTCGCCGGGTGTCGGGGCGGCGCAGGCCGCAAGACCGACCCCTCCTCCGCTGGGCCGCCGGGGGTCCCCGCTCCCAGCCCACGCGTGCCCGACAAGTCGGGCGGCGCACGCCAGACCTGCGGGTGAAGTTGCGGGCCAGGGGTAGGGAGAGCCCGCGCCAAGGCGCTGGGCGACTCCCCCGCTCGCCTACACCGCGCCCGCGACCTCCAGCCCTCACGCCGCGCGTGGAGCCCTGGGCGCCAACACGCCCGCCCGCCCGCGAGGAAGCACGAGCAGCCACCGGCCCGCACAGGTGCACCAAGCCTCCAACCCGTAAGGCGCTCGGACTCTTAGCCCGCCTTTCCGGACCTGCTTCTTCCTGGATATCCTCTAAATTCCCTTGGATCTGCTCCCTTCCTTCTCCATCCCACCCAGGACAAGCCTCCCCCCCTCCCCGCCCCGCGCCCCATTTTCTATTTTGCACCAACCCAGGACTTCACAAAGAGCCCATCCCCCACTCCTAGGCCGACGCCACCAGGCAGTTCACACCAAGCCCTGGCCTTTGTCTTCTGCTTACCTAGGCGCTTAGAGCATCAATTAATAAGACGAAGTTTGAGGCCTTTAAGCCTCTTCCATCCACTAAATGGTGTCTTCTATTTTTATAACCTTTCTTGCTCCTATCATATAAAACCCTAAAAGGCTACGGTACAACTTAAAAAATCTCACGGAGATAGCACGGTACTAAAACAACTAAACACACACACATTCTAAAGGCAATCAGAATCACAATGGTTGCTTTTCTCTTTCCAAAGGTTCTTTGAGGGTGAGAAGATAGGCTGGGTAGATGCAATGGGCATTTTAGAAGGCATCGTTTTCTCCACGTTAAGTAAACAGAAATTAAGGGTGGTTATCAGGGAAGTTTCTTAAGCCTTCATATTGAAGGACACTTCCTGCCCCCTACAAATCTGGTCAGCTTTAGAAAGGGGTTCGCTCACAATCTTTAGGACATCTACTTATCTGTGTCCTGCTAAATTCTTTTGCTACCAATAGCCATTTCAGTTCTGAGTTACTCCCAAACACCCTGGCCGTTTCACTCATTATTGTATGTAGACTAAAAGTTTGGATTCCTGGTTTTCTGATTCTTTATCTGCATGTTAAAATGACCATACCTGAAGACCTATGTACATAGGCAAAAATATCCTCTACCTGAGCACAACTTGTATAAAAGTACATACTGACTTCACTTCTTGCCAATTCAAACTCGACTCCATTTATCAGAAAGGTAGTTACTTCTTAAATACCAGTTTTAACCACTTCATCTCTACAATTAACATTTGCACCATTTCCGTAATACTGACAAAAGATTTGTAAGAGTAACCAATACGTATGTTTCACAGAATAATTCTTGTCCAGACCACTTTCAATGGAGGCTTTTCATCTACCCATGTACTAGAAACAAAACCACTTTCCAATACGTAGTTAAGTAACTACCTACCAATTCAGGCTTCTTTTTTATCCTATCTCCTGGTATATGTGCCCCTTCCAAGCCTACAGCAACACCCAGCTTCCAAGTCAATGTGTTTCACAGCTTTAATTCGGTCCCACTAACATTAATTTTCCCCTTATTCTTTCCAGGATATGCTGCTCCTCTCCATTTTTTGCCTTCACTATTAACCTGAGCTCTGCTTTAACACTAACAGCCACTCTTTCAACAAGATATTCAGGGAGCAAAAACTGATGTTAACTTTATATGTAAAATTACACCTTGTAGTTTCCCACCATTCATTTTTTGTACACCTACTATCTCTTTCCCAGGAATTTTCAAGTAAGTTTGTAAACTTTCTTAGCATAAATGGACAAATTGTGTGTAATGGAAAATCCCCCTCAGTAACTTGCTGTCACAAAGGAGACTATTTTATACTTGACGCCTGTGCTTTTACCCCCAAATACATTCTGCACCAAAAATACTAAAGATCTAAAGCAAATATCCTGCCTTACTCAGGTCAGTCCAAAAGCTGTTCCAGCATGGAACAGGGAGCACAGGTACTGCAGGTCAGAGAGGTGAGGGGTAGGGAGTTGGGGAGATTAAGGAAAGCCCTCTCCAATGTAGGGAGGGGAGATGCCAGGTTCTGGAAGAACCAGCACAGGACTAATCAATGAGAGCCAGTTTGGATTCCTGGGAAGCTGAGATGCCATCAAACCACTTCTCCAAAAATAAGTAGAATCTTGCTAAGGCATCTTACCATTTAACTCTAAATCTCTTAAATTCTTTAAAACAAGCTAACGTCACTCCTTCATTCCCCCCATGGTTAGGTCACCAAAGCACTTTACCAACTTTTCAAATTTCTGGGAGAATGACAGAGCAAACTTTCACTCTGAGTTCCCAGCTCACTACTCAGTGGAGACTAAAGACTCACATTCCATCTTATTTTACGTTGCATTGCTTACTAGCTTTCTGGTTTGCCACTTTAAAGTTTAATGACTGTCCACCTGAGAACAGCAGGATATATGAAAAGGCATCAGGGTTCCCAGGAATCTGCTACAGATTATTTTAAGGGTCACGGAGATCAGAGAATATTATCGAAGAATGCTTGAGGAAAAAAAGTAGATTCTTCCAGAGACATAAGAAGAAAACAGTAAAGAAAAAGAGCCACTGCTTGAATTCAGCTTGGAAAAAGAAAACTTTTTACAGCATAAGAGGATGGATCATGAAAAAAAAATGAGTCTCCCTGAGATTTGGCAAAACAACCGAATTTTTAAAGAGAAAAAAAGAATTCCCCCAAATAACCTACAATACCGATTTTACATCATTTATCAAGTCCTTTGCCTCAACTCTCCAAATCAGAAGAATCTCTTTAAGTTCCATATGAAAACACCTGTTTTCACCTATTAAATCTTTTATGCCACTAACAGGAGTTACTCCTTTCTCAGCTTGCGAAGAAAGTTCCACTCAAAAAAGATCATAGTGCAACAAGTGAGGAGGAAGCAAGGTGGCAATAGAATTCATTTTGATAGAGTTGTCTGGGCAGGTATTAGTACTTAAGTGGGATGGCAGCCTTGAGAAGGGTCACAAGCTAGTGATTAATAGGACAAGTAATATGAAATCAGATTTGGGGGTCACTAATAAAAGTAATGAGGATTCTTACAAACTAACAAGAAATGAGAGAGGCAAGCCACAAGAGCTGCACGTGGACGATTAAAAGGAAAAAAACCAGAAGCAACAGAGTAAAATAATTAAAGCTTCCAAGGCCCTTTTTTCATTTTTAACAGCACGCAAACCATGAGGAGCATTCAAGCTACCCCTCATCGGGAGGCAGACCAAATGAAGCAAGAGGCAGTTCGGAAAATAGGAAGCCTAGGGAGTTGGGGGTGGAGTATGGTAGGTACCTCTTGGCGCTGGTAGAGAGGAGTTTGGAGTTTTTGCTCATGCTGACTTTACTCTCCTTCTTCTTGGGGGTGTTTGTTTCTTTCTCGGTTTGCTGGTTGGACGACGAAGATGAGGAGGAGCTGGTGCTGGCCCTCGAATCGTCATCCGACATAGCGAACCCCCCACCCCACCCCGCAAACAGCCCCTGCAGAGGGAGAGAAAACAAAAACAGAAACACACAAACCATGCAGTCAGTGTAAATAAGGAACTCGGTTGCTGTCAGAAAGGGCTTTATCCAGGGGTGCACCCGGCCGCCCACCACTCGCTTTTCAAAGTCTTCAGGCCCATCAAGGCTTTAGCAAATCCGACGCCGCTTGTTTATTTTTGGCCCCAAGTGAGGGGACGCGGTGGGAAAAACGACCGCGAGCGGAGCGAGCGGCCCCTCCCGCGCCCCCCGGGGCTCCCCTCGGGGCAGGGAGGGGAGAAGCCGAGCAGGCGGAGGAGGGCAGGGCGGGGGCGCAGAGTGCCTCGGCGGGGCAAGAAGGGAAGGTCCCGGCAGTGTGCCGGCCTTGGAGCTGTTTCAGTCGGCTTTCCGGGGGTCGCGGGGGGCCACTGGCAAGGGCGAGACAGCGGGGGCCTGGAGTGGAGTTTGGCGAGGTCGGGAAGAGAGAAGGGGCGGAGAGGAGTAAGAGAGGAAGCCGAAAGAGGGGGACGGAGGCGGGGAGCCGGGGCCCGGGTGGGGGAAGGGAGAGGCCGGCGGGGGGGGCAGGGGCGACAAGACCCGAGGCCCCCCCAGCGCCGCGCCCCGACGCCTCTCTCCGCAGGCCTGTGGCTTGGCCGCCCGGCTCAGGGCTGTGCGGCTGGGGCGGGGGTCCCGAGCACACGCCCGACTACCACCCCTAGTGGGGGTGGGGCGAGGGTGCGGGGGGGGGGGCACTCGGCCTCCACAGCGGAGGAATAACAATGAGTCCTTCCGCCCCGGAGGGGTTAATCCCTGGGGGCCCCCCGCCCCGGGGGGAAACGGGGCTCCCCCGCCTCCCCCTCCCCCGCTCCCGACCCCCTCAGCGGCCAGTGGGGGGCTCCCGGGGCAGCGCTGACAGTTCGAGCCACAATGCCCCCCCACCCCCGACGCGGGCTGCCCCCGCAACCCACGCGGCCCGGGGTCCCTACCCATCCCCCGCGGGCGGGCCCCGGACCCCTGGGGCTCCTCAGCCCCTCTCCGCCCCCCCTCAGCCCCGTGCTCCGCGGTCCGGGAGGCGCGGGTCGGAGGAGGCAGCGAGGGGTGTCCCCGAGGCCCGGCGACTCGGCCGGGGGGCGGCGGGCGGCGGGGGGGATCCCCGTACCTCTCTTTGTGTCTGGCTCCTCCGTGCCGCCGCGGCGGCTGCTGCTGCGGCTGCGGCTGGGCCTGGCCACTCGTGTCTCTCTCTCGCTGGGAGAGAAGCGGAAGTGCAGCAACAGCAACTATTAAACAGGCAATGGCTTCCCCCAGCCACACACGCTCGCACACACACTCCTCCTCCTCCTCCTCCTCCTCCTCCTCTTCGCCCTCACCCCTCCCCCACCCGGCCCGGTCCCACCCACCCGCGCTCCCCTCCCCCCTGCACACCTCCGGGGGGGGCGCAAGGGGGACACAGGGGACCCCGGGAAACCCTGCCCCCTCCCCACCCACTCCCCCACCCCAGCGCCGCCGCGGGACGCCAGGGAAGGGGGCGAGGGGTGGGAATTTTCTCTCAAGTGGGTTGGGGACCTGGATCTGGAGAGGGGAAGCCGTTTCGAGATGGGGGGCGCTGGGAGCGATAGGAACTGTATGGAATAGGGCCGTCACGAGAGGAAGTTCTTTCCAATAAGGGCTTTTGGAAAGGGGGGGGGTGACAAATTGGTGGGGAAGGTAGTAATTTGGTGGGAAGGACTTTAGACTAGAGAATGCAGTGGAAACTCCCCCTAAAAAGTGATCAGTTTAAGGGGAAAAAAGAAATCCCATAACAGGGTTTCCCTTTGAGCTGACGCTGACTTCTCCCTCTGGCAATTTACCTGCTAAGAGCTGAGGTCGGTTTAGGCACGCCTGTGAGAAAAATCTCAAAGTAGGAGTTTTCTGCTCAGGCACGTGCGATTTTACAATTTTAGATTCTTTTAGTCACTTTTTATAAAAAGTGGTGTTTTATAAAAGTGATACAAAGGATTCGTGACAGCTAAAACCAACGTGTATCAGGCTTACAAATGTGAGAAATCACTGGGAAAAGAACACTTTGCTACTGAATTCGACTGGATTTAGAATTTTGGGTGTCAGTTTACTTTAAATAGAAAGTTGGATTTTCGGAAATGAGATCAAAAGTTTTGGGACTCCGGAACCTATTTCAACAATAATATAAATGCTATTCAAATAATCTTAATATTTTTAGAATAATCACTCAGTAATTCTTGTGAATTGTTCCTTGTTCAGCACTTTTACCAAGGTTAAGATTAAGCCATCCAAAAAAGAAAAAAGATAAATGCATCAAATTATGATTTAGATTCTCATTTGTCATTTCAGTTAAAGGAAACTGAAGATATATGTGCAATGCCACATACACAGGGTCTGGCACATTAGGGAGACCACCAGTCAGATTTCCACGGGCACTCCAAATTATCTCATTCAAATTGCCATCCTTTTCCTTGGCAAAAGTGACTTCAGTTACCCTAGGGCAACACAACAGGTATAAACCTTATGGTAAATCCACTAAGCAGGAAAAAAAACATTCTTACTATCCACCTGAACCCCTTCTAGCCTGCAACAGTGAAACTCCAACTTTATCAGGACTGATAAAGTAATTGTGCATGCTTCTTATTCCTTACTAGGAAACCTGCATCTGCCAGGAATGGTCATAGAATCAAGAAGTCCAGAAGATGAGAAAATCTCTATGGGTCATCATTTCAGCCTCCAGCCTCCTACCTTCAGACAGAGCTATCCCTCAGTTACTCAAATGTGTAGAAATTTTGAAAGATCTCCACTTGTAGTGTTTGGTTTCAGGAGTCCTGATAGAGTATTTATATTTTTTAAAATGACATTCTCTGCTGTGTATTATTTGAAAACCACCACCAAAAAAAATCTCTCTAAAACCAGGTTGTAGGGCACCTGGGTGGCTCAATTGGGTAAGTGTCTGCTTTTGGCTCAGGCCATGATGCCAGGGTCCCTGGACCAAGCCCATGGCTGGCTCCCTGATGCTTCTCCCTCTCCCTCTGCCTGCGCTGTCCCTGCTTGTGCTCTTTCTCTCTGTGTCAAATAAATAAGTAAAATCTTTAAAAAAAAAAAAAAGTATACTTTTTTGTGCTTCTGATGAAAAAGATATAAATCAAGAGAAAACAATTAGCAAATATGAAATAAACTGAGTTGGAATGAAGAAAATAGTTATTAAAATTGAGAGTTCCTCTTACAAAAATTTGAGTTTCTGATACTTTAAAATACATGTACATACTAGGACTAGAACCAGTAAAAAAAGTCATGTGTGTATAAAGAAGAGAGCTGACAGAACACAGGAAAATAAAAGGTTTGATTTGCTGCTTTGACTAGGACGCTGGGTGAATTTTTTTTTCAATTTTGGTTTGCATATATCGCATACTTGGATACCAAATATAATAATATTTAAAGAAAAAAAAATCTGAACATGGTCGTTTGTGTTTATTGTTGAGGCTTGGTTGGATCTGTCCCTGGGGAAATAAATCATGTAATTGAGGGGCTCCTCCTCTATAAGAAAAGTGCTTTCCCAACCACCAGTCTAGAAGGATAGTAGCCCTCTTTTGTGTACTAGTCCTTGTCTCTAACCCTGGTTAGTGCTTTAGGGTTTGGGAATGACCTACTGAGGGGGAATAAAAACCTCAAAATGTTTAGAAAAGAATTCACTGCTCTCAAAAAACTAATCATTACCTCAGATTATTTTAAATATACAGTTGTCCTAGTCATAAAAAACTAAAAATTCATTTGCAACCTTCCAGTTTTACTTATTAGCTACAAGGCCTAAGGAGTTAAATTGACTTCCCTGAGCCTCAGTTTCCCTATCTGTAAAGGGCAAGACTACCTGTGCTGTACTGACTGGTAGAGTTGTTAGAAGAGTCAAATGTGGCTCTATAATAAAGATGACTTGTTAACTGTCATGCAAAGTAAATTATTAACAATCCCACCCTGATACTAATTCTCAGGAATTCTGTTAGGACACAGGAACTTTATGACTTAGAATTGATGACAAATATAAAAAGCTTCCTATGAGCAAGTAAAGGAACCACAGAATTTTATATATATTCAAGTTCAAATTCCTAGTGTTATAGATGAAGAAATTAAGGCAAAGAAAGCCTGTTTTGTCTTGTTCAAGGTCAGGCAATAAGTTGGCGGCAAAATTGTGGCTATGGCTCACTCATGCTGCCTACAGATAATATGGGGGGTAAAGGAGGGGGAAGCCTCAATTACATTAAAAGATATGTATTAAATGGCATCTAGGTGGCTCAGTGGTCAGTTGAGCATCTGCCCTTGGTTCTCGTTCTGACCCCAGGGCCCTGGGATCAAGCCCGCATGGGGGCTCTCTGCTCAGCGGGAAATCTACTTCTGCCTCCCTCTGCTTCTGCCTCTCCCTCTGCTGCTCTCTCTGCCACTCCCCTTGCCACTCCTTCTACTTGTGCTCTCTCACTCATTCGCTCCCCAAATAAATAAATAAATAAAATCTTTAAAATCTATTAAATATGGGGGCGCCTGGGTGACTCAGTTGGTTAAGCGACTGCCTTCAGCTCGGGTCATGATCCCCGAGCCTGGGTATGGAGCCCCACATCAGGCTCCCTGCTCTGCGAGAGGCCTGCTTCTCCTTCTCTCACTCCCCCTGCTTGTGTTCCCTCTCTAGCTGTGTTTCTCTCTGTCAAATAAATAAATAAAATCTTAAAAAAATAAATAAAATAAAATGTATTAAATATGAAAGATCTTTGGGGGTGTCTGGCCGGCTCAGTCAGTGGAGCAAGAGATGCTCCACATTGGGTGTAGAGATTACTCAAAAAATCTTTTTAAAATATTGGGTAATATTTTCAAGAACATATTTACAATTGGGCACCTGGGTGGCTCAGTTGGTTAAGTGACTGCCTTTGGCTCAGATCATGATCCCGGAGTCCTAGGGTCTAGCCCCACATCCCTGCTAAGCAAGGAACCTGCTTCTCCCTCTCCCTCTGCCTGCTGCTCCCCTTGCTAGTGCTCTCCTCCTCTCACTGTCAAATAAATAAATAAAATCTTTAGAAAAAAAGAAACATATTAACAATCAGGACAGATCGGAAAGTAAACAAATGGAAGCAAGCTAAAGGAATCACTACTTTTACAACATTTACTTAAAACAATGACCACTACTGAAGTTCCTACTCCCCATTCTGAGAATAATCATCCTTGTTTATTTATTTCATATTTATGGATATATTTTAAATAGGTAATACATCCTCATGCTATATCATTTTAAAGAAATCAAAAGTATGCCAGGAAAATATCTCTCTGCCCCTCCCCCAATGCTGCAGTCAGCTATGCTTGTGCAAGCAAAAGCATACATATACATTGGATGCTTTGATAGGAATGCTTAATTTACATTTAAAAGATGCATCCAGTCACAGAAGCCCAAGTGATGTAACACTTTGAGGTATCTCCGAGCTGTGAGGAAGTGGGCTTCAGTTTTTACTAATACCTATTCCTGATCCTTGGAATAATCCAACTCTTTTCTTCAAGCCATCTTTACAGTATCAATTACTTTTAAGTAGAAGCACTTGAAGATCAAGGTGCTGACTGATCCCTACTAGGTGAAATGATATAGTTGATTCAGAAGAAAGAGACTCAGTCTAACTTTTAAGCATTCCTATTTTTGGCTCATTGCTTACACTGAACTTCAGGTGTTTCATAAAAGCAACCATTCTCTTTGGCCAATTTTACATCTAAAGAACTGTCAAGCAAATTAACACTTGTTATTATGCGTTTTTAAACTTACCTAGACAGAAATG
The DNA here is from genome assembly GCA_004023965.1 of Spilogale gracilis. NCBI lineage: Eukaryota > Metazoa > Chordata > Mammalia > Carnivora > Mephitidae > Spilogale > Spilogale gracilis. Next base: position 69,189 of record PITA01001484.1, on the reverse strand, counting down.
ATTTCCTTTTTCTGTCAAAAGAAAAAATATCTTGCATTTGGAATTTAAAAAGAATTCCTATAAAGCCCTTCTGGAAATATGGACTCACTGCAGATTTCATTTCATTTCATTTATTTTATGATGCTCCTTTGCCTGAAAAATGCATTCATTACACAGAAAGATAAGGAAGATTCACAAAGAAGTGTCAGTTCCATGAAGCCTAATGAGATCTAGGGCTTTAATCTTCAATTCCGGTCATTTTCTGCAGACTTTTTTTTTTTTTTTAAGATTTTATTTATTTGACAGAGAGAAACACAGCAAGAGAGGGAACACAAGCAGCGGGAGTGAGAGAGGGAGAAGCAGGCTTCCCACTGAGCAGGCAGCCCAATGCCGGGCTCAGTCCTGCGACTCATCCTAGCCTAAGGCAAAGGCAACCACTGACCCACCCAGGCACCCCTCTGCAGGCCTTTTTTTAAAGAACACTGATCCCTTTGAGGGACCGTAAGCATTGGTAGGCGTTAGTGGTCTTGAATGTTGCTATCACAGGAAGCTAAGACAGAGCTAAATTATTTTTTTCTACCACATGGAGGCATTGAACAACCATGTGATTTTCAAAACTTACCAAGACTTGATAAGAGTCTGGTGCTTTCTCAGGCAAGGGCAAAAAGTGTGTTTGATACTGACAAATGGATAGTGTTTAGTAGGAAAGCAATCTCTCAATTCATAATTTAGCATGTCCTTTGTAGAGCCTATTCTCTAAACAAACTAGCCTTCTTCCATCTTCTTTACATTGATAACATGAGGACTATATTGAAACACACTGGATTTCAATTCAAGCAGTTCTGATTCATTAATCTCTGAGACCTTTTCTTAAACTTAACACTTTCATAGTTTTTTAAAATTTGGGAGGAATGAAATGTAGGGAAAACTACTTTATTTCACCCTCTTAATTATTTATTGTGAAAGTTTTTAAACATCCCTTTCCCCACAGTTCCATGGGGTGGCAAATCTATAGTCAAGAACCCAGTTTTGAATCCAAATTTACCTCAATAACTGCAAAGCCCCAGAAGCATTCGGCAGCAAAGATACCAATCTTGACTTGCTGAGCATACATGACAAGTTCTCACTTTGCAGTGGACAGTACTCATGTCTCAGCCACAAATCAATTAATCAACAAACATTCAGTAATTGCCCCGTGTGTGCTAAGCACAGTCCTGGGTGTCTCAGCAGATGTAAAGAAGTCTAAGAGGTACTGTCTGGCCTCCAGCAAAGGTCAGGGGAGAAGGGATTATAGCTAAGCCCAGAAGGACAAGTAGGACTTGGGCAGATGGAGAGGCATTCCCTGAGATGGAAATGACATTTTTTTAAAGGTTTTATTCATTTATTTGAGAGAGAAGGAAAGAGAGAGATCAGAAGCAGGGGGAAAAGTAGAGGGAAAAGTAGACTCCCTGGTGAGTAGGGAACCTAATGTGGGACTGGATCCCAGGACCCTAGGATCCTGACCTGAGCTGAAGGCGTATGTTTAACTGACTGAGCCACCCAGGTGCCCTGGAAATGACATTTAAAAAGATAGGGAAAAATCTTCAGACAGACTCGACGTATTTTATTGTTAAAATATAGATACACATAAAGCAGAAAATACTTTATTATTAAAGACTAAAATAATGAAACTGGACTTTATTCTTCAGAAATGTCACTGGCATGAAGGACAAAGAAAAACGAGATTTCAGATTAAAGGGAACTAAAGAGGCATGATAGCTAAACGTAATATATGATTATGGACCAGATCTTGTATGAGATGGGAGGAGAATTTTGTAAAAGACAGAATCGGCTCAATTGAAAAAAAATTAGAATATGGAATTTAGATAAAAGTGTTGTATGGATGTTAAATTTCCTGAAGTAGATAACTATACTGGGAATATTTGTGTTTTTAGGAAACACAAGCTGGAACATTAAGGAGGAAAGAGGCATGATGTCTGAAAACTATGTAAATATTGAAGAAAAAAATTAATGTGAGTTAGGGGTGGGAGTGGGGGGCGCCTAGAGGGAGAGAAGGAATAAAACCAATGTATCAAAATGTTAAAAAGCGGTGAATCTGGGTAAAGGGTGTTTGGATGTTCTCTGTACTACTCCTGTGGTTTTCCTTTCGATTTGGAGAAACAAAAATGTTCCTGTCAGAGGGAATGAAATGCAGGGGGATGAAAAAGAGATTACTAACGCATTTCATATCTCTATATTGTTTCACTTCCTCAAAGAAGTGTGCATTCCTTTCGCATGTTTTAAATTGAATCACTAAATAGTTAAAAGAACAAAAAGATATATGGAGGCAGAAAACCCAAGAAGTGACTGGGGAGCCCACAAATAGGCTAATTTGGTTGAAGGACTCAGAAAAGTGAGTGGATGGACAGAAGGAGAAAAATGGGTACCTTAAGTTTGCAGGGACTTCATGGAGAGCTAAGAATCCTGGATTTCACTATAGGATGAAAGGTACCAGGGAAGGACCCAAGAGACACATTTTAACTTCAGGGGTATTTTAAGAAGATTAGTTTGATAGAAAAGGCAGAAAGGAGAGAAAGGAGTCAAGGAAACCAGGAAGAGGCCATTGAAGAGTACATGTGTAGGGAAGCAGTTCCTAATTCCTAATTCTCTGTGCTTATTTTAATTAACTGCGGTTTAGTGCTGAAGCTCTGGGAATTTCAGTCCTGTGACAGCAGAGACTATGTCTGCTTAGAACTATATAGAACGATGCTCGACACCTAGTAGGCAAGCAATACAAAATTAAAGTAGGGAATGAAACCCATCTTTGTCTTTCACAGTAGTGATTTCCCTTTTCCCATCTCCTGTGATGTTCCGTCATTCACAAATGTATGATTACACCACCCAGAAGTCGAAAAGGGGCTTGTGGAGTCTGTGGTGCTGTTCCCAGGGGAAGCACAAGTGACCCCAGGGCAAGGCGTGAACTCACTCCCAGCCCCCCAGTGTGGCAAGGAATCCAGGCGTTGACATCAGAGTTACAGAATTCCAAATTGGAAGAGCTCTAGAGATCATGAGATGGACCCTGTTCTGTTGACAGACAAGGATCCAAAGAGGCAAGATGAGTTTTTGGAGATCAGGCACCTAGTTAGCAGCAGCCTTGGAAGAATCCAAGCAGACCCCAGAGACATGTAGAATCTACATGCCTACCCCTCAAACATGGAGCAGGAGGCAGTGGTCAGAGAAGCCAGAGGTAGCTTGCCTCTGTGGAAGCAAACATGCTTACATTTCATCAACAGCACTGCTTTTGGTGGGTCTAGGCTGTCAGAGTCTTTGATATCCATTCTACAGTATGCATTAGACTGGACCCAGGTTTACTACTCAAACACACACGCACACACCCTCTTCCTTCCTAAATTACTCACTGTATTGAAGCAATCCTAAATCTCACAGGGCAATGGTGACAGATATTTGCCCAATGTGATTGTAAGAATAGAAGTAGAGATTCTTTTTTTTTTTTTTTTAAGATTATTTATTTGACAGAGAGAAACACAGCCAGAGAGGGAACACAAGCAGGGGGAGTGAGAGAGGGAGAAGCAGGCTTCCCGCTGGGCAGGCAGCCCGATGTGGGACTCTATCTGGGGTCTCCAGGATCATGACCTGAGCCGAAGGCAGTTGCTTAACCAACTGAGCCACCCAGGCGCCCCCCGAAGTAGAGATTCTTATATTCCCTTCTTCTTCCCTGACTTTACTCACCTTGAGAAGTCTTTAAAGGTCTTGGGGAAGAGGAAAAGCAGGAAAATGGTGGGGGACTACCACTCTGGCTTTGTGGCTGAGCTTGCACTCATCAGCATCAGGTTCCCACATGTTGTGAGGAGCTGAAAGTTTGAGAAAATCCTAGCCCTGTTTCCCCACGCCTCCTTCTTCCCTACTCCATCATCTGAGGGAGGAGCATATAGTTCAGGGCAGTTAAGAGAACAAGCAGACCAGTTTCCATACCTGTACAGCCTCCTACTTAGCTGTGACTTCAGGAAAGTTCTTCAACCTGCTCAGCCTTCATGGCTGCATCTGTAAAACTGAAATAATAAAACTCACTTCATGAGATATTTCGAAGTTTAAATGAGAAATGCCTGTAAAATGCTTAGCCCAGGTGCCTGGCATGGCCTAAGTACCCAAGAAGTGGTAGCTATCATCAGCTGAACTTAACATGTTATCCTGCCCTAATGTGTTTTTCAAAGTTTGATTCAGCAATCTCAGACTTTCTTTGGCTGTTCCAGAGTTAATAAATTGGAAGAGTGCATGCAGCTTAACCTTACTTTTTTACTATTTTGTATTGTTTCCTGTCAGTTGAGAAGTGGTCAGCGAAGGGAGGGAAGGACCCCTGCCTTATTCCAGCTCCAGCCCAATGCCAAACTCATGGAGCTGAGTAACCACCTGTTGATGCACTGTTCCAGTGGCAAGAGCCTCTGAAAGAGCGTGAACAAACAAGCAAGTCAGAAAACATCTGGTTTTGCCCAGAAATATTCCTCTCCAAATGAGTGAGTCAGAATGGCCCAAGTATGTGACACTTACACTTAAATTGTTTAGAGAACAGTCAGGTGAAAGATCCTTGCAGAGGATTCGTGTGTGTTGCATAGAATTCCCTTTCTCTTTAGATGGACCATTAGTCCAAACTCTTAAAAGTGTTAAATCAAGAAATCCAAAAGAGAACTGGCTGTGGACAAGTTGGGATTTCCAAAGATGTTTAAAACACAAAGAAACTCTCTGGGAAATCTGTCAATCACAATATGGGCAAGCATGGAAAATGCTGGTGAAAATGTTTAGATTCCTTAACACGATGCTTTTTCCCCTATAAGATTTGCACATTGGATTCCCAGAGGCAATAAAACCATCATAATCACTTTTGTTTGAAAAAGTCATTTTTCTGCAACATCTGCTCAGGTTCTTAGGTCCATTCTAGGGGAAAGATTTAGAACCGGACAATTTGGGTGAATATTTGTCCTCTTCTTAAAGTTCTAATTTTTATTATATTCAAGGATTGAGCGCCATAACTTTTCCATGAAAACTGATTTTTTTTCATATAATTACATAAAGAGTTATATTCCAAAACCCTCACATACTAAAAAAGCCACTTATCTGCAGCTCTGGGTCACTCCTTGGTATCACAGAGTCCTTGAGTGAAATAGGGGGGAGATTAGGAGTTTTACATTCCGATATTTAGAGTTTGTTTAGTTCCAATTGTGTCTTAGCTTAACATAAATCCTTAGGGTAGTCGGTGGGTCTAAAAGGTACATAGTTAAGATGTTATTTTTGGAAACAGCTAGAGAATGAAATGAAAACTTGTGCTTTTCCTTCAACTTGGCTTGAAAAGAAAGATTTTATGAGCTTGGAGGTGAATACATTTACTCTCTTCAAACTTGCTCACTTGTAAATGAGTGACTTAGAGAAGAGCCTGGAATAGGGAATTGCAACTCTACAGGTCTTTCTTAGCTCTGTCCCTGTGTATAGATTGGTCTTTACCAAAATCATCAATGATCCTCTTCTTTAAAAAGAAATTTCTTTGGGGCGCCTGGGTGGCTCAGTTGGTTGAGTGACTGCCTTCAGCTCAGGTCATGATCCCATCGACCTGTGATCGAGTCCCACATCGGGCTCCCTGCTTGGTGGGAAGCCTGCTTCTCCCTTTCTCACTTTCCCTGCTTGTGTTCCCTCTCTGGCTGTGCTTCTCTCTGTAAAATAATAAAATCTTAAAAAAAAAAAAGAAATTTCTTTATGTTTAAATAATACTATCATAAAAATATTATTTATATTATATATATTATAAATATGTTTATGTTTAAACACATACTATTATTGAAGCCACCCCATTGTTTATTTTATTGTACATCTAAATGCTACATAGTGCATAAACTAGATAATTTTGGTTTGGCCCTCTATAGGGATGGCTAGTAGGGTTTTCCTGAGGAGTATAAGGTGTTTTGTTTAGTTTTGTTCATATAGGATTTTTGTGTCCTCTCCTTTTTTTTTTTTTAAAGATTTTATTTATTTATTTCAGAGTGAGAGTGAACAAGAGAGAAAGACAGAGCACAAGCAGGGAGGGACAGGGAGAGAGAAGAAGTAGGCTCTCCGCTGAGCAGGGAGCCTGATGTGGGGACTTGGTCCTAGGACCCTGGGATCATGACCTGAGCCAAAGGTAGGCGCTGAACCAATTGAGCCACGCAGGGGCCCCACGTCCTCTCCTTATGAAATACACATGAAACTCCCATACCCCTAGTGTAAGATGTGAAGGCAAAGCTATGCTGTATGTTACCATCACTGAGGGGATATTTGGGTATGGTACATGCTACCTCTGAAACATTTTATTTATTTATGTTTATTTATTTATTTATTTACTTATTTGTCCCTGCCCCTGATGTAGAATTTGAGTTCACAACCACAAGATCGAGAGTCACGTACTCTACCAACTAAACCAGCCAGGTGCCCCTGGAACAACTTGAATACACAGCTTCTGCTTTCTAAAAAGTCCCTTTTCATTTATTTGTTTACTTATTACTGTGAAAAATTTCAAACATTTGTAAAAATAGAAATAATGGTACAAGGATCCCCATATACCCATTCTACCACTCACATTCAAGAATTGGTAATATTTGTCATATTTACTTTTTCTTCCCCTCTCCTCTTTTTCTTCTTCTTCTTCTTCTTTTTCTCCTTCTCCTTCTCCTTCTTCTTTTTTGTTTTATCATTTACAATGACAGACATCAGGAAAATTTATCCCTGGGGAGCCTGGGTGGTACAGTCAGTTGAGCATCCGCTCTTAGTTTCCACTGGGGTTGTGATCTCAGAGTCACGGGATGAAGCCCTGCGTGGGGCACCACACTCAGGGGGGAGTCTGCCTGAGGTTCTCTCTCCTTCTCCCTTTGCTCTTCTTCCCACATGCCCGTGTGCATGCTCTCTCTCAATCTCTCTCAAATAAATACATAAATCTTTTTTTAAAAAGACAATTTATCCCCAAATTCTCAATGCGCTTCTTAAAAAAATAGCCACGTACCATTATCACACCTGACAAAACTAGCAATAGTTCCCTGGTATTGTCTAAATATTCTACATATTGAATTCTCTACTTTCCTTTTAGGTTCAAATCAGTATTCTGTTAAAGACCATTCACATTGCTTTTGTTTGTTTTGTCTCTCTCTCTCTCTCTTTTAAGATTTTATTTATTTATTTACTTATTTGAGTGAGAGAGCAGGAGAAGGAGCTGAGGGAGAGAGGGACAAGCAGACTCCTTGTTGAGCCCTGAGCCCAACATGGGTCTCAATTCCACAACTCTAAGATCATGACCTGAGCTGAAACCAAGAGTCAGTTGTTTAATCCACTGAGCCATACAGGAACCCCTGTTCTATCTCTTTTAATCTAGAACAATCCCCCAACTGCTCCAGCTCTTTTCCCTTTTATTTTCCCTTGTGGCATTTTCATTGAGTCATTGAAAAGACATGCCAGTTTGTACTATAGGATGTTCCACATTGTGGATATGTCTGACTATTTTTCTTCATGGTACCATTCAATATGACCCTTCTATCCTTCCTATATCCTGTAAATTTCTTCTAAAGATTTTATTTATTCATTTGAGGAGAGAGAGAGAGTAAAAGCAGGGGAGAGGCAGAGGAAGAGGGAGAAGCCGACTCCTCACTGAGCTGGAAGCCCAATGGGGTGGGGGTAGGGGTTGATCCCAGGATCTGGAGATCATGACCTGAGCTGAAGGCAGATGCTTAACCATCTGAGCCACCCAGGTGCCCCTATATCCTGTAAATGTGAGATGTGATTCATTCCAGTTAAACCCTTTTGGCAAGACAGTCAAGTCATGTGTGACACTGTACTTCCTGTTGCATCACATCAAGAGGCAAAGAATGCTTGTCCCTTAAAAGGAATCTCCTGAGAAGCAGAAACATGTACCATTTCTCATTTGTCTTAAAAACCACCACTGGAAGGGCACCTGGGTGGCTCAGTCAGTTAAGGGTCTGCCTTGGGCTCAGGTCATGATCCCAGGGTCCTGGGATCAAGGCCGGAATTGGGCTCCGTGCTCAGTGCGGAGTCTGCTTCTCCTTCTTCCTCTGCACCCTCTAACTCCCTCCCCTTCACTCATGCTTTCTCTCTCTCTCTGAAATAAATAAATAAAATCTTAAACAAACAAATGAACAAAAAAAACCACTGGGCCAGAACTGTGAATGTCATTTATCCTCCCTCTCCTCACTCAGTTCTCTTGTGAGAGATAAAAGCAATACTAACTCTGCAACTTCACAGGGTATGGTAAGGAACACAGGAGAAAATAATAACATGAGTAACTACGATTTATTGAGCAATCATCGTCCAGCCCTATGCAAGAGCTTTCCATTTACCATTTCAGTTAATCCCACACTAGCCACAAGAGATAGGTACTATTACTGTCATCTCCAGTATGCAGGTGAGGAAACAGAGACACAGAGAGAGTGAAGCAGTTCTCATAGGTCACACAACTGTTAAGGGAGGAGGCGGGACACAAACTCCACCACCCCGACCGACCGCAGAGCCTGTGCAGGAAATCACCTCGAGTACTACACAAAAGTGAAGTATCAACACAGAAATACCAGTCCTTGCGTTAGGGGATGGTGAGGATGTTTTTTGTTTTGTTTTTCCTCTTGTCTTTTTTCAGACTTTCACTGATGTTATTCTATTACTTTAATATCCACGAAATGAATAGGCATTTACAGGGGAAGACATACAATATGGATATAAAACAACACTCGGAATCATTTATTACTTACCTGCTCTGGTGGTACTGACAACAGAATAAAAGGAATCACATCAACAATAATAAAAAACTTTGCCTAGAGGGAAATAAACATATGAAGTAACACCATAAACAGATATTCTGTGTTTTCTTCTTTACAATTCTATTCCTTTTGTCCCGTTTTATTTGACATATGGCTCACTTCATAAAAATGTTTAAATATTGATTTCCAAATAGCTTCACTTACTTGGTCCTAAAACAATATTAACAGACCATGTGGTTTCTGGAAAGATCTGTTCTGCTGTTTCTATAAAAAAAATGTTTTGCTTTGGTTTTTTTCTTTTTAGGGTATTTATTTATTTAGATAGTCTCTACACCCAATGTGGGGCTCGAACTCATGACTCCAGGATCAAGAGTCACATGTTCTCTGGACTGAACCAGCCAGGAACCCCTTTCAGGGTTTCTGAATCAAGAGAGTTAGGTGGTCAGTTATACCCAAACATGATGACCATATGATTTCTTTTTTAAAGGCTATGATTAAGGCAACCTAAAGAAGCACAAACATCAGTGAGTTAAACCTTTCAGATGAGCATCTGTCCTCTCCAAGGTGTGAAATCATACTTGGCAAACAGCTTTCCAACCCCCAGAATGCTCAGCGAGACCCATTACATTTTACGTCCACACACAGTAAAGGGAACTGCAAACTGCACGCCCTCCTAAACGTCTTTGCCACTCAAGTCACTGGAGGTTTTTTCCCCTGCCTTTCCATCCTGCTTCAAATACCAGAAATACAAAGTGTTTATTATTTTTTAAAGTTTTATTTATTTACAGTAATTCCTACACCCAACATGGGGCTCGAGCCCATGACGCCGACATCAAGAGTCACATGTTTTTCCAACTGAGCCAGGCAGCAGGCACCTCCAGAAATACAAAACGTTTAATTTGGTAACCACGACAATTCTAATGCTGGAAATATTATAATTTACATAAAAATAAGTAAGATATTTGGAATAAATTTAAAAATATATACATCAATCCAATGTAGAGGAGGGACACCAAAATTATAGCAAGCTGTGGTAAGGTAATTATATCACAAAACTGAAGAGTTATAATTGTCTTTTATCATAGCTGAATGGTAACAACAACAAAAATATTTCTTGAATATTTCACGTAGCTGATTTCGACTTCAGAGTTCCTAAAGATGATCTTTTTTTGGGGGGGTTATACAGTGTTATTAATAATCACTAGCTGAAATGTGTCAATTGCTTTCTGTGTCTTAGGCACTTCACCAGCATTATGCTACTTAATCTTTGCAACTGCCCTATAAGTAGCTGCATTTATTATCACCTACCTACAGATGAGAAAATTTGGTCTTACAGAGCGGGAAGTAATGTGAACAGTTACACAGATGTTAGGTAGCAGAACCAGAAGTCAAACTCAGGACTGACTCCAGAGCCCAACCTCCTCAGCTACCCACAGATGATAATAAATAACGACCACAGTTTTCCTCAACTGAATTTCAAACCCTAAGAACATGCAAACTCATAACTTAGTAGAATGCCTTGTGCTGAACCTAGAACAATGCAACACAAAAAACTGGATTGCAAAATGTAGCCTTAGAGGCTGGGACTCAGACTCACATTTCCTGCACCAGCAGCAGAAGAGGATTCTCACCACTTGCTGGCCCTCTTTCCTCCTCTGAGCAGCCTGTGGGCGTTCTTCTTAAAGATTCTTTTTTTTTTTTCTTTAAAGATTTTATTTATTTGACAGAGAGAAACACAGCCAGAGAGCGAACACAAGCAGGGGGAGTGAGAGAGGGAGAAGCAGGCTTGCTGAGCAGGAAGCCCAATGCAGGACTCGATCCCGGGTCAATGGGATCATGACCTGAGCTGAAAGCAGTCGCTCAACCAACTGAACCACCCAGGCGCCCTCTTCTTGAAGATTCTTACAGCCACACTGGTGTATGCAGCTGCCTCGACATCCCTCCCTTTGCCACCTCCGCTTCAAAGCTCTGGTAGGCAGTGTTTCTTCTTTCCCATTCTCTGGGGTTTCACCTAGCAGCTAATCAATAAATATTTGGGGGGTTCTTTGTTTTTAAAGGTTTTTTTTTAAGATTTTATTTATATATTTGACACAGAGAGAGATCACAAGTAGGCAGAGAGGCAGACAGAGAGAGAGGAGGAAGCAGGCTCCTTGATGAGCAGAGAGCCCAATGCAGGCCTTGATCCCAGGACCCTGAGATCATGCATGACCTGAGCCGAAGGCAGAGGCTTTAACCCATTGAGCCACCCAGGAGCCCAAAAGCTTTTTGTTTTTAAGAAATTTTTTAAACATTTTATTTATTTATTTGAGAGAGAGAGAGAGTGAGAGAGCATGAGAGGGGAGGTCAGAGGGAGAAGCAGACTCCCCAAGGAGCTGGGAGCCTGATGCAGGACTCGATCCTGGGACTCCAGGATCATGACCTGAGCTGAAAAGGCAGTGGCTTAACTAACTGAGCCACCCAGGCGCCCAATAAATATTTGTTGAATGAATAAATGAATAAATGAGTGAATGAGCAAACAGCTGTCAAACCAGTCACAGATGGGAAAGTACACAGAGGTACTTAAATAGTAAGCTGTTTGCCGAAAATAGCCTCAGCCTGACCAAAATATAAATTTCACTAAACTTCATCTTTAAGTTGGGGAACATTTATTTAGTCTGTATTAGATATATTATTTACTTCGCATTTCATACTTGATTGCCTCAATGTTACTCAACACTGCACTTGCTGTGTGATTGGGACCTATCGCCTAATCTTTGGTCCTTGTTTTCTCAATTATAAAAAGGATGCTACTAAGCCATACCTCATGGGTCGTCCTAAGGATCAAACAAGGTCATGTGGGGTGGTGCTTTCTGATGCTGTTACCATTGTGCATTTATTAGCCCCCTGCTCTTTGCAGCCCTTGCGCATCTAGTTGATGGGGCGGACCTAAATGCATTATATAGGGAGGGTGGAGAGCAGTCAGGGGTCCCTCATACCACCCACCAGAACAAAACACATTGTAGGCGGAGCTCTGTGGAGGAAGGGATGGGAGGCCAGCAGCCAGACTACACCTTGAGAGAATCTGGAAAAAAAAAAAAAAAAGGCCCCTGGAAGCCTCAGAAACCTTTGGAATCTCCTTGCTCTTCCCTTATTTCAGTCACAGCCGCAACCATTCTTCAGTCAATACAGAGAGGGAAGTAACTGTGAACAGTTGTCTTTTATCATACCTGAATGGTAACAAAGAGAAAAAAATATTTTAAAAATATTTTAAACACCCCTGACTGTATGATTAAGCCCCTCAATCACCCTGGAGATAGTCGTCACTTAGAAAAGTGCTGGGCTGGAGCTCATGTGCAGGTGGGCACATTCCAGGAATCCTCAGGAGGCAGCATCCTACCTTTCCCTCCCCAACCATCCTTTATGGGGCAAAGAAGAGGAAAACAAAACTCAGGTGAATTGTGTGTGATCCATCCTAATTAGTATTTTCCTCCTTGTTGGGATTTATCTGAGCAAGTGAGACAACTGGCATTTGCCCAGGAAACTGTCCTCCAACATTGGGATCGCAGAGAATTCACACAGTGAAGCAGAAAGTTTGTCAGTAACAAACAGGGCTTCTTCCTTGGGTCTCCTTTACTTCTCCCTCTGTGAAGTCCCCCTTCGCTCTTAGCTCCCTGTCACCACCCTCTCCTTCCTTCTGTGTCAAGTGGAAACCCTCTGAAGTGTCTGTGAGACGGACAAACACCCCCCCCCCCACGGGTTTTCTTCCTTCAAGGTTCTTTGCACTAATTTTTAAAACTGAAATTTTCACAGAAAATTGTACTGGTGGGTTCAGGAACATAAATTTTAATTCTCAGCCCCCAAGCAAACATTTCAACCAAACATCCCTTACCTTTTTTTAAAAAAGAGCAAAGTAAATTTCTGCAGCAAAGAAAGACCTAGTATTTTCCTGGGCCTTCTTGCAAACAGAGGCCCCTTAGACAATATTTACATCTATGTGTGGGTGAGTTGAGACTGCGCTTGGGGGCAGTTGGAATAAGAGAGGCATTGATAGATTCCAGTAAGGTTGGCGGATATTGAAGAGTAAGTATGGTGTAACTCCGGGAGGAAGCACTGGGTTTGTGAAAAATGTCTAACATTTCTGAGCACTCGGGGGGACTGGGCACCGTGCTAAATGCTCTGCCGATAACATCTTACCTTCGGAACCTCGCCTCGGAGCAGACACTAGAGTTCCTGGGTGACAGCTGGGGAAACCGAGGCCCGGAGGGGTGAAGGACCTTAAGTCTCCCAGCTAATCAGTCTTAGAGCCAGGATCTTCACGGAGGCCTCAGACTCCAGGCCCTTGCTACTCCTGTGTGCCCTATGCACCAGCAGCACCTGCGACACGTGGGAGCTGCTTCCAAACTGCGTGGTAGCAAGGGTGATGGGCGCACACATTCTAGGGCTGCTCCGTATTGCTAGGGATACTGCCACCGGGAGCGCGCTTGCGTTCTCATTCTGATCCCCTGGGACCTGATGTTTACTTTCCTGAGGCTCAGTTGCTCATTGATAAAATGAAGATGGGCTCAAGCTCACTGTAGAGAATTTAAGGAACTTTAGCAGCAGCTTTCCAAAGGTCTCTAGAGGGCTTTTTGAAGTTTGAGCAAGGTACTACGTAAATGGTGGCGATCGCTAAAAACTAGCTTACAAAAAGTTACTTTTGAATAATAATAAAGGTAAACACACTCAGTATGGGAAATTTGGAAAATGAAGGAAAGGTAAAAGAAACATAAAAAATTCTCCCCAAAATCTGCTATCCTTAGATAACTTCAGAAAGATCTAGCTCTTTTCAATATTTTCTCTTCACCTATGTATGTATATGATGATACTTTTTTTTTTTTTTTTACCAAATAGGGATCATTCTGTGTGTATGCATTTGCATCCTGAATTTTTTTCTCTTCACATTTACATGGGGAGCAGGTTAAAAATACTTTCAACAAGTGAGGACACAAGCTGCTTCCCAGAGCTTAGACTCTGGGTCAGGAGGTCCTTTAAATCTAGTTTTGATTCCTTCCGCAACAAGGTAAGAAGTGAGATGGGAACTGCGCTGTGCTGAAGTGGTTCAGTGATAGACCTCCATGTGCTTGGAGAGAGAGCTTCCTGGGGGACAAAGGGCAGAAGCAGGAGATCCTCAGGACTCAGTGGCTTTGGGGCCCTGCAGAGGACTCACGTTTGTGCTGGGCCACAGAATAACGGGTGGCCTTCCAACTGTGTGAGTTCCTTCACAGTTGGAATTATCTGCGTTTTGTTTCTGCTTTTGTTTTTAAGTCTCTGTGCCCCAGAGCTCGGAACTGTGCCTGGCACAGAGTAGGTTGCCAATAAATCTGCCGGATGAATGGATGGATCAGTTAATGAGTTAATGAATGAACGAATACATGAATGAAGTGCCGAAGATGGGCAGCTGCCTACTGATGGAAATTAGACAACTCCTCCCACTCTTACCCTAGCCCCAAACATGCCCTCTCTATGCTGCAGGTTCTACCATGAGATTATTTCTTTGCAGCAGTCTTCAAAGGGCCTATTTTCTATACCAGGCATTCCTGGGAGGGCTACCTGTTTCATGTATCAGCCTTTGCAAATACACTGATGCTGACTTTTTAGGGAAGAGTTTTCCTACAGTTTGCCATAGTCAGTAATGCTCTAGCTAAACCAGCTCAGTTCTCTGTCCTTTTGAATATTCAAATGTTGTGTCTTCATCAAGGCTATTTTTCCCAAGAGGTGAGAAAACTTTGCCTTAAAAGGCCAAGGATTAGAAAGCAGAGAAGTCAATGGAATCTTCCCAGTGAAAGGTCTTTGGGGTGACATTGTTTCCCTTGGCAAGAATAGACTAATCTGGAATGGGAAAAAGCATGACTCCCACATCTCGGAGATTTCTCTTGGAAGGACTAGAGAAGAGCTAAATTGGGCAGGGCAGAGGGCACACCTGACCAGAAGGTGACTCGCATTTGCCCCAGGTCATGTCTTTACGGAATAATCTTTTCCCAGTCAGCTCTTCAGCTGACAACCAAGAGGAAGCACTTCTCACGACCTTCACAGCTGCGTTCCCCATCAACGGTCCTCACCTCTCACCTGGATTCCCGGCTGTGGCCTCCTGATCAGCCTCTCTGCTTCCACCTGTGACCTCTTTACTGTTCTGAATCTGCAAATCTTAAGTCAGATAAGGTCACTTCTCCAGTGGCTTTCCAGCTCTGAGCAAAAGCTAAATCTAAATAAATCTACAGGGTCCTCTATGAGCTGACAATCCCAGCCACCGTTCTCATTTCTTTCCCTGTTACTTTTCCCCTTAAACAGGGTCCTAGCTTTTCCTTAAAGGCACTCAGCACAGGGGTGGCTGAGTGGCTAAGGTAAGCCGTTACTTGTCTGACTCTTGATTTCAGCTCCTGATCTCAAGGTTCTGGGATTGAGTCCCACATCTGAATGTCATGCTTCCTGTTTAGCTGGGAGTCTGTTTGAGGATTGTTTCCCTCTGTCTCCCACCCCCCACATCATTCCCACTCTCTCTAAAATCAATCAATCAATCTTTAAAAAAAAATGTACCCAGCACACTTCTGCCTCAGGACCTTTGCTCTTGCTGATCTATCTACTGGAACAGATCCATATGCTCTCACTTCTCACTTCCGTGTCCCCCTCCTCTCCAGTTGCTTGCTTCCCTCCCTAACTCCTTTGTTTCTGCTCAAATGTCAGCTTATCTCCCTCCCCCACCAATGGCCTGTCTAAAGTAGTTACATCCTCTCCTCAACAAAATAAACCCTTCCTCACTTTGTGCCCTCTAACCCTGCCTTAATTTTCTTCATAGCTTTTCTCACACAGGTTCCTCTTCTCTATATTCATTTATTTATCTCTTTCCCAACTAGAATCCAATCTCCATGAGAGCAAACATGCTTGCTCACTGCTGTTGTTGAGTACCTAGGACGTTGCCTGGATCCCAATTTTTTTTTTTAGGTGAATATTGAATGATTCCTAAAGAACAACAATGGTATATTTATTTTTATTTTTTACAATTCCATTACCATTTTTTTCCAATATAGTACCCCTCACTATTATTTTTTCTTACAGTGCTTTTTATTTCAAAGAAAAATCTAAACTTGGGTTGACTAGGCAGTTGTACATAGATTCTGAACTGCAATAAAACATGTAATAATTTTTTTCATTTGTTCCACAAACAAGGCTATGTAATTGCTGGGATCTGATTCTGTCTCATGTGCCTTGAGTTTCTTGGTTTATTTTCATGGGGGCTAAATATCATGTGTATAGATGGGGAACATCTGGTCCTGTTTTTTTCAGGTTTAGACTGGACTTCGAGACAAGTTACAGGATATAAAGATTAAATGCCAATGTTCAGAACATTCAGAGATTTGAGAGATGAATTTTCTTGACTTAAAAAAATGGAATATCCATTATTTTATGTAAAACTCAACATAATAGATATATCATGATTCGGCTTAGCTTGCTTCAAAAAGAGTCTAACTTCAGTGACAATGCAACAACTTTGGCCTGACAATTTCCTTTACATCTTTATATTATTGAGTAGAAATATAATTTTATGAATAGCGCCTGCTAAGCAGCAAACCCAAGAAGAAGAAGGGAAGGCATAGCGTAAGCGCTTGCTTGCTGGTGGTTCTACCTCTGAAACGATTCCTCTCCTGCTTCTGTCAAGCCCCTATGTCAGTATTTGTCAAACTTCACTAAGCAGAGAAGAGTCACCTGGGGAATCTTGTTAAAAGTGTAGAAGATTCCCAGGCGCCACCCACAGAGATCCTGATTCATTACATTTGGAGAGGAGCACCCAGTGGCTTTGTAAAGTCTTTCTCTCCTCCTGAGAAACACCACTAGATCATAAACCAGCTGCAGGCAAGAAACACACCCATTCAAAACATACAAAGGTCTCCATGACATAGGGAGAAGGTTCCTCAGATTTTTGGCATTGAGACACTTCTTTCTCCTGGAATGGTCTGGGAACCAAGAAAGGAATCTCACCAGAAAGGAAGGCAGATAGGGGATCGAGAAGAAGCAAACACCCAAAGATATTGAACTTTAATAGAGACTGCCTCGGAGACACCCAACATTCACAAACGTTCTTTCTTTTTTGTTTTTATTTTTGATTATCAGCTTCAAGAGATAAAATCTTTTTAATCTTGTCAAGATAAGTTTTAGGAGGAGAGATTCATAATGATGCCTCCTTTTAAAATCTGAGAATATCTTGTACTATCCAATCAATTATAATGTTCCCTTTGGACCCATTATGTTTTTTTCTCTGCTCATTTCTGGTATTAGAGCAGTGATAGGAAGTTGAGTGTAACTCCTTCATCAAAGGAGTCTAGTGGCTGATTTTATAGGATCTAGGGGAGCCCTGTCATGCCAACCTGTGTATCCTAAGACCTGTGATGGGGGTGGTATAATGTTTATGTTGGCTTTCCCCTCCCCACCATTACTCCTATCCTTTATTTTCACTGTTTAAAAAACTCTCAAATGCATTTTTGCATGTATAGACACTCATTGTTAAAAAGAAACAGGGGCACCGGGGTGGCTCAGTAGGTTAGGCAGCTGCGTTCAGCTCAGGTCATGATCCCAGGCTCCTGGGATCAAACCCTGCATCAGGCTCTCAGCTCAGTGGAAAGCCTGCTTCTCCCTCTCCCTCTGTTTGCTGCTCTGTCCTCTTGTGCTCTCTCTGTATCTCTCTGTCAAATAAATAAATAAAATCTTTAAAATACATACATACATACACAAAAAGAAACAAACAGAGGTGACTGTGTGGCTCATTTGGTTAAATGTCTGCCTTCGGCTCAGGTCATGATCCTGGGGTCCAGGACTCAAGTCTCACATGGGCTCCCTGCTCAGTGGGGAGTCTGCTTTTCCCTCTGCCTGCTGTTCCCTCTGCTTGTGTGTGCGTGCTCTGTGTGGGTCAAGTAAATAAATAAATAAAAATCTCAAACAAACAAACAAACAAACAAACCAAACAGAGGTGCATGAGTCAAAAGAGAAGTTTCCATACCCAAAATAGCCATGTTTCTAGGTTGGATCATATCATTCCAGAACATTTTCTATGCATTCAAAAAAATGTCCATTAGGGCCAGAAAGGGATTAGTGGGCCACTTTACTTGCCAGAGCTATGGCCAAAACCATTCCACCTCTTTATCTCTCAAGGACCTAAATGACTTTGGAAGGTCCTGACAGCTCTCTCTACCCCTTGGTATCCCTCCATGCTGCCATAAACCAGCTGCCTGCTTTTTGTACTTTATTCATTGAGGATTTCATCTTTCAGCTTACTGTCTTCGTCTCCATTTGACTCCTGTCCCTTGTACTTGGTAGTGACAGCCAGTGCATTGGGGTCTTTCAGTCCCTTAGCTTGTCAGTAACTTGTCGCCCTCCCCAATATCTACTCCCTGCTTACAGCCTTCACTTGGCAGCACCGTTACTGCTCCAAAGGCTGCTTTCCAATCCCCGTTCACGGACCAGTGTCTCACGTCCTCTCCCGCCTCCTTTCTGTCACACCAGACTTCCTTTCCCTGCTAGAACATACTAAGTCCTTTCCCTCTGCCCAAGACCGTCCTCTTCCAGCTCCCCACTTAGCTGAATCATTCTCATCCTTCAGTAGCTTAAAAATGTCCCCTCTTCAAAGAAACTTTTCCTTCTCCAATCACTCTTTCATCCCCCACTTTATTCTTTCATGAAGCTCATCACAATCTGTAATCATCTTGTTATGTATTTATTTAATTATCATCGAGCATGCCCACAAGGTCATCTTCACTGTGGAATCCCTAGTCTCTGTTCCAGGGCCCAACATATAGACATTGGACAACACACTTGCTGAATGAATGAAAGAAATGAGGTCACACTCAATGCACTTGTTTGTCACTTTCTTGTTTTGTACTACATATGTACAATTTGGAAATCTTTCCATGTCAGAATATGGAGACTGGCCACTTAAAAAAATATGGTAACATTGTACATGGACATTGTACTTGTATGTACCATGTGTACTTAATTGTGCCTGTACTGTAGGACATGTGGATTTCTGTTCTTTTGTTTTTTACTATTAAAAAGACTGAGGCAACAAACTTTCTTCTACATGTATCTCTGTGCATACAAGCAAACATTTCTGGAAGTTGGATTACTTAAAGCAGAATTGCTAGGTCAGAGGCTAGGAGCATTTAAAATTTGTCATATGTATTGGCAAATTGCCTTCCAAAAAGAGCTTTGCCACGAACGGCATGTGAGTTCCTACTTATGTGCACCTTCACCAAAAATGTATTTTCTTGGTTAACAACGAAACTGAGGGGCGCGAGGGTGGCTCAGTCAGTTAAGTGTCTGACTTCGGCTCAGATCATGATCTCAGGGTTCTGAGACTGAGCCCCAGCTGGAGTTCTGTGCTCAGTGTGGAGCTGGCTTTTCCCTCTGTCCCTTCTCCAGCTCCTGTTCTCCTCTCTCTCTCTCTCTCTCTCTCTCTCCATTAAGAACATACTAATCTTTGGGGCGCCTGGGTGGCTCAGTTGGTTAAGTGACTGCCTTCGGCTCAGGTCATGATCCTGGAGACCCGGGATCGAGTCCCACATCGGGCTCCCTGCTCAGCGGGAAGCTTGCTTCTCCTTCTCTCACTCCCCCTGCTCGTGTTCCCTCTCTGGCTATGTTTCTCTCTGTCAAATAAATAAAATATTAAAAAAAAAAAAAGAAACTTAAAAAAAAACTAATCTTTTTGAAAATCTTTATTTATTTATTTGACTGAGGGAGAGAGAGAGCACAAGGGGAGGAGCAGAAAAAAGGAAAGAGAAAAGCAGACTCCCTGCTGGGCAGGGACACCCTGTGGGGCTTGATCCCAGGACCCTGGGATCATGACCTGAGCTGAAGGCAGACACTCAACCGACTGAGTCGCCCAGGTGCCCCTAAATAAATAAAATCTTTTTTTTTTAAAGATTTTATTTATTTTATTTATTTAACAGAGAGAGAAAGATCACAAGTAGGCAGAGAGGCAGGCAGAGAGAGAGGAGGAAGCAGGCTCTCTACTGAGCAGGGAGGCCGTTGTGGGACTTGATCCCAGGACCCTGAGATCATGACCTGAGCTGAAGGCAGAGGCTTAACCCCCTGAGCCACCCAGGCACCCAATAAATAAAATCTTAAAAACAAACAAACAAACAAACAAACCTGAACAACGAAACTGAGCATTTCCATTTATGGACCACTTTTTTTTTTATATGAATGACCTATAATTATCCTTTGACCATTTTTCTATCAAAAAGTTTGTTTTTTCATTTATTGATTTATAGAATCTCTTTGCATATTATGGATAACAATCCTTTCTCTTTTTTAAAATGATTTATGTATTTGAGAGAGGGAGAGCAAGCATGAACAGGAGGGACAGAGAATCTCAAGCAGACTCTGCACTGAGCACGGAGACGTGCATAGGGCTCCATCTCACAACTCTGATCTAAGGAATGAGCTAGAGCCAAGAGTCAGATGCTTAACTGACTGCACCACCCAGCTTCTCCGGATAACAATCCTTTCTTTACATAACTTTCACATATTTTCTCCTCATCTGTTATTGGTTTGCTAACTTTGACCCTCTGAGGAGATTCACAATACATAATTAAGGCTTTCTTCCCCTTCTTGTACCAATTTAGACGATTCTCTCCCACGATAGTGATTTTCCTCAAGTATCTGGTGATTTTTTTTTTGTTGTTTATATTTGTAGATGATGGTCTAGACTGAGTAAGACACTCCTTGTACACCTGCCAGCCAAAGCATGTTCTGACAAGGTGAGTTCTCGCTCCAGTGACTGTGAGAGGGACCAGAGAGATAGTGCACACAGCGAGGTGGCCTTTCCTTTCCAATGTGTTCTAGATATGGAGCTCCCTGTTCCTCATGGCAACAGAGCTTACCTAGGCCATTACCCAAGAAGTAGTGGGTCCAGTTGCCCCTGAGGGAGTTTCATGCAGGGAACCTTCTTTTTTACAATCAGGTTCTAACAGGTTTTCCTGAGGGCAATATTCCAGAGTCAGCGTCTGACAAGTAAAGCCAAGGTTTGCTGCCTTTTAATAAATTGTCAAGTTGACTACCCATGGGTCAGTCCTTTCCCCAGCTCTTGCTGCCTCTTTTCTTGGGGGTTTTCTATGAAGCTTCCGGGAAATTTCACTTTTGGGGAAGAGCTTTCTTTGGGTTCTATAGGGCTGAGTCCAGTTTTATGAGATTTGGCTGTTCCTCTCACTTTAAAATTCCTTACTGCTTTCATCTCTTGGTGGCACCCTGTCCAGCTCCCAGCACTGCACAGCCTCATGTGATCGCTATCGTCCCTCTGCCACTTCAGTGGGGCTCAGGTGGGGCAGAGCAAGAAACACATGCCGAGTCATCCGCCAGAAACCAAAACCCCTAGGAGATGCTGAACTTTGCAAATGAACTATTTGTGCTTCAAGTAAAATAGAGAACATTTAAAAGTACAGTGACAGCTGTTGGCCCCATAGCTCAGAGGTGAGAGCGCTGGTCTTGTAAAAGTACAATTATGGAGAACACTAACCACAGTGACATTTTTCTAAGCTAAAAAAATTTAAAAATTAAAAAAAAAAATCCAGCTTCAGAATTAAAATGAAATTACTTAGTGGGAATTCCTTTTGGTACCTTTCCAAAGCAGATGGCCTACCCCAAACCTTCTGTCCATGATAGTCTTCCCTGCCTCAGCACACAGACTCAGGTTTGAAACTCCTGGAGATGAAGACACTGATGCTACCTCGATTAAAAACTGCACCCCACTAATTGACCAGCAATTCCTGAAGTGTGACCTCTCTGAGGAGTAGAGTAGCTAATCTAGAAGCAGAAGGCAGGCACCTCTGCAGGGACTTCTACCAGATTCTTGGCTCTGTGAGAAGCAGGGATGCAATCAGATTCTTTTCTACGTCCACAGGATCTGCAGAGTGCCTGTCGCTGAATAGATACATGAAAAACCTCTCAAGCTGGGCAGTTTAATTTATGACCAGCTTGCAGATTTGTGAGCAAAATAAATGTTATTTTAAGCCACTGTCTTATGGTCATTTTTATGCAGTAATAGATAGCTAGCACAGACATATTGAGATTCTATGAGCTTCACGGTCACCGGGTAGAAAGCAAATGTCACAGGGAGGAAGACAGGGAAAGGAGAGATTCCTGGCTCCCAAGGGAGGAATGTGGGGCTGAGCAGGAGGCAAGAACTGCTGGGCTAGGCAGCCTGGGTCCGTGGCAGCCAACTGAGGGCAGGAGGGTGCTCGGTGAAGGGAAAGACTGACAACGGGGAGCTCATTTTCAGCTCATAGGCCCAAAGAAGAAGTGCTCATGACCCCGGCACAGAGACATTCTGCTCAGTCCTTTGTATCAAAATAGCCAGTATATATTAAGCTTTTTTTATGTGCTAGCTACTCGATAGGCCCCTGCATCCATGATCTTTAATCCTTCCAGCTACTCTAGTAGTAAGTACCGTTTTATGTCTTTTATTCCAGTTATGGGAAAATTGAGGCTGGAAGACTTTACACAAGCTGCCAGTGGCCCTGGAAACTGGATGTGGCAGGCCGGGATTCAGACGGGATTCTGTTTAATGATGGCCTCTAGAGCGCCTGGCTGGCTCAGTCAGTTAAGCGTCTGCCTTCAGCTCTGGTCATGATCTCACGGTCCTGGGACTGAGTCCTGCATCAGGCCCCCTGCTCAGTGGAGAGTCTGCTTCTCCCTCTGTCCCTCCCCACCCCGCTCATGCTCTCTCTCTCTTGCAAAAATAAAAAAAATCTTGTAAAAATATGAAACCTTTATTCATTGCTGACTACTTTGACAAGTTACTGAATAGCTCTCAGCCTCAGTTTCCTCATTTGTAAAAGGGGAATAGTAATGGTTGTCATTTCGGGGGAGAGGACGGAATAAAGTAAGATGTGTTAGACCTAAACTGTCTGTTATGACAGCCATTATCATATGTGACTACAGAGTGAAATGTGGCCAGTCCGAATTGAGACATGCAGGTTTCATAGAGTTCATATTAAAAAAAAAAAGATCGCGAACTATCTCATTAGCTTTTTATATTGATTACATGTTGAAATGATAATGTGTTAAAAATGTTAAAAATGAAGCTTACTTATTCCTTTTTACTTTTAAAAATAGGACTGCTTGGGGTGCCTGGGTGGCTCAGAGGGTTAAGACTCTGCCTTTGGCTCAGGTCATGAGCTCAGGGTCCTGGAGGATGGAGCCTCACATTGGGCTCTCTGCTCAGCGGCGAGCCTGCTTCCAACTCTTTCCCTGCCTGCCTCTCTGCCTATTTGTGATCTCTCTCTCTGTCAAATAAATAAACAAAATCTTTAAAATAGGAGTGCTAAAAATTGTATTATTACATATGTGGTTTGCATTATATTTCTACTGGACATTATATATTCTCTGAGTTAAACCCTTAGCATGAGAACATTAAGAGGTGGATGTTAATGCTGAGGCAGCTCAGCTTAGCATGTCCCTTATCAGCATGTCCTGTATTTGCCACTCCACCATTTCTTTCTCTTCCTTGTGTTGCCTACTTTTTCTATATGACTCATTTATTTTTTTTTAAAGATTTATTTATTTATTTGAGAGACAGAATGGAGGGGGAGGCACAGAGGGGTAGGGAAAGAGAATCCCAAGCAGACCCCAAGCTGAGCATGGAGCCCAATGTGGGGGCTCGATCCCGCAATCCTGAGACCACAATGCAAGCCTAAACCAAGAGTCAGATGCTTAAACAACAGAGCCACCCAAGGTGCCCCTCTATATGACCTCGCCTGATCCACACAATAGCCATTCTGCAATTTGATGGTTGTCTAGAAAATCTTGTTTCCCATATTTGCTGATATTCTTTCTCCTACTCATTCTCCCTGTAGTTAGTGGTGAAAGCGTTCTGTGAAAAGGGGACATGGGCTTTTCTACAAGAGCAGGAAAGAGGGGGTGCCCAGCTGGCTCAGTTGGTAGAGCATGTGACCCTTGATCCAGGGGTTGTGATTTTGAGCCCCACACTGGAGGTAGAATTTACAAAATACAATACAAGACAATACAATACAATAGCAGTAAGGAAAGGAAACCTGGGAAGACAGCTCAAGGCTCGAGAGGCAGGGAGGTGGAGAGGACGGTGCTAGAAGGAAAGAAGAAAGAAAGGTGTTGAATTGCTGAGACCTGAGGATAAGGTCAAGGAGAGATGGTTTTTTGCAAAAGGAAGGCCCGGGTACCTCTCAGCTAATCGCAATCCTGAAGAGGGTCATATCAGGACCTTCCAGACAACAAGCTGGCCTGTAAGTGGAGGGCTAGAGCTGCACGCAGACCTAAGTCCTTCCTGCAAATCCAGATGAGCTGCTGGGAAAAGCAGATGAAGCTGACTCCTGGTCTCATCAGGCTCATGGCTGCCACAGGGTTTCAGGTAAGGACCCATGGGTTCACTATGAGGGCTGCAGTAGATTTCAACATAAAACAGAGATTTTTACATAAAATTCTTCTTTCCACAAGCTGAAACTATGATGTTCAGAAAACTATGAACACCATTATTCCTCCTAATTCTCAGTCTTACAAAATTGGATTCTTTTTGTTATGTGATGATAGGGGACGCTGCTTGGCTTATATGTTCAAGATACTGATTCTAATTCCCTGTCACTAGCAGAACAAAGTGGACTTTTCTGGAATGAATCATGCTTTACAGAAAGGAATCACATGCTTTCCTTGGGAAATTTGCAACCTCACACTCCGTCCCGGAGGGACAAAGGATAATGATTTCATGTTGTCTGGCTACTTACTCCCTAGTGGTTCTGCAACATGGGTTTTCCTTTGAAAGGAATGATGCCTTGTCCTTTCTAAAGGACATCACACGGCTCTCTGTGGCACGGTTCAGCCCTGGCATCCACCACAAAGACATTTGTGTGTCCTTCGGGGCTTTGCGCCAGGCGTGCAGACTGCCCAAACTTTCTGCCCATCTGCCACATGGAGGGCAAAGCCCCGGCTTCTGCCAGCCCAAGGCAACAGGAACACTGTTTGAGAACAAAGAGAGCCATTGCTCCTGTCTCAAGCAGCCCCAGCACTGCCTAGATATGAGCCTCAGGTCACCCCATGCCCTCTGGCTGCCCTATTCCAGGCATTGAGGTACAGAGGAGCGAGGTTAAAACAAGGTGTGGTCTGACGAACACAGCGTGGGGCTTTGCTGGGCTACCTTGGAGATGGTGGGACATTTTGGGGGCTGAGCAGTGGGACCTTTTTTTTTTTTTTTTTAAATATTTTATTTATTTGACAGAGAGAAACACAGCCAGAGAGGGAACACAAGCAGAGGGAGTGAGAGAGGGAGAAGCAGGCTTCCCGCCGAGCAGGCAGCCTGATGTGGGACTCGATCCCGGGTCTCCGGGACCATGACCTGAGCTGAAGGCAGTCGCCCAACCAACTGAGCCACCCAGCTGCCCCTTTTTTTTTTTTTTAATATTTTATTTATTTTAGTGGGACCTTTTTAACAGTGTCTGAGAAAACCACCTCCTCCCTGCACCTCTTTGATCCCTGCTAGCCCAAAGTTGAGGATCCTTGTGGACATCCCCAAATTGGGGAAGTCATTCATCCAGAAGTTAGGAGACTTGGCTCTCGAGAGACTTTCAGTTCTAATCTGGGCTCTGTTA
>PITA01001484.1:0-43714 GCA_004023965.1 Spilogale gracilis | reverse complement strand
AAGATTCAGTATCTGGTGAGAGCATGCCCTTGGCTAACAGATGGCTGACCATCTTCTCCTTGTTTCCTCACACAGCAGAAGGGGTGAAGAAGATCTTTGAGGCACCCCCTTTTTGTTAACTGAGGTATAACTGGCATCTAGTGTTGCGCTAGTTTAGGTGCACAACAGAATGATTTGATATAGGTATATATTGAGAAGATGACCACACTTAGTTAACATCCATCAGGACACAGCCACAAATTTGTTTTGTTCTGGTGAGAACTTTCAAGTCTACTCTCTCAGCAACTCTCCAACATACAACACAGTGTTGTTAACCATCCCTAGGACGTCCTTATCTTATAACTAGATCCTCTTTTATGAAGGCATTCATGCCAGAGGCTTCACCTTCACAACCCAATGCCTCCCAAAAGGCCCACCTCCAAATATCACCACACTGGGGATGAAGTTTCAACATATACATTTTGGGGACGGTGACACAAACCTTTGGTCTATGGAAGCAGTCAATAAAGGTCCATTTTTGAAAAGAGATTTTATTTCTTCATTTAAGAGAGAGAGGGGAGGGGTGAGATCAAGACCTGAGCTGAAGGCAGATGCTTAACTGACTGAGCCGCCCAGATGCCCCAATAAAGGTACATTATTAAGCTGGCTACCACAGTGGGTAACTGAAAGGCCAATCTGCAGGGTAACTTCGGAAAGTGGTATAGAGGGGTGCCTAGGGGGCTCAGTCGGTTAAGGGTCTGCCTTCGGTTCAGGTCATGATCTGAGGGTCCTGGGATTGAGCCCCACATTGGGCTCCCTGCTCAGCAGAAAGCCTGCTTCTCCCTCTCCCTCTCCTGCTTCCCCTGCTCGTACTCTCTCTTTCTGACAAATAAAGGAAATCTTCAAAAAAGAAAAGAAATGAAAAGAGAAAGAAAGTCATATGGAATACAGAGCTCACAATCATCCTGGCCAAGAGAGGAAGGAGCTGAGGTATCTTATACCCCACTCATGTCAGACACAGGTGAAGAGCCTCCCAAGGGGGACAGTCAACTCTCAGGTATTTCTGGCTTGTCATGTTCATGGGCAAAGTAGATTTTCACAGCCCAAACTCTCAGGATCACAAAAATACAAAGATACAGAGGCTGGCCTTTGGGAGCCAGTCTGGGGTATACCAAAATATTCAGGGAACCTGGGTAGAACAACGGAGCATTTGCTATACCCTCTAAGATTCATGTCATATTTTGAAAGGTGTGGGTAATAATAGCTTTTATCTTGAAAGGATGGATGAAATAAAATATAAATTATATTACACATATAAAAATTGCATTACCTATATATAAATTTCACCATATGAAATGGAACACTCATGCCTTAAAATTTCATATACACAATTATTTATATATAATTATTTTTGCATGGGATTTATGAATAATTTTTTTCTTTTATTGTGCTGTATTCTACCTTTTCTATGGTGAACATATAAATAGCACATAGTACTTAAATAGTATAAAATAATAACTTTTTAAAACTTCATCATGGTCGGTAGACCTAGAAATGTAACCAGAGATAAGCTTTTTTGTTTTGTTTTAATCTGGAAAGCAATGACCTAAAACACCCATTAACTCCTCTTCTTGGGCTTCCTACTCGTGTTTTTGTCAGGTGCCTGGTAGCCTTGTCTTTCCTAGAAAAAGGAACTGAAAGCCTGATTGGATCAGTGTACTTGTTCCAAGCTACTGTGAAATTATTAGAAACTGAGCCTGCATTCTGTTAGGTGATTAAAAAAACAAAATTTGGGGGGCATCTGGGTGGCTCAGAAGGTTAAGCCTCTGCCTTCAGCTCAGGTCATGATCTCAGGGTCTGGGATAGAGTCCCACATGGGGCTCTCTGCTCAGCGGGGAGCCTGCTTCCCCCTCTTTCTCTGCCTGCCTCTCTGTCTATTTGTGGTTTCTCTCTCTACCAAATAAATAAATAAATAAAAATAAAATATAAACAAAATTTTTTTGCAGTAAAATAGGTAGTTTCAGGGCATCTGGGTGGCTCAGTAAGGGTTAAAGCCTCTGCCTTCAGCTCAGGTCATGATCTCAGGGCCCTGGGATCCTGGTGCATCAGGCTCTCTGCTCAGCAGGGAGCCTGCTTCCTCCTCTCTCTCTGCCTGCCTCTCTGCCTACTTGTGATCTCTCTCTGTTGAATAAATAAATAAAATCTTTAAAAAAATAGGTAATTTTAATAACAAAATCAACCCAAAATTGTGAAAATCAAGCAAATCATAGAATGGAAGCTATCTTTTCAAATATCTGAGCCATAAACATGTGTTCTTTGATTGTATGTTATAGTTTATCATTTTTCTAGCACTCAAAATCAGTAAAGTGACAGAGTACGAGAAATACTTGGGACTTGCACAAGAAATATGTTTTTGTCTGTATGCCTTCCTCCTCCCCTTGACAATTCATGGTGGAGACAATAAAGATTAGTTACATACAGGAAAGGGAATACACAAAGCCAAGTACTTTCATAGTCATACAGCACAGCTTAACCATGTTTCCACAGTCGGTACTTACTTGTTAGTATTCTCTCAGGTCCTTTTTTTTCTAGTTTTATCCCGACAATCCAAGGAATCAGTCCATTAAAGATACTCAACTAAAAGAAAAAGGAATTATTATTTGAAACGCACAAAACATTGAAATAGGTTTTAAGACAAAGATCTATGCAATAGCCTGTATATTATTTCAGTTCTCCGCAGTTGAATATACTAGACTCATTAGCTCTACTGTTTGCAAGACCGTTTAACAACTGCTTGGTTTCCCTGGCCAAAATGATTATATTCTATCTTTGATTCTCATATAGCTCTCTCTTGTGTTCAGCTTACAAAACTGATAAAAGAAGCAGTTAATATAATGGACAGAATCAGTACTAGAATTGGGGACTTTGGAACCTGTCGTCTCTCAAAACAATGAGTTCTTTGGATAGGAATTTTAATAAATTATGTGTATAATTTATTATATATGTATAAATATATAATAGATAATAGATAAATAGATAGATAGATAGATAAATAAATAAATAAATAAATAAATAAATAAATAAATGAATGGCTTTCTATCCTCCCTGTACTAAGTAGAGATAGAATGAATGAATGAGTGACAAAAATAGCAGCTGGCATCAAAAAAATGATTTTATGAATTAGTTTTGTTATACCTTAAAAACACCATATGCTATTACTAAATACAAAGAGAAAAATAGTAGTTTTACAGTGGAGAAACCTGGCAGATACTACGTGAACCAAGTGATTAAAGTGGACATCAGCAGTAATGGGACAAATTGATGTAATGCATCGAGACGGACAGCATCACTGTGGGCTATTCCTGCCAGAAATGCATAACCTGAATCACGAGGAAACATCAGACAGACCCAAACTGAGAGACAGTCTACAAAACAGCAGGCCTATACTCTTCAAAAATGGCAATGTCAGGAAAGAACAAAAAGAAAAAAAGAGAAAAAGAAAAAGAAATTTGAAGGCTGAAAGATGGTTCCAGATTGAAGGAGAATAAAGAGACTTGACAACTAAATGTATTGTACAATCCTAAACCCTGAACTGAGAGGAAAATTGCTGTGAATGACATTGTTGGGAAATTGGCAAAAATTGAACGTGGACTGTAGCTTAGATAATAGTATTGCATTAATGTCAAATTTCCTCAATTTGATAATTTTATGAGAGTTATGTAAGATGTCTCTGTTCTTAGGGGATACATGCTGAAATATTTGGTTGGTATAAATGGTTCAGAAAAAGAAATATATATATATATATATATATATATATATATATATATATATATATATGAGCCACCCAGGGATCATGAGCCGAAGGCAGTCACCCAACCAACTGAGCCACGCATGCGCCCCCAGAGTGGAAATTTCTTTAAGGGATGACACAGTTTGAAAGCACTACCAAGGCTCTTCCATGACCAGAAACCCAGTGCCAGGCAGGTGGAGAAAACCATAGTGTGCCCGGACTTTCTCTTCTCCTTTGGGGCGTCATTAGCAGCCCTACGTGGGCACAACTGTTCTGAATGCATGAGTGAGCATGGTTTTGGAACTTAGCTTTCATGAATGGGCATGTATGGGAGACTGCAGTCAGCCTGACTGCCATGTGATGGGGACCCTCATATGTAAAATGAGGCTCATGCCCATCTCATATGGTTGTTCTGATAGTGAAAGAACACAAATGCGGCAAAAGTATAGCAAAGACTGTAAACATGGACAGACCCTGAAGATTATAATTAAGGCCTCTATATTAAGTTCCCATCAGCCTTGTTAGTTACTCCTGCTGCTCAGAGTGTGGTTCCAACCAGCCACACGGGGACCCCTTGGGAGCTGGTGAGAAATGCAGACTCTCAGGCCCAACCAGTGGCTAGACCAGAGTCTGCATTTCAACAAGGTCCCTCCTTAATTGGCCTGCCCATTAAGGTTGAAGAAGAGCTGCTCAAACGCTCCGTTTCCTAAACTTTTCTAATTTTAACAACCATCTGGGACTGGTTATTAGAGAACCTACTTTCCCATGTCTTCCCACAGTAGAGCGAATTCAGTGAGTCTAGGGTGAGGCCCTGGAATGTGAATTTTTAACAAGTCTCCTGGTGAGTCTTCTGGTAAGGTAATTTTAGCAAACTATAATTTAAATGCATAGTTGTTTTTTTTTTTTTTAAGATTTTGTTTGTTTGTTTGTTTATTTGAGAGAGAGCAGGGCAGGGCCAGAGGGAGAAGCAGGCTTCCCTGCCGAGCAAGGAGTCCGATGTGGGGCTCCATCCCAGGACCTCAGGGTCATGACCTGAGCTGAAATCAAGGGTCAGATGCTACTGACTGAGCCACCAAGGTGGCCTTAAATGTATAGTTTTGAAGACAAAGGGGGAAATGGATCTGCAGGGGGGGGGGAGGAGAGAGAGAGAGAGAGAGAGAGAGAGAGAGAGAGAGAGAGAGAGAGAGAATGAGATTGTAAACACCTGTTGGGAGGATTGAGTATTCCTAGCTCAAGGATCTCTCTGAAATGCCCTGGGGCTTCTCAGCCTCAGGATTTGACACTTTGTCCCACTGCTAACAGTTTCGCTGAGACTCTGCTCCCCTCTGAACACAATGTTTTTCCACCTTCATCCTCATGCCAGAGAGGACCATACTAATCTCTGTTGCTCCAGAAAAGAAATGCACTCTGAGAAGGTAAGTAGTGGTACACTGTCCCTCAGCCAGTAAGTAGTATTAGGGCCTGAATTTGGACGAGTTTCTTTCTGCCTGCCATGATGCCAAGCAGCCTGGACCCGTCATGTATACCTGATCCCATGTGGCAACCTGAGCCCACCAGGACCCCTCCCACCTGGCTTCCTTCCACCTTCCCTTCTCTTCTGTCCCGGCCACTGTGGGCATGGAAGCAGAGGACGCTTCTACTCTGGGCTGGAGGGCTTGGTCTGGCTCCCTCTCCTGTTATCTCACTTTTCTAAACCTGAGTTTCCCTAACTGTACAATGAGAATGATTTTAAGTCAGTGTGAAAGGAAAGGATATTCCTTGAGGATGAAAGAAAAGACTGTAAGGATTAAGTATAAAGCGCATTAGAGTTCCTGGCACATAGTATATGCTCAATTAATGGTCACTATTTCTGTCATTATTTTATACTAAGGGCAGCAATAAACAAAATTTAGAGATGAAAACGAAACAGCTGCTAGCTTGTGTACCTACTTGTTTATACAGTAAGTAACTCCTCAAAGACAAACCTGCCTGTAATTTTGATATGTCTGTTGTCAGACAATTTTGGTTTGCAAGACGTATTTGTTTCCTGGAGCTTCTTTTTCAAATTGCCACAAACCTTGTGTCTTAAAACAATAGAAATTAATTCTCTCATAGTTCTAGAAGCCGGAAGCCCAAAAGTGAAGCATTGGCAGGCCTGTGCCACATCCAGAGGCTCTGGGGGACTACCCTTCCTCGTCTCTTTCAGCTTCCAGTGGTTCCCATGTGCCTTAACTTAGATCTCTGCCGCCCACCTCCCAGGGTCTCTCTGCGCCTTCTCCTTTTTTTTTTCCTCTTTCTTTCATTCTTTTCCTTTTTTTCTTTCCTTCCTTCCTTCCTTCCTTCCTTCCTTCCTTCTTTCCTTCCTTCCTTCCTTCTTTCTTTCTTCTTTCTTTCTCTTTCTCTCGTTCTCTCTTTCAGATTTTATTTATTTATTGAATAGAGAGAAGCACAGCTAGAGAGGGAACATAAGCAGGGGGAGTGAGAGAAGGAGAAGCCAGCTTCCCACTGATCAGGGAGCCCAATGCGGGGCTGGATCCCAGGACTCCGGGATCATGACCCGAGCCTAAGGCAGACACCTAATGACTGAGTCACCTAGGTGCCCTTCCTTTTCTATTTTTCTTTTAAAGATTTTTTTAAAAAATTTATTTGACAGAGAGAAACACAGCCAGAGAGGGAACACAAGCAGGGGGAGTGAGAGAGGGAGAAGCAGGCCTCCCGCCGAGGAGGGAGCCCCATATGGGACTTGATCCCAGGTCTCCGGGATCATGACCCAAGCCGAAGGCAGTTGCCCAACCAACTGAGCCACCCAGGCACCCCCTTTTCTATTTCTTATAAGGATGTTTGTCATTGGATTTTGGGTCCCACTGGATAATTTAAGATGGTATCATCTCAAGATCCTTAACTACATCTTCAAAGACCCTCTACTAAATAAGTTCCCATCAAAGGTTCCAGGGGTTAAGATGTGCTCACGCCTTTTTCTGGAGTCACAGTTCAGCCCACTACACAAGGCCTGGACGGTCTCTCATTTCTTCCATCCAGGAGAAAAGCAGTCTGTGTTCAGGAGACATGTGGAAGGAAATGGAACCAGAGAACAGGTCAGCTCCATTGTCCTTCCTCCAGTGGTTCCTGCTTTTCATGGTTTCCCTTCTCCCAACTTCATGACCTTCAGGATCCCACTACAATGGCCCAGGTCCTTCCAGGTTTCCCAATTCGAATTTCCAAGTAATGGAAATTTGTTGGTCAACCTGGGGACAGGCTGATCTCAGGTGAGGTGTCTTTCTCTGGGTCAGTCCCTCGAGGTCTTGAGGCGGTCGAGGAAGGGGAGGGAAGACAGTCTCCCAGGCCCACTCCTTCAGGCCTCTCCAGGGGACCTAGTGGAGAACAGCCTCTCTTAGAAGCAGCCTATCTGAGCCGACATCACTTGCATGGGCCCTTGGAGAACAGTGTGGTGGGATCTGTGTTCCACATTGTACCTGAGACTGTGTTCCCTTTTGGAAAGGCCGTATTCCTTTTTCTTTTTCAATTTATTTTTTTTTAAAGATTTTATTTATTTATTTGACAGAGAGAGAGAGAGAGAGAGAGAGATCATAAGTAGGCAGAGAGGCAGGCAGAGAAAGAGAGGGAAGCAGGCTCCCCGCTGAGCAGAGAGCCCGATGTGGGACTCAATCCCAGGACCCTGAGATTACAACCCGAGCCGAAGACAGAGGCTTAACCCTCTGAGCCACCCAGGCGCCCCCATATTCCTTTTTATAAGACAGTTTTTATAAGACAGTTTTTATAAGACATTTCTGGGGAGCATCCAGCATGCATCCTGGGCTGGTGTTATAGGAAGGCTCTGGCAATGGTCTAATCACAGTCGCAGGCCCATTCATTGAATGCCACTGTCATTTTTCATCAAATCTCTGTACAGTGCTACAGAGGAGTCCTCCGCTCTGCCACCATCCCATGGAGGAGGAAATCAAGGCTCGTAGCAGCTAAATTACTCACCCAAGGTCACCTGGCTCCTAAGCCTAGCAGCAGAATGAGTCCACAGCCTTCTCCATTGCAATTTCTCTGTAATGGCTGTTTTCAGTAATGCCACACATTAGTCATCCCTCTGGAAATCGGGTTGGAATTAATGTAAAGCCAAGGGCACCCTATTAGGAAAGAGGGCAACTCTGATTTAGAATGATAATAAATGTAAGGAAGGAGAGACAGATGTGTGAAAATAAGTGCTGGGGAATGTTGCCCACTCCAGCAAAAGTGTTTAATATCTCATATTCATTCAGTCAATCACTTTTTTTCTCTCTTCCAGTGATGTCATTGAGGGCTGTATGGTACATGAAGGACATTCGTTAATGTTACTTATCTTTCCCAACTCAGGAATTAAGTCAGGGTGTGGGGGAAGGCGCTCCAGCTGAGAGTGGAAAGGACCAGGGAGCTAGGAGACCCCTGCAAACACTGGGAGAGGCAATGACTCAGCTGCAGGGCCAGGAATGGGGAGGAGATTGCCTGCACCGGGGGAGCAGTGAACCGCCAACCTCCTCTTCCTCAGTAGATGAGAGAGTGAACTAGGGCCAAAGGGGCTGCTTGGAGTTTTGACAGAGGAATCTACCTGCTGTCCACTCACATTTCCCAGGTTTGGCTAAACACCGTGCTTCATGAAAACTGGGACTCTCAGGAGAGGACCACTGTGGGAGCCTTGTCTTTTCCCAATTCACCACACGCATCCTCAATTTTCAAGGAGAAACTTAATTTTGAAAGTAATGAGGTAAAAGCACCTGGGTGGCTCAGTTGCTTAAGCATGAGACTTTGGGCTTCGCCTCAGGTCATGATCTCAGAGTCCTGAGATGGAGCTCTGCTTTGGGCTCTCCGCAGAGGAAGTCTGCTTGGGATGCTCTCTCTCCCTTTCCCTTTGTCCCCCCACCCCCTACACACTTACTCTTCTCTTTTTTCAAATGAATAAATAAAAATTTAATAAGAAAGTAATGAGCTGATCTTTAAATGAATTATATTTTCAGCAGGGAGCCCTGGCACCCAAGCCTAGGGCCATTCTTCTGTATCATTACCCTTTGGGGCTGAACTATTTTTTCCTTCCTTCCTTCCTTTCTTTCTTTCTTTCTTTCTTTCTTTCTTTCTTTCTTTCTTCCTTCCTTCCTTCCTTCCTTCCTTCCTTCCTTCCTTCCTTCCTTCCTTCATCTATCTATCTATCTATCTATCTATCTATCTATCTATCCTTTATCTATCTATCTATCTATCTATCTATCTATCTATTATCTATCTATCTATCTATCTATCTATCTATCTATCTATCTATCTATCTATCATTTATTTTTGCATGCTTGAAATGCACCTTTGCAGGAGGAGATTTGAACTCTACCCACCCTACTCAGGGACCTCATTAGGATCTCCAGGGCCCTTTGGGCACTGTTGGCTGGGTGTACTAAAAATAACTGGGTAGGTTAAAAAAAAATGTTGAAGCAGATTTAGGGGCTCTTGTGGAAAATGAAACACAGAAGCTGGGCCCTGGGTGGTTCTATTTAAAGATGATCACCATCTCATCCCTTCCCATGGATTTCTGTGTGAAGACTTTATTCCCCTAGTGAGCCGGCTGAGGGCGGGGGTGGGGTCTGATCTGAATTAGGACTCGCTCCTCCCATGACCCTCTGCACCGCAGCTGCCCGGAGAGAAAGGAGCCCACCGGTCTGACCCGCAGCTCAGTTCTTTAGTTCCACGATTGTCCCTTTGAATTGAGGAATATGAAAATAAAGTTTTCAAGGCCAATTTCACAATTTTATCTTCTGTGAAAAGCAAAATCAACGAGGCTATGAAAAGTTACAAGCAGTTAAAACACTTTTATGTCGTCCTCCCCTTAGAGAGGGAGAGAGGAAATCAGACTGCTTTGTTCAAAGTAAGGGCCAACACAAGCCTTTTCTTCTTTCTTTCTTTTCCTTTTTTTTTTTTTTTTTTTTTAACACATCTGGTCTCAATCTTTATACACCAGTGGACAAAAGCAATTAGACATCTCTGCTTTCCACGTCATGATAATGAAAGTCATATATTTTCCATGGCCGTCTCATTTGGTTACCCAGCTCTGTAGAAAGAGCTTAAATGGAATTTAAAATGCACGTCTTTGCTTGACAGTATTCTTAGTGGCCTGAGGGATGCGTGCTTCAGCGCCTTCCAGAACCGGGAGAGGAGAAAGGGTAGTATTACAGGTGTGTGTTAATAGGTCCCCCACTGCGCCAGCTTTCTAAGAGCCATGGGGGATGGGGACACGCTATTAGCATGGGTTCAGATATAGCGAGGCCTCTTGACCAATCTGGTAGAGGAAGCGAGAAGTGCTTTCACAGCACATGAAGCTTTGATTCTTTTGGTCCCAAGGCCAAAAACTCAACACAACCCAGCCTAAGCAAAAAGAATTGGTTCCTCTAACAGGGAAATTTAGGGGCTTGAATCTTGCCACACAACTGATTCTGAGGCTTCAAATGATGGCACCTCTTTTCCTCTCCTTTTCCCTCGTCCAAGATTCGCAACAGCAGGGGAAGGGCTGCCTCAGTATTCATAGCTGCAAGCCCCACACCCAGGACGCATGGAGTGAGTAGAGCTAAAGTTGGACAGCAGCCCTCTCTCCCCCTTGGCAGGATGCTCTCATGCAGTGTGATACCTGAACAACTGTAAGTAGTGGCACTGGTGGTGGGCAAAACGCACAGATCTCCTGGCTGCCCACCGCAAAGAGATCCGTCGCCCCAAGTTTTCTTGCCTGATATGCTTAAGCTGTGGCTTCCACATAAGGGCATATGCATTAGGTGTTTTACAAGTGAGTGTTTGTTGAAATTGGGTGTGTGACGTTAACCCCTGGAGGGTGTGCTGGAGTGGAAGAGTCCAGACATGGTTTGATTGACAGCTCTGTCCTTTACCATCTGGGCATACTTGCTCTGGGCCTGATTTTTTTTAGGTGTCAACTTCCTCATTTGCAGGAAACAGGACCCTCCCCAGTGCCCTTCCCTCCCACGAGAAGTCTAGACTGGGAAGAGCAAGGTCTGGTGTCTTGGGGCTCTTTGCTTTCTTCTTAGTCTTCTGCTGCCTCTGTCAACCAATAAATACCCTTCTTCCTTCCACCTCCTGGGCCCTCCGCTCAGCAGGTGTCCTCCACAGCGTGAAATTGGGGGTTTTACCCCCTTGGTCAGATCTGACACCTCCAGGGCGTGTTTAGGTTGTAATTTCCCTACCCTACAGCACTGGTGACACATGGTGACACACACAAACCCCTTCTATGCCTGTTAGGCAAATTAGCACCCACTCACTGACCTGAGCCCCTGCAGGAGGGGGCTGGTACAAACACAGCGCTTCTGGAAGAAGGAAATGCAAAGCACAGCGGTAGGACTACTCTCCCGTGGGGTGGGGCACTCCCAGCTAGAGGGAGGATCTAGCTCCAGACAGGGATGCCTGTAGCAGGGAAGGGACTCTGTGCAATAAACCACACTTTCCCCTGCCTGGGGGGGGGGGGGGGTCCTGGGGTTGCTGAGAACAGACTGAATGGGCGGATGGATTCTTACTCATTGTACAGGTGTATTTAACAGGCCCGTTGGCATTTGCCAACAGCAAATTCTAGTGCCCAGCACAGAACCCCACATATACCTTCACTTCTCTGTTATCTAACAGAAACCACACTTGCTTTCAGGTTCCTGTGCCTGGTCCCACCCACCTAGGCCTGGGAAAGCCAGGCCAGAGTAATCAAGGTTAGCCTCTGCCACAGCTACTGGGGGAGGGCTTGGCAACCCTATGGAATGTCCGTGGGATGAGCTGGTCTGCTTCTGTTTTACTACTCAGAGGCACATTGGTCTTCCAAGGCATGTAGTTTAAACTCACTGGTCTGCGTGGGGTTAGGCAATGCCCATGGATGCCACTGGGTGCCAGTAGTGAAGTATTTTGGGGTCCAGACAACCAGTCACACAAAAAAGGAATGTCTTCTGGTAATGTCTCCTCTATCATTCAAAGCCTTCCAGAGTTCAGAGTGTAGACAGGGAAGCATAATAATAATGGTGCCCATATTCACAGAGTACCGTTCAGTCCTCAAAGCCCTTTATACACAGGATCTTCTGACGGTTAAGAACTTGAGCTACTGGACTCAAATCTACTCCTTCAATAACCGAAGAATCTTCAGCAAATCACTTAACATCTTGGACGGTCAGTTTGTGTGTCTGTAAAATGCAAGCTAATAATGTCCTCCACCTTCACAGGTTTGGGGAGAGTTCATTGCAATAATCCCTGTTAAGCTCTTAGCACACAGTCAGACATCAACTAAGGATTGAAGACATGGTGCTGATTAACTGCTGTTGTTATCTGTGAACTATTATCTGTGACTAGAAGAACAACGCTCTGTAAGTTGGAGGGGCTGAGATATTTTCTTTTATAAATGAGGAAAATGAGATCATAAAGAACAAGAGCAGGGGCACCTGGGTGGCTCAGGCAGTTAAGCATCTGACTCTTGATTTCAGCTCAGGTTATGATCTCGGGGTCGTCAGACTGAGACCCGGGTCGGGATCTGGGCTCAGTTGGGGGAGTCTGCTTGAGATTCTTTCTCAGAGTGGCTTAGTCGGCTAAGCAGCTGCCTTTGGCTCAGGGTGGGATCTGGGATCCTGGGATTGAGCCCCATATCAGGTTCCCTGCTCAGTAGGGAGCCTGCTTCTCCTGCCTACTGCTTCCTTGCTTATGCTTCCTCTCCACCCCCCACCTCTGCCCTGTCAAATAAACCTTTTAAAAAAGGATTCTTTCTCCTTCTCCCTCTGCTGTAACCCCCACCCAGTTCCCGAGTGCATGAGTGCTCTCATTCTAAAATAAATTAATTAAAAAAGAAAGAAAGAAAGAAGGAAAGAAAGAAAGAAAGAAAGAAAGAAAGAAAGAAAGTTCAAAAACAAAACAAAACAATGTAGGGGCAGGGGAGACAAGGGGGCGGGGAGAGAAAGAGGAGATGTTCATAGGCCTGGGAGACCAAGTGACCCATGCAAGGGACTTCAAAAGGGGCAGAGGCTCACCCTGACCACAGAAACTTTGTGTTTCCTCTGTGTGTGCAGGAGGGGTTGTGACCTGCCGTTGAGTGGCACTAAGACAAGGCCATGTCAAAGGGGACCCTCTCACGGAAGGGATTTACAGTAAATAAAGAGAAAATAAATAAATAAAGAGGAAAATATTTGATTAACCTTTTATCCTGAAAAAGAAGACTCCAGTATGATGAAAATCACTTCGCCCTCTAACGAAACTTAGATTGTGGTTTCAACCATGTGTTAATTCTGAGAATAGCAACAACAACAACAAAAAACCTGAACTTTTTTTTTCCCTGATAAATCTGTATGATACTCTCTCCTTCATTTTTGACTTTCACAGTACATTCACAGAGAGGATTGCAAACTTATTTGATGGCTTCATCAACTTTTTTAAGGTCTTTTCTAAATCCTCCTCATTCACATTGTCTCATCATTCTCTTTTGTCTTTCCTGTGGCATTAACCGGCCTCGCTCAAGGCGTGCGGTGGCTGCTAAGTTTCTTTCATAGGCTTCCTGAAACCCTGCAGTTCTGCCACATTTGCAATTTCACCAAACTGATTTGCATTGGATTTGAATTATAATTTTGGATGCTGCTCCAAACCACAAAGGTGCTGATGGGTAGGGATGTCTACTAGTGTGAAACAAGCAGAGACTGTATTTGAGTGTAGACAGTGTTATGGTCCATTAGCATGTAAGTTTCATGTTATGACAACTTTGCTTTATAAACGAGTCATAACTGTAGGCATTTGGGTAACAAATACTCAGATAAAAACCATCCCCTGTACAGGAACGAGCTACACAGTTTTGATAAACACACGACTCCGTGGCCAAAAAACATGGCTAAAAGCCTCTTCAGGTAAGCAAGAAATTAATGATGGTAACAGATTATATACAAAACACTGTATAAAATAGAAAACCACCGGTCCATTCTGAGATGCATAAAAAATGACTCATTGAAAGCCCGAGGAGAGATGAAATATTTACATAATTACAATGGTTTCCACACAATACTTATGAAAGGGAACAGAGTCAGTGTTGATGAGGAAGCTGACGGACACTCTCATCAAAGGATGCAAGTGAACATCAGCCAGACTGGGGCAAACTGCAATCATGCATCATGCAATAAAGTGCAGTGGGAAGAACCCAGCATCGCTTCTGCTCTATTCCCGACAGAGATGCACTCTTCCTGCCTCAATCTCATCAGGAGGAAACACCAAGTCAAACGGAAATCGACAGACACTCTATAAGTGTCTGGACTGTAGTCTGCAAAAATGTCAAGGACATAAAAGTCTAGGAAAGAATGAGAAGCTGCTCAAACTGAAGTCGCCCAAAGAGACACTACAACGGACACATGTGTGATTCTGGACCCAATCGTTTTGCTGTGAAAATGGTGCTCTGAGGATAGCTGGCAAAACTTGCATGGGGTTTGAGGATTAGATGGTAACAAGGGATCGATGTTAACTTCCCAGCTTTTAAAAGGGGCGTATGGAGGAGAATGTCCTTGCTTGTGGGAAGTGCACACTAACATTTTAGGACATCAGCTCTGCAATTTACTCTCTAGTGGTTCAGGAACAAAAATATTCTTTGTACTATATTTGCAACTTTTCTCTAAGTTTGAGATTGCTATTTTTAAAAAAGCGGGGAAGGAGGTCATTTTCACTGAGCAGTCGGCAAATCTCCCCAAGATACAGGGCTGGAATTACAGGGCAGTGCCAAGGACTGGTGGCATGCTGAGCTGCGCTCTGGGAAGATGCCAGCAGCTGCGGGCAAGGTGGGCCCCGGGGAGGAAGGCAGAGGGGGTTAGAGAGACTGGAGGCTCAAGCTCTGACAGTGATAATATGCAAAGTGGAAGACATTTGAGATACTCTTTGAGGAGGGAGAATCCCTAAGTTTTGGAAAAAGGGAGGAGAAGATGATGAAGGTTTCAAGCTTTGTAGAGAAAATGATGTGAGGCCAGCAGTGAGTTGAGACCCTGGGGGAATGTGCTGGGTCAGGGATATGATGGGTGCTGTTGGGGCCTCTTGCTTTGAGTGCAGTCTGCCTGTGACATTGGGTTCCCCACTGATCTCCAAGCTATCAATCAGTGTGACTCATTTTCCCAGAGGCAGACTTGGAGATCTTAAAGTGTGACATTTTCACTGAGCCACCAGGAAGCAATGAAATAGGATCTGGAACCAGGAAGAAAGATCACAGTAAGGAACACGGATTTGGGGGTTATGCACTTGGAAGCTAAGAGAACAACAGAGGTTAGTAAGGGGAGTATGGGGGAGAGAAAGAGGGCTTTGAGGAAGGTCAAGGAGAAGAAGCCTGTGAAGGAGGCAGAGAAAGTGTGTCTAGAGAGGTAGGAGGGAAACCAATCTGATTATTAAATAATGTGAAGTGGACCCCAAATTTTCTTCTGTCCTACTGAGAAAAAAACCCACCAGATCACAAGAGTTTCCTGCTTACTTTCTGACATTCTGGCTTCTGCTGTTTTATTTTTTTTCCCCCTATGGCTAAAGTAGACCCCTTATCTCACCACACTCACAATCTGCTTAATTCCCTCTTGCTCAGTTTTGATAGAAGACTCAAGTCAAGCAATTATCAGAGGGGAGGCATAGTGTAGTTGTTAAGGTCCTGGAGTCTTACTTCCTGGGTTCAAACAGTTTCACCATTTACCAGTCATATGACCTTAGGTAAGTTACTAAACCAGTCTGTGCCTCAGTTTCCTCATCTGTAAAATGGGCATAATAATAGTTCCCACTCCTAGATGTGTTATGAGGGTTAAAGGTATTAATATTTGATAACTGGGGTGCCTGGGGGGCTCAGTTGTTAAGTGTCTGCCTTTGGTTCAGGTCATGATCCCAAAGTCCCGGGATCGAGCCCCACATTGGGTTCCCTGCTTGGCAGGAAGCCTGCTTCTCCCTCTCTCACTCCACCTGCTTGTGTTCCGCCTCTTGTTGTGTTTCTTCTTCAAATAAATAAAATCTTAAAAAGAATAATAATATTTGATAAGTACATAGAATAGTGGCTGGCACAATGTAAATGCATGTGTTATTAAATAAATGTGAGGGGCGCCTGGGTGGCTCAGTTGGTTAAGCGACTGCCTTCGGCTCAGGTCATGATTCCGGAGACCCGGGATCAAGTCCCACATCGGGCTCCCTGCTCAGCAGGAAGCCTGCTTCTCCCTCTCTCACTCCCCCTGCTTGTGTTCCCTCTCTCGCTGTGTTTCTCTCTGTCAAACAAACAAACAAACAAACAAACAAATAAATAAATAAATATGAACCTAAGCAGGCTGCTAACTCTACTTGGTCCAGCGACAGACGTCTAATTGTCCTTGCTCTTTTGTGAGTGATAGACAAGTTATACTTTCACAAGCCTACTTCCTGTAGGCCAGGAACTTTTGATGCCTAGAGGCCAGTTTAGCCATCTGTTTTTTTTTTTTAAGATTTTATTTATTTATTTGGCAAAGAGAAAGATCACAAATAGTTAGACAGGCAGACAGAGAAAGGGGGGAAGGAGGCTCCCCACTGAGCAGAGAGCCCGACATGGGATTCAATCCTAGGACCCTGAGACCAGGACCTGAGCTGAAGGCAGAGGCTTAACCCTCTGAGCCACCCAGGCACCCCTAGCTATCTGTTTATGGACAGATTGGAGCCCAATCGGTTGATCTCAGGAATCCCAAATTGCTCTCATACACATGACCCTGAAGATGATCCCAATGTTCTAGCTGTAGGGGGAGTAAGGAAAGTCTGAATCCCATGCAGGACTGTGCTCCTGGGCATGGTTTCTTCCCCTGTCTCGGCTCCCAGTGGTCTAGAAGAGTATGCTTTCCTGACCTTACTATGCAAACTCAGGACCTGAAGATGCATATTCTGCTACAGCTTGGATGAAACTCAAGGGCATTATGCTATGTGAAATATGCCGATTGCCCAAGGACAAATACTGCATGACTCCACTTGAAGTACCTGGTGTATTCAAATTCATAGAGACAGACATGGGGAAGAGGGTGGGAAGCTACTGGTTAATGGGTACAGAGTATCAGTTTTGCAAGATGCAGAGTTCTGTGGACAGATGCGGGTGATGACTGTAGAGCAATATAAGTCACTCAACTGTACTCTTAAAAATGGTGACGATGAGGGCTGCCTGGCTGGCTCATTCAGAAGAATGTGTGACTCTTGATCTCAGGGTTGTGGGTTCAAGCCCTGCAATGGATGCAGAGATTATTTAAAAAAACAAAACAAAACAAAACAACAACTTAAAAAATGGTTAAATAGGGCACCTGAGTGGCTCAGTCTGTTAAGCGTCTGACTCTGGATCTCGGCTCAGGTCTTGATCTGAGGGTCATGAGTTCAAGCACCGCATTGAGCTCCATGCTGGGTGTGGAGCTGACTTAAAAAGAAAGAAAAGAAAATTTAAAAAACAAAATGGGTAAAATGATAAATTTTACATGCATATCTTACCACAATTAAATTTTTAAAAATGCAGATTCTGATTCATTAGTTTAGGAGTGGGCCCAAGATTCTGATTTCTATGAAACTCCCAGGTGTAGCTGATACAATTCGACCACACTTTGTGCCCAGATCATACTTTGAGTTGCAAGTTACTACAAAGCTGAGCCAGGTCCCTTTAGTTCCTTTTTTTTTTTTTTTTTAACCAAACCCAACACCTGTTTTGCATTAAAGCTACAGTAACTGCTATAGCTCGAATGAAATAGAATTGGACTCTAAGCTCTTCGTGAACTCTGGCCTCTTCATTCTACACTCAGACAGGCAGCCAGCAAAGCCGCCATCCTGCAGACACAATCAAGCCAAGAATATCCATAGTCAGAATTACTTTTTGGTCCTCTGGGGCTGGCCTACTCACTAGAAAATTATCTCCGGTCCAATAGCTCATCTGGTCGGTTACCAGGGCATGGTTCTTATAATGGGTTTCAGCCTGCGGCTTTTCTTTGGCTAGCCCGTGAGCGCAGGGACCCCCCGAGCTGTTCACTGCTTGTTCATCTCCAGGTTGTAATATGGTACATAGTAGGTGTTCAGTAAATACTTGTTGAATGAAAGTGGCTAACACATACATAGTGCTTATAAAAGCAATGTTCTGAGAATGTTATATGGTAGACATTTTCCAAAGAAGGCCATAAATGATCTCCCATCCTACATCTTCTTATACTGGGACTGTGATATTCCTCCCACTGAGGAATGAGGCTTATGCCCCTCACCCCTTGAACCTGGGTGAGTGCAGTATGGATCAAATGGGCACTTGAAGAGAAAAGTAAAGGACTATTTGTATAAGTCCATGCATGCTTTATCACTGGCAAAAAGATCTTTCTAGAATTGGAGTGTAGCTTCGTCCTGTAGTAATCCGTGAATGCCCAGGGCTACACAACCGCCACCTGCCCCTTCAGTGGAGTCTCAGTACTTCATTCTCGTGGATGTGTGCGTTCACTGGGGGCTGGCCAACTCAGACTGCACCCAGCTGGAGGGCTTTGGCTTTGGCTGTGCACACCTGTCACCCTTCTCCGGGCCCAGTGGGCTGGCTCGGGGATGTTCTCACAGCAGAGGCAAAGGCTCAAGAGGTGAAGCCAACTCACGCAATTGCTTTTCAGTCCTCCCCTAGCAGCACATCTGCTTACATCCCAGCGGTTAAAACAAATCTCACAGCTGAACCCGAGTCAAGGGCTGGGGAGAGAGCAAATATTTTTTAATAATAGTCCCACCCCTTTCCAAATGTTGACAACGTATTTAGAGGTCTTAGGGATATATGTAACCATTCCCTCATTCCCTTCAATACCCAAGCACATTGTTTTCAAGGGCTGCTTGCTACTCCAACATATAAATATATAAATGTGTCAGAATGTTATTTCACTCCCCAGT
The DNA here is from genome assembly GCA_004023965.1 of Spilogale gracilis. Taxonomy (NCBI): domain Eukaryota; kingdom Metazoa; phylum Chordata; class Mammalia; order Carnivora; family Mephitidae; genus Spilogale; species Spilogale gracilis. The sequence continues at coordinate 25,089 of PITA01001484.1, read as the reverse complement.
GGTTGAACATGGAGCTTGCTTCCCATTATTGCTGGTGTAATTAATATATTACAATAAACACCTATGCACCTAACTCTTGGCTCATATTTCCCCATCATTTTCTTACAAGAAATTCCTAAGTGTTATTTCTTACCAGAGGGACTCAAAATTGTAACCCTGCAGACAGAGTGTTAACGGCAGAGAGCTTTGTTTGAACTCCCTCCTGGACAGGTCACATACTGACTAGTCCATATACACGGAAACTCATATGCTAAGGAAACTCTGCATCGTAAATCACACAAGTGACTTTTAGCCTCAAGTGAGTTTGGGTAGCAAAAGCCGCCTTTGCCTAGGACCCAGGAAAATGAAACACTTGAGTTTTACTGGGGACGGAACTAGACTGAGACTTGTGGTTACAGTCAACAGATACTTATTTATTTTGCAAAACACTATGGAAGAACTAAACAGGCTTTCTGTCTTTGAGAAATATTTATTTTTTGTAACAGAATTTGATCACTAAACCGCACTTAGGAGTAAGACATAATGCATTTATTTTTAAAAACTAGGGCGCCTGGGTCGCTCAATTGTTGAGCAACTGCCTTCAGCTCAGGTCATGATCTCGGAGTCCTGGGATCAAGTCCTGCATGGGGCTCCCAGTTCCATGGGGAGTCTGCTTCTCTCTCTGAAATTCTCCCCTTTCATGCTCCCTGTCACTCTCTCTCTCACTCAAATAAATAAACAAAATCTTAAAAAAAAATTAAATTAGGGGTGCCTGGCTGGTTCAGTCAGTAAAGCATCTGACTCTGGATTTTGGGTCATGAGTTTCATGTTGGATGCAGACATTACTTAAAAAAATAATTTAAAAATAAAGAAATAATTACATTTAAGTTCTGGGTTCTCACCGGGTTCTCACTGGGCTGGCAGAAAGTCAAATGTCAATTTGAGAGGCAGATACACACACACGTATGCACACACACACACACATTCACTCAGGTTGTGCAGTGAACGTCTGCAATAAACAGACCACGTGGAGGGTTGGGAAGGGTTGTCATCATGCAGTGCAATGCCCCCACCCCACGCCACGCAGGCTGTACAGGAATGGTGGAGGATGACACAGGCGGGAGAATGGAGGTAGGTCGCAGCTTTGGCGTGTGTTCCCTGATGCTGTGGCTCTTTCTTGCCCACCGAAGGCAGGTGTCCCTGCGGGTGGTTGTGAGGGCAGCTCAGTTCCTCTGGACACAGCTCAGCCGTGGGGATTTTTCTTGGCATTGTCAAGGTGAAACACTTAATGCCCGGTCCTTGGGGAGGTTGGGGGTAGGGGACAGCGGGTACAACACAGCCATTTCCATCCCTGGTCCTGTTCCTTCCTCAAGAAGCTATGTTAGGGTGTGTGTGGGGGGGGATGGGTGAAATAGATGGGGGGGGGGATTTAAAGAGCACATGTGGCATGATGAGCACCGAGTAGTGTATAGAATTGTTGGATCACTGTATTGTACACCTGAAACTAATATAACTAGTGGAATTCAGACTAAAAATCTAATAAAATTAAAAAAAAAAAAAGAAGGTGTGTTAGAAGAGTCCCAGGTTCTAAAGACCTATAGAATGTCCATGCTCACTTTCGATTTGAAGCTCATGGCCACCATCTTCTTCCCCTCAGTGCTTCAGATAAATACCCTTGGCAGGAACTGGAAACTTGGATGCTTACAAGAATAAGCAGGTGCATAAATGAATGATGTGCGTCCTGTAAGGTCTTGGGGAGTGGTGGGGATAGCGGTAAACTGGAAAGTACATGACCTATCTAACGGGAACCAGCATGACTCGGATCCTGCCAATTTTTGCCAAGTGAAAATAGGGACCCAGAGATGCTGAATCTGTAATTTTTTTAAAGAACCCAGAAATTTATATTTTCACAGGAAATCTCCTTTTTTAAGTTGCAACTAATATTTTGAATTCACATAAAATACTTCTAGGCCAAATAAAAAGATAGCCCAAACCACCAATTTTAACCTGTGGCCTAGACCTCAGAAAACAAAGGGGAAAGCCATCCCGCCAGGCAGCTTCCCTTTTTCTCACAGAAAACACAGAAAAAGGCCTGTTAACTCTCCCCGGGGCTAAGGGAAGTCAGACTTCCAGGACACAAAGGCCCAGCTACCATCTCTCAGGGGAGGGAGGCAAAGGGGGCGGGGGAATACTTTTCATTCTTTCTGGAGGAGCCACGGAGAAACAAATCCTTTCTCAATGTGGTTGATGGAGTTCATTACAGTCTTCATAATTTGGGCGGCTATTAGTTGGAGAGTCAGACACAAAGAACTACGTGTAATAATTACATGGTAACATTCAGACAGGTCCAGCGCTGCGCCTGCCAGACTCCAGGGCTGGAGGTGGGCATGCTGGCTGTGGTGGAGGGTCCCTGGATGCAGCTGGACGGGAGGCTGGGTGCCAGGCTGAGCCTGGAGCGCTTCACTTAAGTGTCAGGCTAAGACACACTTGGATTTTTTTTTAAGATTTTATTTATTTATTTGACACAGAGAGAGATTGCAAGTAGGCAGAGAGAGAGGAGGGAGCAGGCTCCCCGCTGAGCAGAGAGCCCGATGTGGGACTCGATCCCAGGACCCTGAGATCATGACCTGAGCCTAACCCCCTGAGCCACCCAGGCGCCCGACACACTTGGATTTTATTCTTTAGGCACAAAGGGCCAGTTAAGACTTTCTATGAGGCGTGTGGCATGACCAAGGTGGCCGGTTTGAGCATCATCTTGGAGATCCATGCTTGTGTTAAGGTGGATAAGGAGGGAAAAGAAGGGGATGGGCGTGGGAGGACCTGTTCAGAAGCTATGGAACTGTCCAGGTATGCACGAAGGACCGATGCGGGTGTAAGTAGGGAGAAAGGAAGGGACAGTCACTCGCATTGTCACAGAAGAATTGATAGGAAGTGAGGCATCAGGGAGGGGAAACAATCAAGATCAAAATCTGGGCAGCAACGCTCTCCCTTCCTCTCTCAGGCCCCTCAGGAGGATGAAGGGGAGAAAGCAGGTTTCAGAGGAAGTGGTATATAAATTTCCATGCTCACAGGAGCCAAAGCATACAGAATGGCACACGTCCTTGCCCTTCCCAGCTGACCCCATTTTAGAGCAATGTAGTTCTGACACGCACACTTGTTCACATGCAAACATCTCTGTCATCAGAATGCATCTGGCAACTGATGGCATGCCAGAGTTTGATTGGTGTGTATGGTGGGCTGGATTATGTCCCTGCAAAATTCCTCTGTTGTAGTCCTAACCTCTAGTACTTCAGAATGTGTCTGTGTTTGGAGACAGGGTCTGTAAAGGGGTGAGAGAGTTAAATGAGGTCTTCATGGTGGGCCCTGATTCATACGGCTGGTGTCCTTATACGAGGAGGAGAGCAAGGTGAAGACAAGCATGGAGGGAAGAGTTGGTGAAGATCCAGAGAGAAGACAGCCAGCTACCAACCAAGGAGAGTGGTCTCTCTCCGACCGACCCAGTTGCCGCCTTATGCTTGAACTTTTAGGTTCAGGACCGTGGGACAATAAATCTCGGTGGTGTGAGCTGCCCAGTCTGTGGTGCTTTGTTATGGCAGCCCTAGCTAACTAACATGGTGCGTTTTTTTCTTTCTTTCTTTCTTTCTTGATGGAACATGATGTGGTGGTATGTGTCTCAACATTGGTGTGATCTAAGCATCTTGGAGTCTATGCATTAGTGTCCCTTCTGTGACTTACTGTCCTCGTGCATAGATACTTCACTCTGACTGAGGTAACTAGGTTATTTTTACCATCCAAACTAGGGTCATTTTAAGAGTGGAAAAGGGGAAAAAAAAGAGTGGAAAAGGGAGGAGGTGCTATTAATAATCCAGTAGGGATGACGGGGGTAATTTGGCACTGTCCTAGACAGATATGCCTAACCCTCTGCCCTGCTTGTGAGAACGTTGCAAGAAGGGCACAGCCTTCGTGGCAGAGGGACTTTGTCCCTAAAGTTCTCTCTGGGGGCCGTGCCCCAGGCCACCACTTGCCCAAAAAACAGCACAAATGATATTACCAACAGAAACAGGGAAGCCAGGAGTTCTTTGGTGACACATTTAGCTCTGGATATATATAGAAAATTCTATCTTAGAATATCTTGGTGACACGATTGGACAAATTCCCCAAAGGCCCTGAGGTCTCAAGCACATCTTTCCCAACTGATCTGCCACAATAAGGGAAATTCCCACAGGGCTTCCTCTTTTTTGAGTTAATGCCTCAGAAAGTCTTATAAAAATGTGAAAGCAAACAATTACTTATGAAAAGTGACAATACACCAAACTATTAAATCTTCACTTACATGGGCTCATCAGAGAACACCATTTACTGAGTGCAAACCATGCGTTTTATATCCATCGTCTCATTTAATTCTCACAACAAACCCGATGGGATAAAAAATACTATTCCATTTCTTCAGACGGGAACATTTGGACTCAGAGTTGAAGGGACCTGTCCAAGGCCACATAGCTATTTCAACGTGGAGCTAGGATTCTCATGTGGGTTCATGGACTCCAAAGCTGGTTCTCTTCTCTGTAGACTGATGTTCTTTTTATCTCAACTAATTTTTGTATGCTTAACTAGTTTGCAAATATTTTATGTATTTATCTGATTTAGCACTTCATGATAAATAAGGGCTGGGAGGTAAAGTAGAAAACCAAATGGGATATGTTGAAAATGAGAGGCAAAGAAACACATTTCCTGATTTGCCTGATGCTGGCTATATATTTCTAGGGCAGTATTTCTAGAACCAATTCTAATACTATTATTCGGTACTGAATTGAAGAAGATAGGCAAACAGTCCTCACATTTTCCTTTCCTTTCAGAAGGCGATCATCTTCTAGTTAATGGTTTAAATGTTATTAGGGTTGCGAGAGGCCCAGAAAAAGACATGCAGAGTATTAATCAATCACTTTAATACAGCTTCAGTTTATAAAACTGTACAGGATTATTATTTTTTTCTTACATTCATGCTCTAGTGAAGCAATGTTTTTATTCTATTTAAGCAAAAAAATCACTCTAACACATTTTCAGAGTTACAGATGCTGATAATAAAATGCTAGGGTGGAAATCAAAATAGATATCTGGAAGTGTAAAATATGGGTTTTTCTACAGCAGGTAAATCTCCCATTATCCTGCATTTTATTCCTGGAGAAAAACTGTCAAATGCCCCTTGTATCACATGCATTATATAGTTCTGCTCTTCCTAACTTACTTAGGTTTAAGAAGCCTTTAAGTTGTATCATCTGAAGAAGTCTACATTTAGGCTCTCTCTTGCTCACTCAACTTTATTTTTAAGAAAATGCTTATTGTGGGGCACCCGTCTGACTCAGTTGGTAGAACACGTGACTCTTGGCCTTGGGGTCGTGAGTCTAAACCCCACAACGGGAACAGAATTTACTTTAAAAAAAAAACTTAGTGAAAAAGCGGTTCCACTTTGCTCATTCTTCAGTGGCCATGTTGAAAGAGACAAGGTCAGATTTCAGTGGCGACAACAGAGGCATTCTGGATGTTAAAATCTGTATATTAATAATAGTAACAAATGAAGATAAATTATGTCACATTTTTTAGAGGGGAGGGGGCAGAGGGAGAGGAAGGGAAAGTCTCTTAAGGAGGCTCTACACCCAGTGTGGAACTCCACATGGGACAATCCTGAGATCATGACCTGAGCCAAAATCAAGAGTCACATGCTTAACTGACTGAGCCACCCAGGTGACCCAAATTATGCCACTTTTCAGTTGTCTTTTCCTCCAGGAATCTAGTTTGAGTCCAGGCACTAATACTTGATGGGAACACTGACAATTTTCCAACCACTTTCAGACCCTTGGTATTCCACTATAAAAGTGATGGTGTGATGGGCACTCCATAAATACTAAACAATGCCACTAACTGGGAAGGGAGAGAGGGAGGGAGAGAAGGGGAGAAGGGGAAAGGGAAGAAGGAAGGAAGGAAGGAAAGAAGGAAGGAAGGAAGCAGGGAAGCAGGGAAGCAGGGAAATATTTTCTGGAGGAGTCTAATTTTCATTTCTAATGGTAATAAAACCTAGAGAAGTAAAACCCAAACCAGATTTGCTTAAAAGTCCAAATAACTTTGAGTCACTGTGGGCTTGATTATAGCTCATGTAGCTCTTGGGTCCCACTCCTACTTCCCCTAATTTCTTCCTTCCTGTGGGGCACATCATTAGCACCTTCACCAGATGGTAGGCTGTGAGAAGTGAAACTCAATTCAGTAATTTATTTCTTGGTGCTTCAGCAGCTCTTGAATCTCCCAGGGAGGGAGAAGGCTAAAATTAATGGTCAGAATTAGTTGTTTGGATTATCTCAGGTTTCCACATACACTTTTTTTTTAAAATTTGCTAGGTGGGTTATTGAGAGTTGGATCTTATGAAGAGAGTTTTCCTATTTTAAATGACTTGGGAGACGGGGGACCTGGTCAAGGTAAGAGAAGGCTGACATCAAGAGTAGAAATGGCAGAGAACAAGAACTGATGTTGGTACGCTGTGAAGGCAATCATTGACAAAACAAAAAACCCACTTATGGATGGGAGAAGATTCTTACAAGCGATAAATTTGATAAGAGATTAAAATCCAAAATATATATCCAGAACTCATATAACTCAATAACAAAGAAATAAACAACTGGATTCAGAGGCTCTGAATAGATATTTTTCTAAAGAAGACATAGATGGCTGACAGACACATGAAGCAATGCTCAACTTCACTGATCATCAGGGAAATGCAAATCAAAACCACAATGAGATATCATCTTACACCAGTCAGAATGGCTATTAGCCCCCCCCCCACAAACCGAGAGATAACAAGCGTTGACAAGGATGTACAGAAAAGGGGAACCCCAGCCACTATGGAAAACAGCATGGAGGTATCTCAAAAATTAAAAATAGAATGATCATATAATTTAGCAATTCCACTACTGGGTATTTATTAGAAGGAAAAGGAAAAACTAGTTCTAAAAGATATATATGTATCCCTATGTTTAGTACAACATTATTTACAATAGCCAAGATATGGAAAGGAACCTAAGCATCCATGGACAGATGAATGGGTAAAGAAGATGTGGTATATATACAAAATGAAATATTATTCAGCCACCAAAAAGAATGGAATCTTGCAATTTGCAAGAGAAGAATAGCCCTAGAGGGTTTTATGCTAAGTGAAATGAGTCAGACAGAGAAGGACAAATACTGTATGATTTCACTCATCTGTGAAATCTAAAAAAAAAAAATTAAAAATGAACAAAATAAAATAGAAACAGATCTTTAGATACAGAGAACAAACTGGTGGTTGTCAGAGGGGAGCAGGGGAAGGGCCAGTGAAACAAGTGAAGGGGATTAAGAGGTAGAATGTTCCAGTTATAAAATAAATAAATCACAGGGCTGTAATGTACAGTACAGGGAACATAGTCAATCATATTGTCATAACTTTGTCTAGTGACAGATAAATAGACCTTTCATAGTCATCATTTTGTAATATATAAAAATATCAAATCACTATGTTGTACACCTGAAACTAATATAATATTGTATGTTCATTATAATTCAATAAAAAAACCCAAAAGAATTGATGTTAGGCCAACTTATATTGCAAGAACTTGGGTCAGTTTGGAAAATTTATGGTAGATTTTCACCAGAGCTCTCAAATTTTACCCCATTTTTCTTCATGTCTTTGCTTTAGTCATTCAACAACTGGTGGGTTTCACAGAGAGAGGTGGGTAGTGAGGGGCTCTAAAACCAGTAGAGAATAGCATGAGCCAAATCTTAAACTTTAGACTTCTAGTCTGCCAAAATATATCTGTTGAGTACTAGATTTTAGTGAAATTATAGTATTGGTTTTGGGATTCAGTTTCCCATTTTTGTAAAAAGATGAGCTTGGCCTCTTTAACTTTGATATCTTGTTAGGGTACAGGCATGCGTGTGTATAATTTTTATTACCTTTGTAGGAGATATGTGGGGGGATGATGTGTTCAAAGATGGGACAGATTAAACCTTTTTTCTCTTGTCACCTTCAATTTGTTGCCACAAGAAACTTGAAGAAAAAAAAAAAGACTAGAAATCTGGGCAAATGGAAAAAGGCAAATTTCTCTATTTACCTGTCCTCGCCTCCAGCTATCCCTATGCACACTCATATCCAAATAGCTTGCTCCAGGTTTGGACAACCAGCCTCCTCGTTGGCCCACCTCATGGAAATCTCAGTAATTTTTATTTAAAGTTTCCATTCTTCCTAGAGTAGCAGAATCTTAATTTAAATCAAGGGTTTAGCTCTCCTCTCAGGATTCATTTATTGTCAAGGCATTGGAAGGGATCATTGAATTCTTGATCTTCTCTTACTCAGGTCATCCTAAGACGTCAAATTGCCCCCTGGGTTTTGTGTTTGACACAGGGGTCTCATTCCGTTGCTTCTGTGTCCTGCTGAGGAGCAGAAATCCCGTGGAGCTGGCTCCGCCTGGACATACCGCAGAGCCATGTCTTCTGCGGAGTCTTGCTTTGTGGAGCTTGGGTGGATGCAGAAGCCCCCGCTCTCAGGATTCACAGACCTCTTTCAGGTTGTGCTGCCTACCTGGGGTTCTACCAGCAAGCAGGATAGCAGGCTTCTTTCTCTCTCTCTCCAGATTCACCCCGTCTTTCCTCTCTCTAGCCGTGAGGAAATCTTCCCTCAAACATCAAATCTGTCTAACATTTTGCTTCTACAAACATTTGGTTGGCTTCTGGCCTCCTGGAGTTTAAGTAGTGAGATTCCTTTGTTTCTGCTCTGCCCAGGCACACCCCTGCTCTGGGACAGCAAGCTCACACCTGCTGAACAGGCCTGGGTTGGTGGGGAAGGGGTGGGGTGGGCAGGAAACTAGACTAGGAGGGTGTGTGTGGAAAGAGCACTATCCCTACAAATATTAACTCAGTCTGATAGCACTGTAATTCACTTCTCCAAGGCAGGGCCCTAGGAAAGACTGACCAAGCATCTTTATCTTTGTACAAATCCTTAGTGAATTCCAGGACAAAGTCAACCAGACCCATTAGAGGCTGGTTGCTTAGGAAGAAAACCCTGAATCCCAAACAAGTCAAAATTGTACCCCGCTGCCTTAGGGAACGAGATGAGGGGAGTCTTGCTGGGTGTGCACAGCCGGGGGCCCTTCGGAGCCGGAGAGGAGCTGTGGCCAGGAGAGGAGCTGTGGCCAGGAGGGTTGCTGCCGAGCACCACGGATCTGCATTTAATAAGCGCTCCCTACCAATTTTTTATGATCTTGGTGACAGGTTTATTACACTGAGGATAGGAAATTTCAGTGGGACACGAGCTCTCCTGAGGAAAGGTCCCACGGTAGTACATGAAAAACCAAGTGACTGAATGAATTAAAACGTGCTGGAACCATTCCATAAAGCCCCTGTCCGCAGCCGTGGGAGCCTGCACGGCGAGCATCTGCTGCTATCCGCTACGTATTTTGTTAAGTAGAATCACAGAAGTTCTGTACATTTACTTAAATATAAACTACAGTAAGACAAAATAAACACAAATTTTAAAGCTGAACAAATAATATAACTTCTAAAACAAGCGTCTTTGCTTTTGGCTGGGAAGACAGCCAAGTGATCCGTGCCTTGGATTAATTTTTTAAGGGAAAACAAATTAATTACTTAGTAAATATATTTTGCTAGACAAGATCTCTCAAAACGTTGGAGAAAATTGATAAAGAATAGTTATTAACGATTCAAGCGAAGTATATTTATTATTTAAAAGTTGGTTACTTTAGTATAAAGGGCAAATATTTGCCTTTTTATGTTAGCCTGAAAAGTATTGATATATTTGAATAAAGATTAGGCTGACAATTAATCAGTGTGAACATCCAAAGTGGGCTTGAAGCTGATTAACTGAAGTCCTGAAACTCTAATGCAGGATGGAAGTCCTGGAGCCCCACAGAAATCACTGACAGGTTTAGGAGTGCAGCATTAGTGGGTCTCTCTGGTTGGTACTGGGTTTCTTCTTAGCGTCTGAAGGAGCCCAGGCCTTGGCACTCCTCAGTTACCCCACCGGGAGATCTTCCCTAAATGTTTGTACTGTATTTAAGAAAGCAAATTTTCCTAGGTGAGACTACTTTTGTGAATTCTCCTGAAATCTCCTTCGATGTTGTTTTCAAACAGCAGCTGAACCTGAGAATGCCAACCTGGGGCTCCACACATTTTTCTATAAAGATCCTTTCCCCTGGGACCCACCAAGGGATGGTGATCTCCTGTGAAGGCAGGAAGCAATGAGTTATAGGGCTCTTGCATTCTGTAGCTGGAAGGGTTCTCCTTTTCCAGCCCCCTCGATTTACTCATCTGAAAACAAGGTGAATAGAGTGTGTGGTCCCATTTATTCCTGAGCAGGCTTTGAATCCAGTCTCCTGAATTAAATCCAAAGCGTAATCTACTTCATTATGCTTCCTTCCTTCCTTCCTTCCTTCCTTCCTTCCTTCCTTCCTTCCTTCCTTCCTTTCTTCCTTTCTTCCTTAATTTCCTCCCCTTCCTTCTTTAGATTTTATTTATTTATTTGAGAGGAGAGAGAGAGATAACAAGAGTGGGGGATGGAGGGCAGAGGCAGAGGGAGAAGCAGACTCCTTGCCAAGCAGAGAGCCTCATACAGGGCTTGATCCCAGGACCCCAAGACAGGACCTGAGCCCAAGGCAGACACTTAACCAACTAAGTCACCCAGGCTCCCCTTCATCATGGTTTCTCAAACCAAGTTCCTCAGAACATTAGTTCTGTATGATACTAACAGATATCTCCCACCTCCCAGAAGAGACTCTGTGGTCAAAGGCTGGCTCCAGCAAATTTAAATAGACTGCTTTTTTTCTCCTACAAGCACTCTCAGACCTCTAATATATTCATATACATTGAAAATCTCTAAGAGGAAAATAGGTCATCTTATGTTGGAAAATTTCATGATTTTATGTATATGAAGCCTGTGGTTTTTTTTTTCCTCTGAGAGTTTATGGAAGTACTGGCAAGAAACAGTTTGTTATGTTAAACACGATTTGTTTGACAAACTGAGGAGCCCGTTCTGTCAGTTCCAAAGACACAATTTTTTGTGCAGAGAGCTGGGGAGAATAGGAAGTTGAGGAAAAGAAGGACTTGTATCCAGTTTTAAGCACTCTTCCCCTTCAGCTTTGCTTTCTGCCTGCTGCTTGCTGTTTTCAGTGAATCCTACTCAGAACTTGGGGGCTGGAAAAGCTGAACTGTGAGTACCTCAGGACTCCCTTTAGCAGTGAGGCATTGGGCGCACAATTTAAGGAGGCACTCCCTTTTCGTGTTGTCAAATGCTGACCCTGCACCTACCTGAAGCCCAGAGTAAGTGCTTCCTTAAGTCATGTACCCCAAGTTCCTGGCCCTTGTCCTTGGGATCAGTGTTATGTAGAGTGGAGTGTAGAGTGTGGTCCCCAGAGAAATGAGTCCCCTACACACGGATGTGCTGACTGACTCAGTCACACTCTGGTGAATAAAGACAAATCAGGTCATCAGACCAACTGCATGGGATATGAGGCCCTGGAGACGTCATGATGGTGGGAGGTTGCCAAGAGAACAGGCAGGTCTAAGAGACAGAATATCATCTATAAGAACTGGCATCGGTTTTGTTTTGTTTTGTTTCTTGTGTGTGTCTTTTTAAGATTTTTATTATTATGTTTTAAATTTTATTTATTTATTTGACAGAGAGAAACACAGACAGAGAGGGAACACAAGCAGGGGGAGTGAGAGAGGGAGAAGCAGGCTTCCCACCGAGAGGGGAGGCCAATGCGGGGCTCAATCCCGGGTCTCCAGGATCATGACCTGAGGCGAAGGCAGTCGCCCACCAACTGAGCCACCCAGGTGCCCCGAGATTTTTATTATTTTTTTAAGTTATCTCTGCATCGAACGCAGGGCTCGAACCTATAACCCTGATATCAGGAGTTGCATGCTCCACCAACTGAGCAGTCAGGCACCCTGAGAATTGACATTGTTTTAAGAAGTGCCCTACGTGTGGCTCATAAAACCCATTAGCTGAAAGGGAATGGGAAACTAAATGCCTGAGTATCAGGGAAGACCCTGGGCTAAGGGACAGAATGGCCACGTAAGGTGGGAAGAAAGGGTAGATGATCCAAACTTCTGGATGTGCACCGATCCGCACAGAAGAGATACAGGATCTAAGAAGTGATTCCTATTCTTTCAATATGGGGAGTCTTGCATTGCTTACATGATTCGGAAGTGGGCACTGTGTATAGATTTTATTAGATAACTTCCAAGGTTTATTTTTATAAACCGGAATTTAGCACTTTACATTTGCAAAGCAATTAATAGTGTATGTGTTAGTTAATATCCCATTTTTGGTTCAAGAGCAATATTTTGTTACTTAAAAATTAATAGCAATATCACAAAGGGCTTATAAAAAGAGATATATTACTCCAATAGGCAATTCCATATAATGCTAAGTTTTTATTTGCCATTACTTTAATTACTTAGGTATTATTTTATATGTTTTCATTATTTTAAAGTGCCTTGGGAGTATGAAAGATGTCTTCCAGATAATGTATTCTGTTTTAGCCAGAACAGCCTAATCATAAGTAGCTGTAGATTAATGCATTTATCACTTAGAATTTCTTTTTAATGTTCTGTAAGCAAGTGAAATTGATGTCTCAGAGAAGACGGATACCTCCCATGCCACAGAACTCCTCTACAACGAATATTTCTTCATTAGATTATGAATATTCCTTAGAAAGGGAAAGGAAAAAAAGCTGACAATGAGTAGAAAGAGCTATCCAGTGGCGTGACAAACATTAGTTAAGAGTTAGGGCGGAGAACATAGTGCTTATCCTTTGGGTGGGGAATATCTATTTTAGACTAAATTGGGTCTTAAAATTCCACGTGCACGAGTTCTTCTGCATTTCCTCCTGGTGGGTTGGAGGGGCCGATCCGTAGATGTGGCAGCGTTTCAGGGCGGGTTTAAAACGTCCCCAGAGCCATGTGGTTTTCCTTCAGCAGGCACACTCCAGAGATAAATGTGACTCATGGTCATGATCTCTCTCCATGAGGGTTTTTAAAAATAACCTGTAGCCTCTATTTTTAGCAAACCTGCCAAGCTGTGATGCTGCAGGCTCCCTCTTTCACGGAAAGTAATTAACAATCTCAAACCCTCGGGAGACGGAAATCCCTACAGCTCCCGCTACAGAAACACAGTGCCCTGTCTCCCCCGTGGACGGGACTCCTGAAACAAAGACAGCCAACCTCATGCTCCAGCCTGCTCTGCCAGGGGGAGCTAACTCCAAAAGGATCCAATCAATCAGAGAAAAGCAAAGAGTATTAAACTTCTAAGAGGTGTTATAAATGAGGGGGTCTGGCGCAAAACCACTTAAAGGCAGCTCCTTCTTTTCTTCTCAAACAAGAGCCCCCCCATGACTTGAGCTCATTTGTTACTCAAATTCACTTTCCATCAATGCTCAAGTTTTGAAAGCTTTTGGCAGGTTTCAGTGGAATAATTGAAACACGTTAATAGAAAGACCAGAAGGGCAAATCACACACATTCATTTTGAGGACCTGTGCTTTGAGAAGAGAAAATACAAACCAGGGAGAGTGTGTATAGATAAGATGTCCTTTCAATGGACAAAGACAGTTGGTCCAGTCAGCAAGTACCCAGGGAAAGGGCTCCATCCAGACCCCCACTTGACCCTTCCTATCAACGGAGTCTTCATGGCATGTCTGTGCTGGACCCTTCTCTGTGCATTTACCAATTTTTACTGAAGTTCATTATGATGTTCCAGAGCCTATTCATTGGAAATGTTGGTTGCTTGACACTTTTTTTGAAGCTGATATTAAGCAAAGTTGCAATGTGTTGCACATTATAAGAACACAGTAAGCATCCAATAAATGGGAACCCTGTTTAGCCCTTGTTCTTCTTAACTTTACATTTTACCGGTTCATTTTCTCATTAGTTTTTTACTGCTTCTCTGTTGCTATTCTTCTTAAATTAATTTCTGTTGCTTTGCCAACTACATTCTGTAACTGTCCTTTCAAACAGGGTTTGTGAATGGTACTTTTTCATTTTCTTGCTTGTCTGAAATGCCTATATTTGTTCGTCATGTGAATGACAGTTTCACTCAAGTCTCTGTTCACAACCTTTTTCCATTGGATCAAGTTCACGGTCTTCCACCATCAACTATTGCTGATGTGAAGTATGAGGTCAGTGTGATATTCTTCTTTTCTTTTTTTAATCCCGTGTATAATCTGCTTTTCTCTCAGGGAGATTTAGAACTTCCTCTTTGTCCTTGGTGCTCTGAAATCTGACCATGATGTCAGCACTATGTATGTGATGTTTTTCATGTTTCCTGCTTGGGTACTTTTGTTCTGAGGACTCACATATTTTATGAATTTTGGAAACTTTCTTCTGTTTTCGTGGCAGTATTTTCATCCTTCTATCCTCTTTGTGTTCTTATTCTGAAAATGTTATTAGCTGGGTGTGGGAGGCTTACGGAATTATTTCTCATGTTCCTAACTTTTTTGTTCATACTCTGCAGGGAATTCCTTAATCATCTAGCCCACTGACTCATTCGTCACCTGTTCCCATTCTGTGACTTTATATATCTACTTCTTTTTTTAATGTCAGTGATCAAAAACTTAATTTTCAAGACCTGATGTGAAGAGGTAGTATCTGCTCTGTGCCCATGAAGACATCGATTAATGGTCTTCTAGAGTCCTCTTCTGTCTCTTTTGATTGACTTCATTTTCTGTTTGTGATATCTTTTTTCATGGGGTTACTTTTCATGGTGATTACTGTTGTGAGCTTGAAGCAGGAGCCGGCAGGGCTCCATCCGCCTGCCCTGGAATCCCTTTACCATTTGCGGTGAAATAGGCTGCTGGTGCTTTAGCCCCTGACCGCCTGCCTCTGCACATCTGTCACCGGCCAGACCACAGCCTGCCGGACCACAGCTGGCAGCATAGGCCAGGAGCCAGAACTGCCTGGGCATTAATGTCCCTGGGGACAATTTGCATACCGATGGGCCCAGGGGATATAAATCCGCCAGGGCCCTCCCTCCCTGATGGGGACAGCTCTGACGTGTGACCTGTGTGGTCTCCAGAGCTCCCCATACGAGGCCAGTCATCCTCTGAGGGCTTCTGTTTGCTAGAACACTCGTACACGGCCTTTCCCTTCCTGCTCACGCATCCCCATTCTCCTGTCCTTCCTCCTGGGAATATTTCCTAATAAATCAGCTTCCCACAGATCTTTGTCTCAGAGGTTGTTTGTGAGAACCCAGCGGACGACTCTGCCTATCTTCCCATGGAGGCCATGTGGTCTCTCTGTGAATATTGTCCTTCACCACAGCCCAGACCCAGGGATGGGAGGGGCCGAGCATGCTCACACATGAAGCATGTGTATCTTTTAAGTTTTTTCTAGAAATTTGGAGGGGGAGCCTGGAAATTGTGCTTAGCTTGCCTTCATAGCTCAATTTCCATAAACATCGACCCAGTTTCCATTTCTTTCACCAAAAGCCAAAGCTACCAAAGCAGAGTGATGCAAGATATCCATTCCTGACGGGGCCGTTTCTACCCTTTGCAGCACAACCACAAATTCAGCTGCAAACCTTGGGCTGCAAAACTTGGGCTTGGAAGTCAGTCTTGCATTCCATTATTGAGCTCTTCCTGTGTGCCAGGCACTGCAGACACAGTAATGGGCGAAGCATTCCAGACTCTGGTCCTCACAGAGTGTGACGGGTGCTATTCATGCTGCCTCATGTTCTCACACACGGGCACGCACGTTCTCCCTGCCTCGGTCTCCCTCCTTACTCTTTTTGGAAAATAATTTGGCAACTATTTAAAAAAGATTTTACTTATTTGCTTGAGAGAGAAGCAGACTCCACACACAGACCATGACCTGAGCAGAAAGCAGACGCCTCACTGACTGAGTCACCCAGGCACCCCAATTTGGTGACTTATCACAAGCTCTAAGACTAAGTATTCCCTCTGACACAGGAAATCTCTCCCTTCAGAAGATTTATCCTAAGGAGGTTATCTGAAAAAAGAAGAAGAGAAGTATGTATGCGTAAAGACATTTATAGTAATAAATATGAACATTTATAAAACCACCTAAATGCCACCTAAATGTGTGAAGGATAAACACTATATGTGAGGCCCTCTGGATGGACAATAATATAGAAACTGAAAAGTATAATGGTCAGGACTATAGTTAACACAGAAATGGCTCTAAAAGTTAAGTGAAAAGAGCTGATTACAAAATTATACATACCATCAATTATGATTAATTATATAAAATACATATGTATATGGGCCCAGATTGAGCAAAATGCACTCGAATTAAAAGTAGATGTAGATGTTAATGTAGTAAGATTACAGGTGGTTTTTCTCTCTTCTCTTCTCAAATTCCCTTTTCCTATTTAGATTTTTAAAAGTTTAGCTATAAAAAATGTTACGAAGCAATTCCTAGAGCAGCCACATAATTACCCCCCTCACCCAGCTTCCAGTCCTTCTCTCCCATATTGTTTCCTCTATTTATTTTTTTAGAAAGAGGGAGTAGGGGGTGGGAGATGGAACGAAAGGGCAGAGGCAGAGAGAGAGGGAGAACCTTAAGCTCCACACCCAGAATGGAGCCCAAGGTGGGCTTGATCTCAGACCCTGAGATCACAACCTGAGCCTAAACCAAGGGTCAGACACTTAACCAACTGAGCCACACAGATGTCCATTTACTCTTTTCAAGGTCAAAGTTCTATCTAGAATTCTATATTACTTATGCCTTTGTGTGTTTACTATTTGTTTTCCCCGGGTAGAATGTAAACCGCATGAGAAGACAGGGCCCACTATTATAGTTATCTCTATCCCCAGTGTCTTCAGTACCAACTCCTGGAGACTATTTGCTAAACGACTGTATTCATGGGACGCTTGGGTGGTTCAGTGGGTTAAGCATCTGCCTTTGGTTCAAGTCATGATCCCAGGATCGAGCCCCACATTGGGCTCCCTGGTAAAGGGGGGAATCTGCTTCTCCCTCTCCCTCTGCTTGCACTCTCTCACTCTCTGCCAATAGATAAATAAAAATATTAAGAAAAAAAAACTGTATTTGTCCATTCGTTCATCCCACTGTCTTGATAAGTCAGTGACACAATGCCTTCACACCATATCATAGACTGTAATACAATCTGCAGTCTGAGTCTTGCTTCCTCTCTCCCTTTACCTCCTCACACTTCTGGCCTCAGATTTCAAGCTCCAATGATTCTGACTGCTCCAAATTTCCCTCACATGCCACACCGTGCCCAGAACCACATTTTCTTGCCTCTCCTGGGGCTGCTGCCTCTGCCCAAGAAGCCCCTTCTATCTTCCCTCACCTGGCCAGCTCCCACATAAAGTTCATCTCGGTGGTCCTCTTCTTGTCCCCTAACTTCCCACTTGGAGGCGGGTGTGCCCTGCCTCCTGGGACACCCAAGGCTCACCTTCGTTGCACGTTACAAAGCACTCTGTACGATGTCTGTCAGCGTAGGAGCCTGTAAGAGCAAAGCCAGTGTCTTATTCCCTCTTGTGATGACCTGCTTTCCCGTCGGTCCCTGGCCAGAGCAGGTGCTTTATAAATATTCACTGATTTGAGATTTTGCATAAAAACCCACACGCCTGGCCTCTCTGGAAAAATGAATAGTTCTGGCAACAGGGCAGTGATTGCTTTGAACCAAATAGCCATGCCCTCCCGACTATACCAGCACAGCATGGCCAGCTGTGTAGTCCCCACCACTCTCCATTGTCTCCGACTCTTAGGTTGGCAGTCAGTGTCTTAAGAAAAATAACGAAAACTTGGAAATAAGGTGACAGCATATCCTTTCAGTGTTGCATTAGAACACGGTCTCTCTGGCCCTGCCAGGGATTACTTAGTTCTCTAGGGCCTTATATCTAATATTGTAGCCACTAGCCACCTGTGGCTATTTAAACTCTAATTACAATGAAATAGAATTCCAAATTCACTTTCTCAGCCACAGTAGCCACATGTCAAGTGCTCCTTAGTCACACGTGGCCTGTGGCTCCTGGATTGGACAGCCCAGGAAGAGAATATCCCATCCCTGTAGAAAGTTCCATTAGAGAGTGCTGGTATAAGAGATATATTTTGCTTAATTTACCATTTACTATCAATTAGGGAGTTTGTAAAGTCATGTGTTAACTTACAGATTTTTGTCCAAATAAAATAGATTTCTGTGGAAGAAAGATAATACTAGGGGAGCCTGGGTGGCTCAGTTGGTTGGGCCACTACCTTCGGCTTGGGTCATGATCCTGGAGTCCCGGGATTGGGTCCCGCATTGGGCTCCCGGCTCCGCGGGGAGTCTGCTTCTCCCTCTGACCTTCTCCCCTCTCATGCTCTCTCTCACTTACTATCTCACTGTCAAATAAATAAATAAATAAATAAATGAATAAAAAAAGATAATACTAGGTTACAGTTACAGTTTTATTGCCCTGTGAGACACTAACCATTCCATTTTTCTCCTTTTAGCAAAGCTGTCTTAGCATGCCTTTGCTGACTGACTAGAAAAACTCCTCTTTCTCAAACTTTTCTTTAAATTGACTTTACCCTGGTTCCCTCGTTAATACATGTAGTGGATTGAATGGTGGATCTCAGAAACACATCTTCGTCTGAATCCCTGAAATTGTAAATGTCATCTGATTTGGAAAAAGGATCTTTGCAAATGTAATCAAATCAAGGACTTGAGATGAGATCATCCTGGGACCTCTGTGTGAGCCTTAAATCCAATGCTAAGTGTCCTTCTACGAGATAGAAAAGAAGAGGAGAAACAGACTGCAGGCTCAAGATGGAGGCAGAGGGCAGAGAGATGTGGCCACAAGCCAAGGGGGCCATGGAAATGCCAAAGTCACTAGAAGCTGAGAGACAGGGAAGGAGCCTCCTCTAGAGCCGCTGGAGGAGTGCAGCCTTGATGACACTGTGATTTTGGGCTTCTGGCCCTAGAACTGTGAGAGAAATAAACCTTTATTGGTTTAAGCCATCTGGTTTGTGGTAATTTGCTATAGCCACCCTAGGACAGTAATACAGTCATTTAAACAAATGTTAGGCATATGTTCATTTTACATTTCTATGAGAATCTTTTTTCTTTCTTCTTTTTTTAAGATTTTTATTTATTTGTTTGAGTAAGAGAGAGAGCAAGCAGGAGCAGGGGGAGTGACAGAGGGAGAAGCAGATTCCCTGCTGAGCAGGAAGCGGGAAGTGGGGCTAAATCCCAGGACCTAAGCTGATCGCAGACACTTAACTGACTGAGCCACCCAGGCACCCCTTGGAGAATCATGCTTTTAAGTCTAAAAAATTTTACTTTGAAATTTGCCATTTATATTCAAGTTTGTGTTATTATTTTCTCTGATATTCTTCTTTTTTTAAATAAAAAAATTTTTTTTTGGCTTTCCTGACCCTGATAGTTTTTGAGATTGAGACACGGTCTCCTGCCCCAGACCTCTGGAAGAAAGCCCAGAGACAAAGTATTGAGAGGAGGAAGAGTGTGGTCCTGAGAGCACAGATTCTGAAACCAGCCTGTCTGGGTTAAATTCTGGCTCTGCCATAAGTTGTGCTATGTTGGGCAAATTGCTTGTCTTCACTGATTCTTGCTTTCCATCTATAAAGTGGGATAATAGTAACTACCTCATAGGACTTTTTATCTTCATGCAATGTACAGAAATGTGTGCACTGAGGACTGAAGGAATTTACTGATGCCTTAAGAAGTGAATCAGCATTTTTGACAATTTGTTTTATAATTATCCTGTGAAATGGGAGAAGAATTTGCAAGTCACACATCAGATAAAGGGCTAGTATCCAAAATTTATAAGGAACTTATCATACTCAATACTCAAAGAACAAATAATCCAATCAAGAAATGGACAGAAGAAATAAACAGACATTTCTCCAAAGAAGACATCCAAATGGCCAACAGACACATGAAAAAGTGCTCAGCATCCCTCAGCATCAGGGAAATACAAATCAAAACCACAGTGAGATACCACCTTACACCAGATAATGGCTAAAATTAGCAAATGAGGAAATGATAGATGTTGGCAAGGATGCAGAGAAAGGAGAACCCTTCTACACTGTTGGTGGGAATACAAGCTGGTACAGCCAACTCTGGAAAACAGTATGGCAGTTCCTCAGAAAGTTGAAAATAGAGCTATTCTACGACCCAGCAATTGCACTACTGGGTATTTACTCTAAAGATAGAAATGTAGTGTCTGAAGGCACACGTGCACCCAATGTTTATAGCAGCAATGCCCACAATAGCCAAACTATGGAAAGAACAGAATTTCCATCAACAGATGAAGGGATAAAGAAGAGGTGGTACACACACACACACACACACACACACACACACACACACACACACACACAGAGGAATACTATACAGCCATCAAAAAGAATGAAATCCTGTCATTTGCAATGATGTGGATGGAACCGTAGGGTATTATGCTGAGTGAAATAAGTTAACCAGAGAAAGACAATTATCATCTGATCTCTCTGATATGAGGAATTTGAGAGGCAGGGAGGAGGGTAGTGGTGGGAAGGGAGGGAACAAAATGGAACAAGATGGGACTGTGGAGGGAGACAAACCATAAGAGACTCAATCTCAGGAAACAAAGTGAGGGTTGCTCGGGGGTCCTGGGGGAAGAGATATGGAAAAAAAACAAAATTGTCTTGTGAACATAAAACTATGGTGTGTAGTTGTGTTTTAAAAAAACATGGAGCACCACAAATTTGTGCGGGGCCTGGGCAAGTCTTCTCTGCATCGCTCCAGCCTTAGCGTATTTTCTGCCAAAACGAAAACCAGTGTACAGTACTTTCTGGGGTTTGGAGCATTAACTTATGTGTCAACAACCTGTGTTTCCTGGGCTGGGCTCGCTGGGAAGTGGACTCAGAGAGAGTTTGTGAGTGTAATGTTTATCGTGCATCGCCCTTGGGACCACCAACTGTGGAAGGAGCAAAAGGCACCGAGCAGTGGCACTGAGATGCAGCCCAACAGCAGCCTTTGTGAGTGGGGTAAACACCTTCCAGCACTATCCTGAGCCGACACTGCCGGGTCCTTAGACTCCTGCGGCCCTCAGTCACCGGATGTGGGGCACCCCTAGAGGAGTGCTGCCCAGTCCAGGTGGCTCTCTACAGCTGAGGTGATGCCTGAAGGGGCTGACAGGCAGGCTGCCCGCTGACAGTCCCCCTCCTAGCAGCTGGACCACAGCAGAGGAGCCGGCTGTGAACTGCCGTGTCCACCACACCTGGAACCCTCCCCTCCGAGGTCGTCCAATGTCCAGGGAGCCCTGGAAAATGAGAGGCCCGCCCCAGGTGTGCAGACATCATCCTTCCCCTCCCCCACTACTGGTGACATTTCAGTGTCATTTTCTTCCACCCACCCAGTCCCTCTCTCCTCTTTTCAAGATTGCTTCTGGTGCTGACTAGTATAAATGGAAGGGAAGCTGGAGGAAGAGGAGGCCGGAGCTGAGCAGAGAGCCAGAGCTCCTCTCCTTTGGGCTGCCTAAGCTTTCCCCTCCTGATGCGGCATCGAGGTGTGTGTCTGCGTGTCCCCACACAGCCCTGGGCCAGCCTCAGAATCCACTCCCTGCAGACGGAGGAGGGCTGCCTTTAAAATAATCTAAGGAATTGCTCGTTAAAAGCTTAAATTCCAAAGGGATTATTCTTGTCAGGAGTAAAGGAATAAAAGGAATCCATTTCTGTAAACATGAAACAAAGATCAGAATTAGGGTTTAAAAGCAATGCTCAACTAAGCCACAGAAAGGCATGGAGGATTTCACTGTGTTCTGGGATGGGTTTTCACTTCTGATCTGAAGAAATGGTTAAGTGAGTGGGGTAAACACAGGATTCAGCAGGTTGGAGAGGACAAGGGTTTAAGATGAAACAATCTCAAACTGCCCGGTTGATGCTGTAAGAGAAGCTGAAGGCTGTGGGAGGGATCTGTGCATTTCTGCTCACAACAGCATGGCCATGTTGTCCCCTGGTTGCGAGAATGGAGACTAAGTCCCAGGGCAAGATGCTGGTGTTGCCAAAATCAGGTTTGATGCTGCCTCTCCCTTTGCACTGATTGAGACTAAGTTCTAATCCTCGTTCTCTGCCATATAGTGACCTGTATGACCCCAAGAGTGTCACTGAACCTGGGCCTTGGTTTCCTTATCTGTACAATGGGGATAACATCCACTGATTCAGTGCTGGCCTGATCACAAGTACAGAAACCAAGTCTGCCTAAATTAAACAGAAGGAGAAGTTCTTGGAATTATGGAATCCCAGAGGTGGGGAAAATGGGCAGGAAGTTAGGATACTCAGAAGGCAGTTTGTCTCAGGGGGTTGGCTGTATCAGCAGGATGCCTTCCCATTCCTGAAACAGAATAAACATGTAGAACACTTTCATAGCAAGCTGACATTATGACCTCCAAGTGGGTGACCAGGGGACGAGCCTCTTCCAACAAGGAATAGACTACATTGGGTCTTGCTGAACTCCTGTGGTCATCACAGGAGGAGTTCATATTGATCTGTGATGGACTTGGAAGCACTGTTCTAAACTGTTTTCCCAGCTTACAAGCCCCTTAGGGAAGGGCATCCCCACCACCTGCTCCCAACCCCCCGAGGTTATTGCTGTGTCAGTGTGGCTTGCTTGGAGTATACTCAGTGATTCTCTGTGCATTTGTATTGGTTTTAGGCCTGACGGCTCTGCACAGACAAATACACTTGCCAGGACTAGGCTACTCCCACCCTTCGGATTATCCCGCACTCAGGAAAAGCCTAGATGATGCAGGGAAGTGCAGACAAAACAGACATTCTCTGGAGAGCCCAGAACAGCATCAGCCCAGATGTTCCAAGCCTAGTCATGACCTTCATGTCTTGCCAAATGCAGAAATGGCTAGTTCTCACTCCCAGGATTCCTTCTCTACTCCTTATTTCCACTTTATTTGTCCCTATTTTTAGTTGGGCACATTGTGACGAAGAAAAAAAATACTGCTTTCCTGGCCTCCTTTTCCTCTAGATGTGTCTCTGTGACTTCTGGCCAAGGAGAGACTCCCAGGAAGGCAGTCTGAAGGGAGCTGACTCAGCAGAGGGGAGCCCCTTTTCGTCTTTACTTCTCTTCCGGTCTGCAGCAGCCCGTCTTGGACCTGGGGCAACTTTGAGGACGGAAGTCATAAAACAGCACAGAGTCCCAGAAATACACAGTTTACATCCCATTGTCCTTGGACACTTGCCTCCACACTTTTTTTTTTTTTTTAATAGAAGGAATAGGCTTCTCTAATGTTTAAGCCATATTTTGATTTTTCTGTTTCACAGGCTAAATCTAATCCCGATACCTAAACCAAAGTTTCTCTTTTCTCTTTCTTTCACTGACAATAATGCAGAAAGCAGCTTTGGCCTATCCACCCTTCGTCCCGGAAGTCATTGAGGAGAGCAAGCTAGTGGGACAGCAACCTGATTATACATTCTCACGGCCATATTTGTTCTTCTGGAAGGATACCAGAAAATACAAGGCTTTACCCAAAGGCAGCATTATGGCACTGAGTTAAAGTAAAATTTGGAATCCTGTAACTCTTCTGCATAGATCTAGATACATATGGGGACTCTGAGGAATGTATTAAGTCCATCCCCTTTTGGCAGCCACATGGAGGCACTTGGACACAGTCATGAGAGGAGCAATGACAGCTGAACTCTTACTTCTAAGATCCCGGCAAATGTGTTTGGAAAGGCTATAAATTAATGGCTTATTGGAGGGGAACATTATGCAAGTTAATTTTCCATCAGCTTTAGAAAGCACTTTCTTTCCTTCCTTTTCTCTCTCCCTTCCCTCCTTTATTCCTTCCTTCCTTTCTCTCTTTCTTTCTTCTTTTTTCCCCCAGATTTATTTATTTATTTGAGGGGAGGGAGGGACAGAGAAAGAGGTAGAGCAAGAATCAAGCAGACTCCCCCTTGAATGCAGAGCCTGATATAGAGCTCGATCCCATAACCCTGAGATTATGACCTGAGCAGAAACCAAGAGTTGGATGCTTAACTGATTGAGCCACCCAGGTGTCACTGGAAAGCATTTTCTTTTTCTTTCTTTCTTTCTTTTTTTTTTTTTTAAAGATTTTATTTATTTGACAGAGAGAAACACAGCCAGAGAGGGAACACAAGCAAGGGGAGTGAGAGAGGGGGAAGCAGGCTTCCCGCCGAGCAGGGAGCCCGATGTGGGACTCGATCCCGGGTCTCCGGGACCATGACCTGAGCCGAAGGCAGTCGTTTAACCAACTGAGCCACCCAGGCGCCCCTGGAAAGCATTTTCAAAGGCATATTATGTTCCTTATCTTATGTACAGGTTCCTGAAACAACTATTCCTCATAGCCCAATGTTTAAAACAAATGTTGGCCTTTCTACAGAATAATTACATATAAGTTTGAACTCTTCTCTTAAAACAACTGAATATTTTTTTTAAAGAATCAGCAAAGAAATTGGTTTTGAATACAGAAATTGAAAGCTCTAAGATTTACAAATGATTAGAGAAAGGTATTCACTGAGAAGTGTCATATAACTATAATGAAGTCTATCGTTCCTCCAAATACTGTGATTTGTATGTAATAGGTGGATGCAGTAACTGGTTTTATTACAGACAGGTACATAAATTGAACTTTGTTTTTATAGCTTTATCCTTACCAATAACATCATCATTTTCATCGTAAACAAACACATTTCCAAAAAGGCACACAGAAACATGCACACATGGGCACACTACTCACTCACTCTCTCACAAAATCAGTCTGATAGTGGGCCAAAAGGGCTTTTGAGTATTCTAGATGATTCCAACTTTAAAAAATTAATTATCAAGAAATACTGTTTAATTCACAGGACTTCTAACTCCCTGAGTAAGACAATGGAAATTTCATCATGATTCTTTAGGTATGTATGCAAACACATAGGTCTGTGTCCTTGCCCCTCTCCCTCTCATAATTTCTCTCTCTATAAAATCACGTTTCTCTGTGGTCGGTGTCCAGAAACTAATTTCGAATACCTTGATAAAATCAGATGAACGTACTGAAAATTGGAAAATAGCACCACAGACTTCTCCAGCCCCCCACTGT
>PITA01001483.1:67491-192731 GCA_004023965.1 Spilogale gracilis | reverse complement strand
GTCTCCGGGATCATGACGACCTGAGCTGAAGGCAGTTGCTTAACCAACTGAGCCACACAGGTGCCCGAGACTACATTCTTAAGCGAGACTTGGTTTTTCCATAACTTCAGTTTCATCCATAAAATGAAAATGCTTTCCTATATATCTAAAATCCCTTCTAGCTCTAAAAATGCTAAAATTCCACAAAGGTCAGAATAAAAATGACTGAAAGTACAGTCATACTAAAGGGGAACAAATTATGTCATGGAAGAAGTTAATACTTTAGTTCAGTTTTCCTTATTACCTTAAATAGATAATGATAAAACTTCTTTGTGTATTTCTCAATTATAAAATCTTTTAAAATATAATAAGAGAATTGGACTGTTTTTAAAAATGTCAGTCTCAAAAGACTAAGAAGATAAAAAGACTATTCTAGAACTGGCATTAAAGGAACAAAATCACTAAATGTAATGCATTATCTTTGATTCAATTAAAGGATATTTTAAAATGTCTACAAAAAATATTTTTGGTCCAAGTGGGGAAATCTAAATATGATCTAAATAATGGAGAATATTAATATATCATTGTTAAATTCCCTTGCTGAGATAATGGTACTGTGGTTCTGTAGGAGAGTGTCTGTGCCCTTAGGGGATCCATACTGAAGTACTTAGGAGTCAAGTGTCATGATGTTTACAACTTATTATTAAGAGGTTCAGGAGAAAAAAACCCGTGCGCGCGCGCGCGTGTGTATGCAGCTGTGTATGTGTATGTGTCTTGAGAGAGAAGAGAGCGAAAGCAAATGTGACAAAATGTTTACAAATGTTGAATCAAAGTGAACAGTACACAAGTGTTCATTGTACTGTTGTTTCTGACAGTCGGAAATTGTTTAAGATGAAAACGTGGGAAAAATACAGCTAATACACAAATCAAATTACATCCACATTGGATTTGTAGTTGAGCTCCAAACACACACCTTTTCTAACACTTCATTAAATACTCTTACCTAATACTCCCCACTCTGGCAGAAGCTCCTGGGACAGCTGGAAGTTCTGCGGGGGATAAGCTATTCTGAAAAAAGGAACCCAACAGATTCCGCTCTGGTGCCAGCCATCCTTACCCACCACTCGAAACCACTGCGAAAGCTGTAAGCTCCTTATAAGCAGGAACCATGTTTTAGCAGTCAGAGGCCAGACCAGAGCCAAAGGCATTCAGTAAATATTTGTTCATTATTAAACAAGTGATTCTCATACTACTGTTTCTTTCCTTCTCCTACTTCCTCTCTACACACTTCCCCCTCCCTCCCGACACTGGGTGAGAAAAGAAGGGTAAAAAATGAACAATATCTTAATAGCTTTCTTTCAAAATAAACTTGCTTAGATTAATAGTAACATCATTATTATTACAGTGATAAATGAAACAAAAAGGACAAGCTGAAACAAAAACTAACAATAAAAATCAGTTTCCTGCTTAATTCTACTGAGAGCATGTTTTCCCTTTCTTCTCCAAAAATGACAATCTCTGCAATAATCTTCTTACTGAAGTAGAACTCAACAAAGCCATGTAACAAAACTATCTAAAAACAGACTGGCCAACAGTCCTACCTAAGGCTAAAAAAAGGTTTGTTTCTTTTAGCAAGCCATCATGTTTTTCCTGTGTGCGATATTTTTCTATGTGAGCTATAAAACAACTTATAAAGCACAGAGAGTGGTACTGAACACCAAAGTTCAAATTTCAGGTGTTATGTCCAACATGGTGCCCATTCTAAGTACTGGCAACAGTTCAAAAAAAGTTCCTTTCCACAAACTGTAAGACAAGGTAAATACCTCAACAGAAATCTGCTCTATGGCTACCAAAAGGTTGGTATTACTTTCAAACTATGGAGAAGGTTATTTTAGGCAAGATTAGCTTTCAGAGGCTACGTGATATGCTTGAATGAAGGAAAATGTGTTCCAGACTGGTGATGCAAACTCCGTATTTTCCAGATCAGTTTCTTCCATTTAATTTATTAGCTTCTCCTATGTCAAGTG
The DNA here is from genome assembly GCA_004023965.1 of Spilogale gracilis. NCBI lineage: Eukaryota > Metazoa > Chordata > Mammalia > Carnivora > Mephitidae > Spilogale > Spilogale gracilis. Next base: position 190,725 of record PITA01001483.1, on the reverse strand, counting down.
TTACTCTGAACTTCATGGGAAATGCAGAAGATCAGACCCTGTAACTCAAAAGACCCACAGTTCAGTCTAGATGACACATAAACACATAATTCCAGTGTGACAGATAAATGCTGTGGCAGAGGAACATAAGTCTCTATTCGAAGTCAAGGAGGGACTTTTAACTTGGAAGAACAGAGGAAAAACATTGGAAGATATCCAGTCCTACTAGCAAACCTGACCAACAGTGTGAATGGCAGGTAACAACTGGAGTGCCCCGGGACTAGCTGGACTGAAATAAGGATGACCTTCATTACCTATCTCTGTCAACCAGAAGCCTGTGTGAAATCTACTTTGTAGAGGAAGGATCAAGTGCGGGGATCATGTGGATGTCACACAGGCAGCACTGTGGACTAATTCCCTAGTCCAATACAGCAAGAGAAAGGGAAAGAGGGACAAGGAGGATATATGCTGGGTAGGAGAAAAGGCATGTGCACAGGCATTAAACAAACAAACAAATAAAAAACCCAGGCATATTTTAAGGCTCATTTTTTTTAAGTTCTTCTCTAAGAGTTAATTAATATACACTATGTTTTATTTCTGTGTTCATTAAAATATATCATCTCAGGCAATTGTTATGTTTTAGCATATTAATACCTTTCCAAGTTATCATTCAAAATGTTTAATTTCAAACCTACAAGTATGTAATACATCCCAGTTGATATTTATAATAGACACTATTTGCTACACAGAGAAAAGAATTTTAAGGAAGTAAAAGATACACACTTAAAAAAAAAAAGACAAATTAGGCGGTATACTATTTCAAGAGATTTGCATATTGCCTATCAAGCTTATTTTTAAGTACCCAACGCATTGGTGCCAACTGTGGGTAGACTCCTGGGCTCACTAACCCTTGTCAGCTGTACAAGGGTACTAAGCAGACACACACCTTCCAAGTGATAGCACGTGCTCAGCCTTCCCTTCCTCAACTCTTAACCACCATCTAGAAACATCAGTAACCACAGGCATTAAAAAATGCTGAATGAGAAAGCAAGATAAAAAGTTTGAGGGGGAAAAATGGATTGTATGTCAACTCTACCCACTTAATCCAAACTAGTATCTAACAGAGGAAACGGTAGTGACACATTAAAGAGCACATTAAATTTGACCTGCAGTCAGACTTCCTCATGTCACAAAGTGTGGTAAAGAACACAAAACACACCTCGAGGGGAGAAGGCTAGGCTCCCCACAAGATCCCAATGGTACCTCCCAGCTCTGAACAAATCTTTCATTTTAATACTTAAATTTACAACTTTCAATTCTGTGGCTTGGAACAGGGAGAGGGGAAGTCAGGAAGTAGTTCTACAGATAATTTTTCTGTTCTATAAAGTGTACATTGCTAAGTATTCTTGATACTAGTCTTCCATATTATAATATGAACTGGGTAAATCCCTGAATCCCTGATAATTCTGCACTGATCCTCATCTGTGATGCCCTCCCTTAACAAATGCTTGGAATTTCTCTACCATGGATATGTTTTTTATTCTCACCATAAAAACGTCAAAGTAATGAATAGCAAACAGGACCAGATTGTTCTCTATAGATGTCAGTATATCTGCACACACAATATGAACCAATTGCTTTTATGGTGCAAATTTCTCACTCTCACACACACACACACACACACACACATTTTGGGGGCGGGCTGGCATAATTTCAACACTGATAGTACCAACTGCTCAAAAGATAACTGCCATTTTCTCAGAAACAAATATGATGTACAAACTAATGAAATACAGGATGATCTGTGCTACTATAATTCACCAAAACATTTCAAATGAAGCAAACACCATGAAGAGTAAATCTTACAAAATGAAAATTACAAGTATTATTTTAGCAAAGACAGTCCACTCCAGCATAAAACTGACTACAAAACCCAAAATACTAATAAAAAAATAAGGATTCCTTATGCTACTAAACCCAGACAAGTTTTCATTACAGACTTACTGCTATTTCTACCATCGTTAAGTCTTTCTAAAACCAAACACATTGCTCTAGCTTTAAAATAGCTTCTTTTGTATTATCGATAATCACAAGGGATGTTTAGCCTGACATCAGACCAGTTCTTAATTTCTCATTTCTGGGAAAAACACACACATTCATAATTTCAGGAAAAAATTAACAGCGTTTGACTGAAATAATTGGAGGCATTCTCAGAAGAGATACCAGTTGAGAGAAACATCAACTACTAATATTAAAAATCCAACAAGTAAATAAATACAAATTCAGTACATTTTATGGCACTAAAGAAGTATCACTTGACAAAAATACCACTAGGTTTCCTGGCCACTATAAATCAAATTACATCACAAAAAATTCTTGAGGCACTATTCAAATGTTTTTGATAGATGTCAGTTCTTTTGTATTTAACCCACAGCTCTTCAAGGACTCTACTTTCTGAATTAGAACATCACAATTTATTACACTTAGAGCACAAGTAATCTACCAACATTGAAACTGTAACAGAGAGGGGACTGATGCGTATTGGTTCACTATTATATTCCCAACACTTAGCTCAGTGCCTAGCACACAATCAGTGCTCAATAAAAACCTACTGAAAGAATAACTATTTTATTAAATGCACTAGTAACCGTTCTGTTGCTCCAACATTTTTAGTTTAATATCTGTTTTTACCATTGGACTTTGCACATATCATTATATCATAGAAATCTAGAGTTTGTATTCTGAGAACTCCTTAATGATTTTCTATTTAGTGAGAATACCAGAAACAGCCATCCCACTCTCTTAAAAATGTGCAAAAAGACATGAGAGAGTACCCTACATCCAAGTATATATAAATGACAGGAAAAGTCAAGTGAGTGGAATGCTTCTTGGAAACAATGGATGAGACTGGGTCTGGAGCCTACCAAGAACCCAGCAATCCTGAGTAACACTGCTTAGGTCCCAGGAAACAGAGGTGACAAGGGAAGGCTGTGCTGGCCAGATGTGTACCTCTAGTCTGTACCTTTGGCAAAGCAAAATAAACAAAAACCCCTCTGCTCTAAAGATGGCTACCTTCAAAATATAGTCACAAACCTTGGAGGGTCTTTAAAGGCTGACGGGTAATCCAAAGGCTGTTTAAAACACACTGGAGTCATCCAGAAGAATATGCTAAAACCAGTTAACAAGGTAAAATGCTCTGAGATACTCGAGGGCAGGGGAGAGCATGCAGAGAAGCAACTAAACAGAAACTCCAAAAAAGAGATGATCACATAAAAAAATGTGATCACGAACAAATACTTCTCCATAGAAGACATACAAATGGCTAACAGACAAATGAAAAACTGTTCATCATAACCAGCTATCAGGGAATTCAAATCAAAACCACATTGAGATACCACCTTACACCAGTTAGAATGACCAAAATTAACAGGACAGAAAATAAGTGTTGGAGAGGATGTGAAGAAAGGGGAACCCTCTTACACTATTGGTGGGAATGCAAGTTGGTGCAGCCACTTTGGAAAAGAGAAAACAATGTGGAGATTCCTTAAAAAATTAAAAATAGGTGGTGTATAAACAATGAATCTTGGAACACTGAAAAAATAAAATAATGTAATAACAAAAATTAAAAATAGGCGTCTGGATGGTTCTGTCTATTATGCGGCTGCCTTCGGATCAGGTCATGATCCCAAAGTCCTGGGATCGAGTCCCACATCAGGCTCCCTGCTCAGTCGAAAGCCTGCTTCTACCTCTGCCTGCGGCTCTGCCTACTTGTGCTCTCAATCTCTCTGTCAAATAAATAAATAAAATCTTTAAAAAAAAAATAGCACTACCCTATGACCCTGCAATTGTACTACTGGGTATTTACCCCAAAGATACAGATGTAGTGAAAAGAAGTGCCGTATGTACTCCAATGTTCATTGCAGCAGTTGTCACAATCGCCAAACTGTGGAAAGAGCCAAGGTGCCCTTCAACAGACAAATGGATAAAGAAGATATGGTCCATATATACAATGGAATACTACACCTCCATAGAAAGGATGAATACCCAACTTTTGTAGCAACACAGACTGGACTGGAAGAGATTATGTTGAGTGAAATAAGTCAAACAGAGAAAGTCATATATTATATGGTTTCACTTACTTGTGGAACATAGGGAGTAATGGAGGACAGTAGGAGAAGGAAAGGAAATGTGAACTGGGGTAAATCAGGGAGGGAGATGAAACATGAGAGACTTTGCGGACTCAGAAACAAACTGAGGGTTTTGGAAGGGAGCAGTTGGGGGGATGGGTGAGCCTGGGGGTGGGTATTGAGGGCACATATTGCATGGAGCACTGGGTGTGGGGCATAAACAATGACTCTTGGAACACTGAAAAAATAAAGTGTTTTTTTTAAAAAGAAACTCCATTAAAGCTTAACCTCTGACTCAAACGTGAAAAGTCCTACATCTTCTAGGCCACAGTTTTCTTATAAGTAGAAATAAAAGGAAACCATCTAACAGAGATAGTCAAATATGAATTCTAGATTAAATGAAAATTGTTCCCAGTGATATGCTAGGAAGTGGTATCCTTTTTTTCTATATTTCGGCTAGACAAAACACAAATTAAATCGTTTTAGTATTTAATTTTCCTCAATAGCAAAGTTTTAAAATAATTTTGGAGTCTAGGCAAAATTTTCCTAGGACTCGTGAAATACTTTAGTCTTTTATTTTTAAGCTACTTTCATTTTAATGAACACCACAGCTTTGTTGGTCTTTTAAAATAAAGTTTATATACTCTTTAGAAGTTCATTAAAAATGGAACAATAGAAACAGAATCACCTTTAATACTTTAATCACTTTAATACTTTAAAAATTAAGTGTGCATATTTTCTGAGAGCCCTCATAGCTTTTAATCTCTCAAAGAAGTCAACGAATGAATGAAAAAAAAACAACCACAGGTATAGTCCAAGACCTCCATTTTATAGATGTGAAAACTGAGGCTCAGGAAGACAAACTGACTTGCCCAATGATAAAGTTAGCAGGCAACAGAACGCTGACCAAAATGTAGCATTTCCCAAACCACTGGTGCATACTCTTTCAAATGTCATTTGACTTAATTCATTTAAAATTTCCTTTCCATCCATTTATTCAGGTGACTCTATCCAATCAGGGATGTCAGAGTCATAGAGATAAAAAGCATCCTCTGTTCCTCAAGCCTAATGGAAACATAGATACATATAAGGTAAACAGCTTTTTTAAACTAAAATATCACTGCTTTACTTTCACCTTAGGGAGATATGGCATTGGAGTGCATCTTGAAGAATGAATTGGTGTTAGGCAGGCAGATGGAAACTAGAGTTTGGGGTGAGAGTGGGCCAAGAGATGGCCTCTGAACTGCAAGGCAGAGCATGAAACTGGAAGTCGGGAGATAAGACCAGAGGGATAAGTATGGAGACCTTGAGAGAAAAGAAGTTTGGGTTTTACCTATAGAAAATAAAAAAGCACCAAAAATTTTTGAGCAAGGTTATCCTTTGAGTAGAATTTGCACTGTAGAGAGATCATTCTGGTGCCAGTGGATGGTACAGAGAAAAAGTAAGGAACATGAACAAGGCCAGAGCAGTAAGACTGGGGATAGACAGAAGGGACAGGAGAGAAAGTCGTTAAGTGTCTGCCTATGGCTCAGGTCGTGATCACAGGGTCCTGGGGTCTAGCCCCATATCAGGCTCCCCACTATCTCTCTGTCAAATAAATAAGATATTTTTAAAAAAAATCAAGAGGCTATTCGACAAGAAAAGAAAGACTCCAGAATAAATTAAACTGCAAGATGACATTGCCATTTGCACTATAGAATACTTTCATACTTTCTAAGATCTGAAGTATATTTTAAATTATCAAAATTGTTTCCAACAACAGGTTTCAGAAACCAATTCAATTTTCTACTAAAATGGACAATATAGGGGTGAGAAATGAAAAGGGGGGGAAGCAAACAATTAAAAAAATGCTGACCTCTTTATAAAAAGCTAGATTCTAAATGCACATAAAGCAGAAATTGAAAAGTCTTGGCAACAGATTGACCGATAAGTCTTTCTGAAAAAGATTTTAATTTCAGAAATCATTTTGGAAACCTACTGATAAGGAATGTACCATGTTGTTTACTAAGTTCTGTTTGTTTGTTTGTTTTAAATAAAGTATTCCTAACATAAACACCTTAAACTTCAGTGAAAGCATCTCAAACAGTGTCAATTGAATTTTGTAACACAAATAACTGGCTGAGATACCACAGGAAAGCAAACTGGAGGCTGGAACAAGGAAGCTCATCTTCAGAAGCAAGAAGACTTTGGGGGGTACCTAAGCTATTATTTATCTGTAAGAGGAAAATCAAATCTTCAACTCAGTCCTGGGAAAAGATTCCACAGACCTCTGCATTGTGGCTGAAGCATTTCCATTTCTGGAAAGGTTATCAGGATAAAATTTGGACTTAATTGTGTTTAGCTCTTCTCTTCAGAACAAACAAAAATAAACCAAATCTACGGTTATATGTTCCATTACCCAGCTTAAAGTTAACTGGTAAAACAAGTAGATTCCATTTCCCTTACACACACACACACACACACACACACACACACACACACACTATAAGCCACCAATGATGGAAGCTAGGCTTCCCACTATTGGATAGAGAAGTGAACTCATAAACCTGTCATAAAAACAAAAAGGAGACAAAATGCTTTGCCAAAAATTCACCATAGAGATTATCAACAATAAACAATAAATGATTGTCCTACTGCTAATATGCTAATTAACAAATAATGTTCATAAATCAATTGTGATTAAAAAAATGTTCCTATCCTAATAAAAGTTCCTATGCTAATGAGAATTACAAACCTAAAAAAGAAACTAAAACTTCCCAGAAGGAAGGTGAGATAAATCATTTACTCTTTTGAAAATGAAGCACAACTTTCTTAGCAGTGCCAGAGCAACCCAGAATCCTTAGATTGAAATGCCCTTCATGTCTGAATGTCCCAGGTACCTGAAGCTTACCTCTTTATGTACCCAACCTTCTTTCATTGTTTTGTTTAAAAACTAAAACCTTGGGGTGCCTGGGTGGCTCAGTTGTTAAGCGTCTGCCTTTGGCTCAGGTCATGATCCTGGAGTCCTGGGATGGAGCCCCATATCGGGCTCCCTGCTCAGCGGGAGGCCTGCTTCTCCTTGTCCCACTCCCCCTGCTTGTGTTCCCTCTCTAGCTGTGTTTCTCTCTGTCAAATAAATAAAGAAAATCTTAAAAAAAAAAAGTACTCCTCTTTCTTAAAAAATAAACAAACAAACAAACAAAAACCAAATAAAAACTAAAACCTTTCTAAACTGTACCACACATTCCTGACCCTTCTTAAACAGGGCATACCGGAACCTTTCCTTGGGTGCAACATAACAAAAACTGGCTATCCTTTGGGGTCATGAAGCACACAAAGCTGTCTCATATGGACCCATACTCACTGGCTGGCCTGCTTTGCTTGAGTCGGCTCTCAAAGTTTTCCTGTCCCCTCCTTGACCACTGAGCGGCTGCTTGTCACTTCTCACTCACTACTGTCAAATGTGCTTTCTAAATGCTCATCACTTTGTGCTGGGACTGCTACAAAACCCTTTTAATCTGCCACTTCTAATCTGATAGGAAACCCAATATTAAAATTTATCAGAACTACAGAAAAAAGAAAAAAACCAAGTTACAACAATAAATAAATGAAACGCATGTAGTGAATACGCTAAATATGGGGGGATGTTTTGAAATGGTTCAATCTTATGTATTTACATGTTTACTTATTCCTCTTTGGTGTCCCAAATAGGAAAAAGCTCCTGGAGAACTGAACTCCAGATGCAGAAAGTATTACTTGGCTAAATCTTTCTAAACAAAATGTTCATCTTCACACTCAGTTTCCAATAAAGTCAATGTTCCACAACATTTGGCCAGTAAATACACACTGATGTCTGCTATGGAAGTTGTACTGAAATCGAAATCCCTTCTTCAAATTGTTAAAACATTAAAAATTTTACTTTTCTAACATTGCAACTGGTTTTACACTGACAGCATTACTATGGTGTATAAACTGTCACTACCGGCTATGATTTCACTAGACCTATACTCACCCGCATACAAAAGGTACTTCTTCATGCCAAATTACACTCATTCTAACAGTATATGGCCAGGTAATTACAAGGTACACATTCAACTATTAGATGAACTCATAGGCTTAGCTTCCAAAGGAGATTCATATACTAGATTATAAAGAAATTCCTGTTGTAAAAATAGGCTACGGTAATTAATTAACCTTGCAAATTCCCTATTTTTATTTCATCACTTTCAACTGATTTTTTGGAATTATTTTACTTTTCACTTTAAAACCTTTACATGGATTCTTCTTCCCTTTTTTTTTTAATCTACCAAATTGTAGTAAGCCATGATTTGTAAAGTCATGTATTCAAATCACTAATAATTAACTAAAACTTATTTATTTGATATTTACTCCATACTCAAATGTACTAGAATTGTTATATTTCAGGAAAAAAAGAACATGAATTTTAATATAAACTTAAATGTAAGTACTGACATTAAAATTTTACTTCGTTTATAACTACCACATACTATCAAAGGAAAGAAGCAGAGGCAGAAATGAGGTAAGTTACAGAACTACAAATTAATTTTGATTTAGATATATTACAGCAGGACCAGCTCTGGGGCTCTAAAAAAAACAAAAAAGCAATAAAATCTTGGAAATACTTCTAACAAAATACCTCGAGAAGGAAAATTCATATTAAAACAAATTAAATTTGGGAACAAAACAAGGGTTCCCCGTTTTTGTTAGATTACAGTATTAAATGCCACTTGTAGGAAGATTATCAAAACTGAACAGCTAAGAAAGGTATTTCTAGCAGTTAATTGAAATCTCGCAAAAAAAATCTATTTCAGTATTTTCTAAAAATAAGACAATAATAAATAAGTTACATAACTGTTAAATTGTGTAAGATGCCCACAACAGCACCTGACTGATTTCTGATCCCCTGACCATGATCATACTGCTTAAAAGAGGGAGTCTCCCAGCTCTGTGAAGGACAGAACCAGCAGGCGTGCCCTGAGCAGTGGCCGGCAGGGTAAGAAACAATAGAAGAATTCTGAGTGGGGCGTTAAACATCTGGATAAGTTATCTACAGCAGCTGTGAGATTTCATTCTCCTAAAGAAGAGAACAAACTCTTATCTGCCTTGGACAGGTGTTGAAGTAATACTATTCAAAATCTAAATTGGAGAGCTTCTCAAAGTGCCTTCCAGGCACAGAGACCATGAATTACAGTTATCCAACAATAGTAGTGACGACCAAACACAACTTGTGCAAAGCAATACCTTCACTTAATTGGAGGATACTGAAAAGGTGGCTTTTTAAGCAGTTTATGTGTTCTGTTAAATACGTGGGTGTTTTGGGTTTTTTCCCCCCCTGTTAGAGATCTCGGTGTTTTATATCTGCATTCTTCTTGCTTTTTCTGAACTAGAAGTTAACTGCTTTTGTTTTTGAAATTTTAATTTTTAGACCCAATCCTAATTACAGCATGGGCCCAAATTACTAAACTGATTTACCTAACTAACTACATGACCTTGGAAAGTCACTTCTTATAAAATGAGAGGCTTGCACTGAGAGCCATTAGAATGTAACCTTCATGTTCACTACCCTACTCCCACCCCCTCCGGGTCATGGGAGGCACTGAATATTTACTGCCTGTCCCCAAATGGTAAATGTAAATGTAGTCATTTTCTCTTAACATTTGTATTTTAATCTGTATATTCCCAAACGTTTTGAAGAGGACACTAAAACCAAAATTTCCTATGCATCAAAAATAACTTTACATAATATAAAATCATTTTTTAAGAAATAAAACAGGTAGATTATACAAGAGCTAACAAAATTCACCCGGTTTGTTACACTCCCCTTTTCTTCCTCCCTGTTAACCCACTGCTACATCCTGACCCTTCTTCAACTGAAAGGTATAGCTGGGAGGAAGAAAGTGCCTGGGCCATGCAGGGAGAAGGCTTGAGTTCTAGTCCCATTTCTTCCACTAACTGGCTTATGGGGATAAGTCACTTCCACTCTGGGCCCTGCCAGGCTGTCTGTTTAAACACAGAACTAAACAAATTACTAATTTCTAAAGTCTTCTACTTTAAAGATCTCATTTTTTCATCCCACCCATCACTCTACTCCTTAATGCCATGATTTAGTGCTTGCATTTATTCCTAGACTTGCTCAGCAGCCTCAAAATGGTCTTTTTCTCCCCTCTTTATTTTTCCTTATCCTAAAATGAATCTGATCCTGAAACCATTGAGTACAGCAGGGTAAAAAGCACAGTGTCCATCAAGTCAAAGAGCTCAGGTTCAAGTCCAGACTGTCACCAGTGAGTCTTATCTCTAAAGCGGTGATGTTATGAACCATCTCACTGAGAGTTAAAAGAATGTATAAAGCACATAATACAGAGCCCAACACGCTGGAGAGGTTCAACAACAATTAGCACCCTTTCCTATTTCCTAGGATCAAAAGTCTCAGTTCTCCAACGTCTACAGCAAGGATGACCAACCAGCGAGGTGCACAGGTGGCAGGATGGAAATTTGTGAAGTACAGGCAGAAATTGGGTTAAATGCTCTCGCCAGGCTCCTTCGTGCCAGCAAAGTGGCTGCCTGTCGCCTGCCCATATGCTTCTGGGTAAAGCAGCCTCAACCACCAGCCCCTCCTGGGCTCTCAAAATCAAATGCTGCAGCCTCCCCAGGCCAAATCCACAGGTCAAGAGGAAATGAAAACTTGACATAATTCTTCAAAAAGAAAAGACTCCGGATTTTCCCTGAAAGCTGACTCCTCAGCTTGTCATTCATGGGAAAAGAAGCCAGGCCCACTCCTTTGTGCTTCAATCTATAGGCAGTAGTTAATGTTGGAGTACCACCCAAGCATTATTTAATTTGACTTTTCAGTTATAGGCACTGAAAAGGTGTGACCAAAGGAAAAAAGAATACAATTTCTCACAAAATGAGGATACACTGAATTTCAGTTATACCCAATCGATACCTTCAGAGAAAGCAACAGCTTTTCTTGATTTCAAAACTGGGTCAAAACTGGAATGAGCAAGCAGAGGAGTGACAGGGACTTGCAAAGAGAAGCTCATTTCTTAAAGTGACTTAAGTACAGTTCCTTAATTATGTGGGGTTGTTGTTCCAAATGAGGAATAACAATCTTTACTTTCATTCAGTCGAGTTACAGGGTAACTGAGGGCAATCAATCAAATGTGTGGAAGTCTGGGAATCTAAGAAATCCTGTGAAGAAACCTGTTTTATTGAAGTGCCACCTTCTTTTCCAAGCTACTTCAGCCCAAGCAACTGCTGCAAAAGTACATAATTAAAAGGATAGAACACAATTTAGGAAAAATTCTTTCAGAAGGCTTAGCTTAAGAATTATCCAAACTCATATCTCTATTTAAAAACATAAGCCCACTAATCTGAGCTCTGAGCTCTTCTGGGCTCAGGCCAAGCTGCTCTACTTGTCCACCCAAAATGTACTATCCAACGATCTGACCAAAATTCTTGACATGAGCTTCCATTTTTCTGCAAAGCAATTATTTCACAGGCCCTGGTGCTTCTGGTTCATCCTTCTTAAAATTGGTTGAAGTCGGTTTTCTTCCCCATGTTCTTTCCTCATATCCCAAAGAGGCCTGATTTTCTCCACCCAGACTTGAGATTGGTACTCAGAGCCATAGCTTAGACGGCTCTTTCTCTTTAACAGACTCCTCCACTCCTCCCATTTCTCTCCCACCCTGTTCCCCCACCATCCCTCTGCACAGCACCCTCAGTGTGACTGCAATCTCTTTTCACCTCTTGTTTTCTCTCATTTCTGACCTTGCCTATAACCAGTACTCTCCTTACCTAGACCTAGTTCCAGTTTCATCCTCCAATTCCAGGCCTCCTCAGCGCCTATTCCCGGCCTCAGACCTCTAACCTTCTCGGTCCAAAACCCACTTGGCCTTATTAATGTCGGTCCTCCCAACCCAGACCTTATTGCAGCTGACCCCCTCCCCCACCTTTATCAATTCCTGTCATCTCCAGTCCCTGCCCATTTTCATTTTTACAGCCTGTCCAATCTCCTCTCTTTCAGGCCCTTGACTAAAACCCAAACCCCATTCCTAATTCCAGCAGTCCTCCCTGACCCTAGCAAAGGCCACTACTCTGGCTAGCCCATCCCACTTCTTCTTTGACTCGGAAGCTGGTGCCTCCCCAACTCCTTCACTGAAAGCTGATGCCACGAAATCTCGGACCCCAGCCTACCCCATTTCTGACCCCTGATAAATGCGTCCTCCCTATCACACAGTCCAGGCTAACGCGTCACTTCTCGCACCTCACAGGTACTAATCTTGAACCCTCCCCCACAGCCCTGCGGCGTGCTTAGGCCAGCACGCCCCAAGCCCACGAAACCCCTGCCACCCTGCGCGCAGCCCTGCCCCGCGACCCTAAAGCCCATTCCATCCCTGCCCTAGAGGTCCCTCTTCCCACTTGACCCCGGCCTGGTGACCTACGCCCTCGCCGAATCCGGGTCTCCATTCCCTCGGTTTCCGAGCCAACTCCCGCCCAGTGGGGTGTGTCCCCCTGCCCATGGAATTCCGGCCAGTGGCCTCTTCCGCGGGGTCACGGTCGCCCTCCTCACCTCGGCGTCCACCACCTCGTGGTAGGCGGGCGGGGGGTCGAAGCCGCCGCCGCCCCCGGTGCTCCCGCCGCGGGAGGGGCCGCCGCCCCCGTCGCCGCCGCCACTGTCGCCCCGAGAGCCCCCGGCGGGCCCGGGGCTGGGGCCGCCGCCGCTGTCCATGGGCTCGTAGCCACCGTAGTCGAGGCCCGGCCGCTCGTTGGTGAGCAGCGCCACCGCCTCGTTGATGTCGTTCTTGGCCAGGCGCAGGGCCTTGCGGATGGTGGCGGGGTCCGAGAAGCCCATGCACAGCAACGTGGTCATGTGCTGCTCCTCCTCCGATTCCATGGCTCGGGCCTCCGGGCCGCGCCGGCCGGCGGGCAGCGAAGCTGCGGCTCCCGGGCCTGGCGGACCGCGCGGCGCTCCCTTCGCGTCGCCCCCGCGCCCGAGCGGGCCCCTGCGCTGCCGGCCTGCGCGCTCTGCAGCCGCCGGGCCAGGCTGGGCGCGGGCGTGGACGCTGCGAGCCGAGCGAGGGCGGTGGGGAGCTCAGGCGCGGCGGCGGCCCGGCCCAGCCCTGCGCGCCGCCATGTTGGCCTCCTCCTCCGCCTGCGCCTCCGCCTCCGCCTCCTCCGGCCCGCGGGGCCGCGCCTCCGCTCCCGGAAGCGGCCCGGGCCGCCCCAGGCTCGCCGAGCACGGGCGCGGGTGGGGGCAGGGGGTGTGTGTGACCTTTCCCCCCCCCACCCACTAGACAGCGAAGGGAGGGGCCGCGCCGCCGAGCTTCTCTAGGGTGAAAGGGCCGCCCAGACGCCCCGGCGGAGGCAAGGGAGGGTCCTCGGCTGTCGCCACCGCCCGCCCATTTCTCCAGCAACAGGTTCCCCCGGGAGCGGGACGGGCGGGGGCTAACTGCAGCTCGCTGCGCCGAACGTCCCCGGAGTCCCCCAGGCCGTCGGTCCGGCCCGGCCCTGACGGGGGTTCCCCCCGTCTCGCACCCCGATGTTGCTCAGAGGCCCCGCCGGACTTCCCTCCACGCCTGGCTCGCCCCCGCCCTCCCGAGACGCACCTCATCCCGGGTGGGATTCATTCGGCCGCGGCTGCACTGAAAGGCGCAGGAAATTCACCCAAGCCCACGGAAATTCGCCCGTCGCGCTGCCTGAAATACACCCCAACGCCCACCTCAATTCCTGCCCACACCCGGCGCGTGGACCCACCGGGACGAAAATCACCCCCACGTCACCCGACCCAGATCACTCCACGTCCCACAAAAATCACCCCAACCCGGCTGAAATGGATTCCCAGCCCTCCCTGAATGTTCCTCCCGTCACTGGCCACCTGCACCCACCAAACATGACCGAACTCTACCAGACTCTTACACTGAAAAACCCTGGGCGTGTGAAACGAATTTTTACGACCTATACTCTAAATCACTGCGCTCTCTACGAAAACCTCCGAAAAACCCAGACTGCATTACGGGCCAGCCACAGCCGCACCCGAACGCCTTGGACCTCTGCTCCCCTCCTGATGCTGACCTACCCCCACTGCCGCATCATCTTTTGGCTCAGGATTCTGTTTCTGCCCTTTGAGGTGAATCCTACCCACTGGGCTTCTGCCCTTTACGGGAGGACCCTCACCACTGTTCGTTTCTACCTTTGAGCATTAGTCTTCCCTTTGAGGCCTTCTTGCTTTGCTTTCTCTTTCCACCTTTAGCATTAGCACCCGGAGAGGCTGCGTCTAGTTTCCTTGACTCTGCCATTCAAGCCCTGACCCTTGCTCTTTTCCCCCTTGAATTGCCTTTAATTCATGCTTCTAGGTTCTTTCCCCACCATATCCCAAGATCCTGATGCCTTTTTTTTTTTTTAAATCTCACTACATATTTGTTAATCCTGTTCATCTCTTAATGCCTTCACCCCGGTTTCTTCCAGAACCCTGAAGTCCACCAACTAACCTTTCTCACCCCGTCCAACCCCTCTTGTGACAATCCAGCACGCACTAAAATCTCCACATATCCTAAATCTTAAATTAGTGTCAGGACCCAAATTTTCCCTGCACTCTTAGTGTCTCTTCCCTTGGACCACAGAACACTTCTTGCCAAGTACTTGCTACCTATATTTGCAAACGCCAGCAAATTTGACTTAAAGGTGAATTTATTGCTGTTGTTTACATTTAAATGAATTAAGTATATTTGTTGTGCGATTAAAGGCTGTATTATAGAGCAAAGAATAGGCTTTATTCCCAAAGGAAGTAACATCTCTTAATTTATGAATGAAAATAACAAAACAAATCCTTCTTCTTACATTTTTGAACAATAACAAAAGAAGCTGCTAAGGAAGAACACCTATAACTGAATCAGGTTTCTGTGTGTGTGTGTGTGTGTGTGTGTGTAATTTTACTAGGTCTTATTAACTTCTAAGTACTCGATGATGTTCAAATATTCATTTATGGTACATGAGGACCAAAAATAATGTAAAGCCAAGCAGCCTATCATAGAGTACATGCCAACATATTTCATTTATTCAACAAATATGTGCTGTTTATCAGGTGCCAGGTACTGTTCTTGGCACGGGTGCTGCACCACTAAACAAAGCAGATGACATTTGATGGTGGCGAAGTGATGGCATTCAATTTTGCCCTGTGTTTGAAGAGTTAATTCAGTGACCGCATTGAGAAATTAGTAAAAGAGGGGAGAGAACTAACAGGTAAAGAAAAAATTGCTTGCCACTGAGATTTGAGACAGAACGCAAGAGATAATGAGACAGAGCTGGCCAATTCAGATGGCACATAAAAAGACTCATCAACAGTGGCAGGTTTATAGAACATGACAGAGGAAGCTGCGCGGAGCTGAGAAGAGGAAGCAGAGAAGGAAGCAGAGAAAAACAAAGTCTGTGATAGAAACTGGAAAGGAGCCACGAAAGGCTACAGAAAACAAGGAAGGCCATTTTCGAACTGGATCCTGGAGTGACTGAAAAGCCAGAGTGTCATTTGAGGATGCAAGTAGTTATAATCACACTTTTTTGCATGTGAGAAAGCAAGTGAGCACTCTAAACCCTGTAGAATTGGGAGAGCAGGGGAGGGGACTGGGGTGTGAATATTCATACTTTCACTTACATTTTCATTTTAATTGCAGTAAAATCTTGAAAATGTTGAAAGGACTAAAAAATTTTTAAATGACATTCAATCCACAGTTGTCCTTCCCTAGAAGCTTCTAGAAGAAAAAAAAATAGGGCTTAAAGAAAAGTATGATGAACTGTCTTGAAGACAAAAGATGAGGGCTTTCTAATATTAATAAGTAACCTAAAAAATATCTAGTGAATGTCTACTTTGAATCAAGTTGAGGACGACAGGCACAGTTCCTGCCCTTTTAGAACTTACTGTCTTTAAAAGGAGACAGACAATAAAGCAATAATGGTCAAGTATGTTAGGTGTTTTGATAGGGAATTTCAGGATGTAATGGACAAATTTCTTGCCTTCTATGGAGGTGAATTACCAGGTGTAGGAAACCTAAATCCAAGAGAATATTTATAATCTGAAAGGAAGTAGGAAAGGCAGGAAGATGAATATGAGATGAAAAGAGATCCAAAGAATAGGAACAGGAGGTGCAAAGGCCCTGGAGTGAGTGAGAGGAAAGCAACTGAAAAGAATTAAAAGCCAGAGGAGTATGGCTGGGGTTCTTAGAGAGCTAGTAGTGAGAAGGGAAGGTGGAGATGTAGGCAAACACCAGATCTGAGAGGGTTCCTTAAACTGGTAAAAATTTGCACTTTATTCTGAGGGAATGGGAAGACACTGAGATATTTATGTGGAGGAGAGAGGTATTGTTATTTAACTTTTAGGAAGAGTGCAGTGTGGAAGATGGTCTAAAAGGGAGGAAAGGTAAAGATGGAGAAGTCAATTGGTGAGTTATTCTCTTGGTTGCCAATTAACCAGCAAAACCTTCAAAGGGAAAAGCAATGCTGAGTGACAGACTCACCTCTCTGCACTTCCTTTCTCTTTGGGATTTGGTCCTTGAAATGGAAAACCCAAACCCAGTGTGGGCTCAAACTCCTGACCCTGAGATCAAGACTTGACATGAGATTAAGAGACCGATGTTTAACTGACTGAGCCCCCTAGGAACCCCTCTCACTTGGGAAACTTTCAATGCCTTCAAACAGAACTTTCTTCTCTTCTTGCCTGGTTTGTCTAGATGCTCTCAGAAAGAGGATTGGTCTTAAGTAAGCAAGTCTGTCATAGTTGGAAGCAGAACTCCCATAGAAGAGAGAAGATGGAGCAAAGCCTTCAAGGCAGTCGGTAAAGGGACGAGAACCTGTAAAAAGGAGATTTCCCAATACTAGGAAGAGGTTAGTATTTTGGATATTCCATGAAGTGGAAGAGCCTTGCCCCGCTAGCTTGCAGTGCCCCAGGAAGTAGAAAGAGCTCAAAAAGAAATGACTGCCTGAATCCCAGATTTGCAAAATCTCTACAAAATTCCCCAATTTCTAGCAGGGCGGGGAAGTGACAGAATCACCTTTCTCCAAAGGAGCTTAATCTGTGCAGGCTTAGACTGTGATCCCTTCAGTGTTAATTAGTATAGGCCAGGAACCAGAGGACCCTTCTGGAAGCTGTAGATGCACAAGCCTGGGCAATTTGCACAAATCCCCCCGTAACAGGAGAGGGAACCCTCATTCTGACTGTAATTCAACATCTCAATACTTTGGCAGGTGCGGGTTTAAGTGAGTTTCAATATGTTTCTGAAAAAATAAAATGATCCCAAATTTTGATGGATGCAAATTCATACCCATTGTGTATGTTAAAATACTAATAAAAACAGCCACTAGAAAAATTGGCATATATAGCTATATCTTGAATACTCTACTTGGGCATTGATTTTCTTTTCTTTCTTTCTTTTTTTTTTTTTTTTTTGGTAACAGCTTCACTGAGAGGTAATTCACATACCATGTATTTCACCCATTTAAAGTGTATGAGCTAATGGTTTTTAATATATTCATAGATATGTGCCACTATTGTCCCAGTGAATTTTAGAACTGTTTTCATTACCTATGAAGGAAACCCCATACCCTCTAGCTATCTCTCTTCTGTATTCTCATTCTCCCCTAGTGCTAAGCAACTATTAATCTACTTTCTGTCCCTATATGTTTGGCCATTCTAGAAACTTCATGTATGGGGAATCTTATGTGATCTTTTTTGTCTGGCTTCTTTTATTTAGTATGCTGTTTGCAAACTTTGTCCATGTTCTGTAGCATGTTATCAGTATTTGACTCCAGTTTCTGGCCGATTTATATATATATAAATATATAACTCCAATGTATTTTATATATATTTTATATATATATAAAGATATATATACTCCAAATACATTGGAGTTGTTTTTGCTATTTGGGTATTATGAATACTGCTGCTGTAACTATATAAAAGTTTTTGTGGGCATGTTTTCATTGCTTTCGGTCATTTGTATATCTTCTTTGGATTAATTCTATTCAAGTCCTCTATTCAATAACCTTCTTGAATTGGAATATTTGTCTTTTTATTATTATGTCGTAAGACTTCTTTTATATTTTAGATCCAAGTCCTTTACCAGATATATGATTTGCAAATATTTTTCTGGTATCCTGTGGCTTGTCTTTTCACTTTTTTCTAGTGTCCTTTGAGGCACAAAAGTTTGTAGTTTTGACGAGGTACAATTTATTCTTTTTTCTTTTGTTGCTTGTGCTTTTGGGGGCATATCCAAGAAATCTTTGCCAAATTTCATATCAAGATTTTTTTGCCTGTGTTTTTTTCTAAGAGGTTTATAGTTTTAATTCTTACTGTTAGATCTTTGGTCTATTTTGAGTTACTTTTTGTATATGATAAGATAAAGGTCTAATTCCATTCTTTTGCATTTGGCCATCTAATTGTCCCAACCTTGTTTGTTAAAAAGATTATTCTTTCCCCAGTAGATGATCCTGCACGCTTGTCAAACATCAGCTAAACATAGACACATGGGTTATTTCTAGAATCTCAATTCTATCCCATCGATCTATGTATCTATATATGCCTATAGCACATTGTCTTGATTAAAGTTCCTTTATGGTAAGTTTTAAAATCAAATGCAAGTCCCCAAACTTTGTTCTTTTTCAAGATTGTTTTGACCATTCTGAGTCCCTTGCAATTATATATGGATTTTAGAATCAGTTTGTCAATTTCTACAAGGAACCAGCTTGGCTTCTTATGAGGATTACACTGAATCGCTAAACAGATCTGGGGAATATTACCATCTTGACAATATTAGGTCTTTAATCCATGAACATGTTATATCTGTCTTCCCATTTATTTGAATCTTCTTTCATTTCTTTACTAGTGTTTAGTACTTTTTAGAGTACATCTTGTACTTCTTTTGCTAAATTTATTCCTAAATATTTTACTCTTCTTGATGCTACTATAAATGGAGTTTTCTTTTTCTTTTTTTTAAAAGATATTATTTATTTGACAGAGAGAGCAAGAGAGCACAAGCCTAAGGAGCAGCAGAAAGAGAGGGAGAAGCAGGCTTTCCACTGAGGGGGAGCCTGTTGTGGGGCTTGATCTCATGACCCTGGGATCATTACCTGAGCTGAAGGCAGATACTAACTGCCTGAGCCCCTCAGGTGCCCCATTGGAGTGGTTGGTTTTTGTAATTTCACATTGGGATTGATTGTAAATGTATAGAAATACAACTGAATTTTATAAATTGATCTTGTAACCCACAACCTTGCTAAACTTGTGTATTAAATCTAATAGTTTTTGGTGGATTTCTTAAGATTATCCACTCACAAGTTCATGTACCTATGAGTAAAGACGGTTTTACTTCTTTCTTTTAATCTGGATGCCTTTTTTTTTATATATTACTTTTTTTGCAATTGCCCTGGCTAGAACCTCCAGTATAGTGTTGAATAGAGATGCAGATGGCAGCCATTGTTGTTTTGTTCCTGATCTTAGGAGGAAAGCATCCAAACCTTCACCATTAAGTATGATGTTTGCTGTGGGTTTTCATATATGGCTTTTATTATATTGAGTTTTTATGTAGTTTGCTCCTGTTCCTACTGAGAATGATCAATGTGGTTATGTTCTTTTATTCTGTTGATAATGTGTATTGCTTTTATTGACTTTCATATTTTTTTTAGATTTTATTTATTTATTTGATTGAGAGAGCAGAACCAGAGAGAGCGGGCACAGCTGGGGAGTGAGGGGCAGAGGGAGAGGGAGGACCAGGCTCCCTGCTGAGCAGAGGGGGCCCGCCATGCACTGCCTCAGGGCTCCATCCCAGGACCCTGAGATCATGATCTGAGCAGAAGGCAGATGCCCAACCACTGAGACACCCAGGAACTCCTGACTTTCATATGTTAAACCAATCTTATATTTTGGGGTAAATCCCACTTGGTCATGGTGTATGATACTTTCTATATGTTACTGGAGTCAATCTGCTAATATTTTATTGAAAGACACAGTAATACTGTTGGAGAAAGAGAGCAGTTACCTTTATTTATTTATTTTTATTTTTTTAACATGAAAATGGAATACTTTATTAACTAAAATGCTCCAAAAATAATGCACTCAATTTCATATTTTATAAAGGTACATTTAAAAAAGGATGAAATATTCTTTTTGCAACCAAATGCCTTCATGTGAAACTAATATATATTTCTTTTCCTCCTGAAATACTTTTTCAAATATCTTAAGATACATTCGAATACTTACAAACCTCTTAATATTATTATTATTTTAAGTTTTTATTTTAATCCCAGTTAGTTAACATATAGTGTTATATTGGTTTCAGGTGTACAATATAGTGATTCAGCACTTTCCATATATTACCCTGTAATGTACAATAAGTGCACTCATCAGAGGGGGACACGGTTAACTAGGTGATGGGGATTAAGGAAAGCAATTACTTTTTTTCTTTTCTCTCTCTCTTTTTTTTTTTTTTTAAGATTTTACTTATTTATTTGGCAGAGAGAAACACAGCTAGAGAGGGAACAGAGCAGGGGGAGTGAGAGAGGAGAAGCAGGCTTCCTCCTGATGCGGGGCTTGATTCCGATTCCGGGACTCTGGGATCATGACCTGAGCTGAAGGCAGATGCTTAACAACTGAGCTATCCAGATGCCACTCCCCTCTCCGCTTTTTTTTTTTTTAAAGAAGAGCAAATATTTTTAGAGGAAACTAGATTGTGATTATTTAATTCCAAAAAAAAATCAGTATGAGAGATGGAGTATGCTAGAAGAAGGAAGAGGAAAAGATAATTTTTAAGTCTAAGGCCCCTCCCACCCTTTACTAAAGACAGTATATTGGCAAATGGGAGTCATTTAAAAAGTAAAGTGGTATCCTTCACTTAAGGAAATGATGCAATTGACGTGATGGTAGCCCAGTGTTAGATTTAGGTTATTTTGCCAGCAGCAAGAATGAGTTTTCCTGAGCCCCATGGCTCATGGGCAGATCTCTCCCCTGGGCACGCAAACTCCTTCACTGTCTTCACTTTGGAAGGCTTTTCACACTTAGCAGATGCATTATGAATCCCATGGTCCACAGCATAAATGCATGCTATTAGATTGTCAAGTGGAGAGGAAGCATGTGTGGTAAGGCCAAGGTTTTGACTGCCAAACTAGGAAGTTCTCCTTAATTTGTTAGGTAGTGGGCTGCCATTAAAGGCTTTGAGGCCTGGAATGTCATGGTTGAAAGTGGGCTTTAAAAAGGTTAAAATGTCCTTAGTGTGTTGAACATAAGAGAATGCATAAGCAGGTGTGGGGAGAGACTGAAAAGAAGCATGCAGAAGTAAGGTAGATTCTTTAGGATTTGGTGATTGGATTTGATGATCAAGGAAAAGGAAAGACTTCTAGATTTTATGGCTGGATAATCCGAAGCCAGGCTTTGACCAGAACAGGAGATGATGACTTCGGCCTGAGATGGGTTTGTATTTCATTAGGAAAGTTTGCCTGCGGTCTTCCCCAATCATATCCCATGTGTACATTGGAAACGAAGGGGTTAAAGCTGATAAAATGTTTACAAGGAAAGGACACTGGGGATATTTCATTTAGAAAGTGAAAAGATTTTTACAAAAGAAACAGATGAAAGGATCCATTTATTTGTCTGATGACCTAGTTCCTGGCCTTTAACTCAGCAGACTCCTTGCACATGACGCCGTACGCCAGCTGAAGAAAGTAAAATGCATTTCAGGAGAAGTGCCCTCAGCACATACGCCCGTTTTTACCCAAAGCATTTCATTTTTTCTTTCTTTTTTCAAGGTTTTATTTATTTATTTGCCAGGGAGAGAAAGCACACAAGCAGGAGGAACAGCAAACTGGGAGAAGCAGGCAGAGGGAGACCCAGACTCCCCACTGAGCAGGGAGTTCAATGCGGGACTAGACCCCATCATGACCTGAGCTGAAGACAAACGCTTAACTGACAGAGCCACCCAGGCACTCCTGGATTTCATTTTCATCTCCCTGCTCTTGCGTAGCTGGGTCCATATTTTGGTTTGCAAACTGGCCCCTGCATGTGGAGGGCAAGGAGAGACCGTCTGAAAAGGCAGACCATTCCATTCCATCACTCCATGTTGCTAGGTGGCAGTTTTAATAAACAAGGGAACCTAGTTAAAGGAGGCTTGTCTTGGGCAGCCACAAGACAACAGATCTCTGCATCGCCTGCCAAGTCTTAAAAGTCTATGTAGAGGCCTTACCAGGGCTCAGTAATGTATAGTATTCAGATGGTCTCAAGACCACATTACTATCACAAGGCTATGATGGGGTAGCTTCTAGCATGGGGAAGGCAAATGGAATGCATATTCCAAGGGGCCTATGATTACCCAGGTTCAGCTATTGGGTCACAACCTCTCAACAACCTTTACCATGTCATAGTCAAGCCTTCCATATTGCTTTTAATCTGCTTGTGGCCTCTTGTCTATAGTAACATGTGATTCCCCTTTCTGCATGTTGGCTACCTCTTTCCATGGGCTCAGATTTCAGCAATCTCAGTTTCCAGTAAAAGACTTCCACTGCTAGTTTAGCCCTTCGGAACCCTCCTGCTCAGGCTGACCCCAGGGTCTCTGCCAGGAGGTAGAGATTTGGGCACTTAATCTTACTTGCATTAGCAGGCTTAGTTTCTCCAAAGTCACATTTTATTAGTAATATGTAGTCATCATGCAGCAGTTTGCCATTCTTCCACTGGTGGAAAATTGCCATAAGGGGTATGTTTACCTTGATAACAATGTTGAAACTCAGTTGGCAGAAACACAGAGGTGGCCTCTCCCCATCTTTAGTTGAAATATCCAGAGTTGAGACTTTTAATTCCTTCCAAAACCAGGGGCACCCAGGTCTCAGACTTCAGCTTCATTCCAACATGATTTAGAAGTCAGTTTCATTTCCTCAATGTTGACTCACCAGGCCGCATTAATTTTCCAGGGTGTTGTGCTAATTATAGGCTGGCGGAGCTAATGAGCTAAATCAAAATGGCTCCAAGTGAAAAAGAAGCAGAGCACCTTGGGTTCTGCTCGGATGCCGAGCTATTTATAAATTCACAATTGTATGGTTACTATTAATTAGTAAGTATGGCAGTGACCCTCAATTTTCAAAGATGTCTACACCATCATTTTCTAGTTAATCTTTCCCATCCATCACTGCTTTCGTTTTATACGAAGGGCGGAGCTGATGAATTACTTGCCTGAAGTCATGACTGTGGCAAAGCCAGAATTATACTGTAAACATTAGGAATAATAATAAACATAATCTGTTTGTGGAGTGCTTTGCAGTTTTCAAAAGGTCTTGTCCTTTGTCATTCGTTTACACTCCCTAGCATCCCTAAGGGTTCCCGGTGGTTAGTGGAGGGTGACCGAAGGGAAGAGGGTTGGTCCCCACCTAGGGCCCCCACAGTTGGACAGGTTCAATGCCTCTGTCTTGGTTAAATCTGAACTGAATAAGAAGGCAAAGAACCTCAAGTTTTTCAGGAGTCAGTCTGAATGGTAGGATCTTTGCTCTCCATCTCTTTCTGTAGGGTGTTCTTGGCCTTTCAGAACCCATAAGACAACATTCAGTCATTTTAATCTTTTGTTTTATGAGGCTTTAAGTTCCATCCAAACCTAAAATAGGCAGACTCTCAGAATCTAATACCACTAGAAACTTCAATTTAAGAAAGTTGAGAAAATCCAGAGATGGCTTAAAATCTCCAGAAAGTGGGGTTGGTTCTAGGGTTGGTAGTGACCCTACATTGTTGTTTCTGCTCACTTCTCCCCTCTCGACGCCTGGGCCTTTCTTGACCTTCACAGGCCCAGAGTATCCACTGTGTTCTGCATTCAGCCTCCCCTGAACATTTTATAATCCCACAAGCAGAGACGTGTATAGTTGGATGAGTTCTTTTTTAAGATGCATTTATTTATTTGAGAGAGCAAGCAAGCGAGTGCACATGTGAGGGAGGAGAGGCAGAGGGAGAGGGAGAGAATCTCAAGCAGATTTTGCACTGACTGGGGAGCCTGATGCGGGGCTCCATCTCAAACCCTGAGATCATGACTGAAGCTGAAACCAAGGGTTGGACACAAAAGTGTCTGAGCCACCTAGGGCCCCCACAGTTGGACAGGTTCTAGAACATCACAGTCTAACATGCTCCCCTTACTGATGACTGAACTGAGACTCGGAGAATTAAAGTCACTTTCCAAGTCCCATGCCTAGTCATTGTTGGAACGGGAGTGGAAAGCTGCTGGACTTTTACTCAAGTAGAAAAAGAACCAGATGAGTCAGACTGTCCCTGAAGCAATGTTTGTCCCCATACAACTACTGGATTGGTCACAGAGAAGGCAGTTCTCAGAATGTGTTCATAGGTGCTTCTTGACATAGGGCTCTGGGGTTACATGCCTTTGCCCAGTTGGGAATTCACCAGGCAAAATAGAACACTGGAGACGCTGGAAAGAGTCTTGGGAAAGAGTTTTCTTTAGTCAAGTGTTTATCACATTATTTAATCATTTTTTTAATTCAGAGAAAACCTAGTAACAGCCTGTGTAATTGGTATCCCTTGGAACGCACTGAGGAACAAATAAAAGGTGCCTGTTGAAATGGGACAGTGACAAACAGGGTGAAAGCTTCCTGGCAGTTTCTTTTCTACATGTTATTTTAACTTCACCACACCTCATGCGTAGGTGTTATTGCATCTACTCACGGATGAGCTCAAGACTCTGGTTGCGTATGACAGATTTGAATTCAAACTTGCTTAGGCGAAAAGGGGTGTCTATTGGTTCATGTGATCGAGAAGCTTGGCACATTGAAACCAGCACATTCTTTTGTACCTCTGCTTCCGTCCGTTTGCCAAGTCTGTTCTTTCTTTTTATAGACAGATGTCCTCACAAGAGTGGAGACATGCCTGTGCACAGCCAAGGTCCATGCCCTGCCTACGGGGAAGCCAGAGAGGAAATGATCCCCCAGGCCCCTGTCCTCCCAGCCAGTGCTACTTAGTGGAATCCTAGAAAGTAACTCAGTTAGGGCGCCTGGGTGGCTCAGTGGGTTAAAGCCTCTGCCTTCTGCTCAGGTCATGATCTCAGGGTCCTGGGATCCAGGCTCACATCAGGCTCTCTGCTCAGCAGGGAGCCTTCTTCCTCCTCTCTCTCTGCCAAAGAAATAAATAAAATCTTAAAAAAAAGAAAGAAAGAAAGTAACCCAGTGGGGATCATAAGCCCCTCTGCTCTCCATCTCCATGGCTATGGAAAGGGGTACTCTGGTTGGCTTAGACTGAGCCTCATGCCCTTTCCTATGGACAGGAAGGAAATGTTCTCAGGAAGGGACTAGAAAGGGACTCAGACAAAATAATAGTTAGTCTGAAAGTTACATAACCTGTCTCAGGTCGCACAGCCAGTAAGCAGAACTGGGATTTGAACTCAGGTGTGTCTGACTCCAAAATCTGTTTGTCTGCTTCTGTGTAAGTGTGTGTGTGTGTGTGTGTGTGTGTGTGTGTGTGTGTGTATCTTTTAACTGTTTAACTTGTTTATTTTTTAAAAGATTTTATTTGTTTATTTGACAGAGAGAAACACAGCTAGAAAGGGAACACATGCAGGGGGAGTGAGAGAGGGAGAAGCAGGCTTCCCGCCGAGCAGGGAGCCCGATGCGGGGCTCAATCCCGGGACTCCGGGACCATGACCTGAGCTGAAGGCAGACCCTTAACAACTGAGCCACCCAGGTGCCCCTATAACTTGTTTCAATAAGATACAATCCCTACTTGTAAGGAAGGAATGGCCTGGCAGGAAAGATATACATCCCTATAGTAATAATTAGGTAAAAGAATCATGGGCATTCAGCGGATGGAGAGACTATAGTAAGATCAGACCATAATCTCCAGGCTAAGACCCCTAAATTATTTTGGCATTATGGGCACTTTTTAAAAAAATATTTTATTTATTTATTTGACAGAGAGAGATCACAAGTAAGCAGAGAGGCAGGGAGAGAGAGAGGAGGAAGCAGGCTTCCCGTTGGGCAGAGAGCCCAACATGGGCTTCGATCCCAGGACCATGACATCATGACCTGAGCTGAGGGCAGAGGCTTTAACGCACTGAGCCACCCAGGTACCTGCATTATGGGCACTTTCGAAGATCTCATGAACCCCGTGAATTATTTTTCTCCAAAACACGCTCACGCACGTGCGTGCGCGCACGCACACACACACACACACACACACACTTTTGCTTTATTATTATTTTTTTAACATGCATTTGAAAATTGTTCATGGATTCCTGAAAGCTGATCCTTGGTTCTCCAAGGAACTTAAGACTTTGAGTTAATAATTACTGCCTTGAAAATGTACTGATGTAGAAGAACCGGGCCAAAATATTCGCCCTTGCTGTAGAACATTGGCTAGCAGTAAATTGATCTGTCTCAGACGTGGTTCTTTCAGGACCAGCCAGGAGGACCCAGGAAACCTGAGTCAGAACCATGAACAAAGAGGAAAAGCTCAGGACAGAATATGTTCTTTGGAGCAAACTCTGGACACGCTGATAAACACAGAAATGGTACTTACCCAAACCCGGCAATCACAATCAGGGTGGGAGACAGTCTCAAAAGCTATCGCTGCTATTTTTAGTGTAAACAAGAGAATCAGAACCATCTAACTTGACTGCATTTTAATGTAAAAAGACACGTGGAAAGGGTAAAGGACACACAGATGAGATATATCTGTGAGCTAACCAAGCAAGGCTCTTGTCCACCACTGTCTTCATTCTGTGTCACCACATAATAATGCCACACGGAGAGGAGAGGACAAATACAAATAATAGTATTTGTGTATCATAACACTCGCCCCACTTTCTTATAACTTGCTTTTTTCCCCTTAGATTTTATTTATTTGACAGAGAGAGATCACAAGTAGGCAGAGAGGCAGTCAGAGAGAGAGGAGGAAGCAGGCTCCTTGCTGAGCAGAGAGCCCAACGCGGGCCTTGATCCCAGGACCCTGAGATCATGACCTGAGCAGAAGGCAGAGGCTTTAACCCACTGAGCCACCCAGGTGCCCTCTTATAACTTGTTTTAACTGTTTTCTCTACTACAGGACACTCAATGAAAGCAGACCTCTGTCTGCTTGCTTCGTTGCCACATTCCCAGGATTTAACTGATGGTGGATGCTGAGAAAACACCTCCCTCCTCTCAGTGACTGAAGAATGTCTGCAGGGTAGGAATGTCACTACCCCAGTTAGAATGCATTCTATGCAGGGCCTGGGTGACTCAGTCATTGGGCATCTGCCCTTGGCTCAGGTCATGATCCTGAAGTTCTAGGATCGAGCCCCACATCAGGCTCTCTGCTCGGCGGGAAGCTTGCTTCTCTGTCTCTCACTCTCCGTGCTTGTGTTCCCTCTCTAGCTGTGTTTCTCTCTGTCAAATAAATAAAATCTTAAAAAAAAAAAAAAGAACACGTTCTATGATGTTTAAGTATCTCCTGAGGTGGTTTTGATCACCTCTGCCCTTGCCTTTCTCCCTTGGCACCTTCAGCAGTTCTCCACTCCTCCTGACTCATGCCAAGGAAGCCTCCACCTTCCATACACTATGAAGGCCCAGGGACTTTCAACTACTGGTTGACTGGTTGACTGGCCAATCGAGGCCCAGAATGCACTACTCTCCCACGTTTCCCTCTTGGCTCTCACTGGGAGGATTCCAGACCCTTCGGGAACATTGGCCTCTGGCCTGCCTCTGAAAGGACCAGTCCACATCCCAGTGAGCCCTTTCGGCTCCTCAGTAGATGCCACCACTCAGCCCCAAGGAAGAGGAAACTTTTCTTTACCTCCATGAAACGCAGGCCAACTTTGATAAAAGTTGTTAATCCAACTGAAGGTCCTCAGTCGCCTGGCAGAATGTTGGCATGGATGCTCTGTTACTTCTGTCAATAGGCAGTTTGTGTCTAATTTGTCGTAAGTAAATGTCTGTGTGACGTGCTTTTAATTTACTGAAGAAGGGTAAGTGTTCAAACCTTTGCCAACTTACACTGAAACTAATTTTTTAAAAGATTTTTATTTATTTATTAGAGAGTGAGAGAGAAAGAAAGAATAAGTAGTGGGGAGAGGTAGAGAGAGAGAGAGAGAGAGAGAGAGAGAGAGAGAAGCAGACTCCCCACTGAGCAGGAAGCCTGATGCAGGGCTTGATCCCAGGACCCAGAGATCATAACCTGAACTGAAAGCAGCTGCCTAACCAACTGAGCCACCCAGGTGCCCCTGAAATTAATTTTTTTAAGGCCCACATAGCTGCAGTTCTGTTAAATCTTCCTTTAAAACACAATTCCTTTAAAGTGTGCTTAGCCGTGATAAATTATACATTTTTATAAATGTCATCTCTCATAGTGTTGTGAAACTCAGAGGATGAGAACTACTCAATACCATCCAAGTTATATCATTTATCTTTAATTTCTATATGGGATAGGAATAGTTTTGGCTGTAAATAGCAGAGAATTTGGCATAAGCATTTAAAAAAATAAGTGCTTTCTCCCTCAAAGAACACTATGTCTATGGAACCTACAGGTTTGGTTTTAGTCTGGGAGCCCAATGAACCCACAGCTGGTAGCTCTTCAGTTCTGTTGGTCTTTCCCTCACCCATATTGCCTCATGGTTCCAAGTGGCAGCTGAAGCTTCAGACATCATACACACATCTGAACTAGGAAGGAAGGGTAAAAGACCATCTACTCCTTTTATCAGAAAAGAAAAAGCTTTTCCAGACCACTTTCAACCCCTCACCCCAAAGCAGTTTCATGTCTCATTGGCCATTCAGCCTCACTGGAAGTTGGGAAAATGAATGCTTAGCTTTTCCAGCCTTTGTAGTTGAAGTAGACAAAGGCGAGGTGGTCAGAAATGGTGCATCAGCCAGCTAACTTGAAGTATGGCCACACTGAAGCTTACAATCTGACTCTTAGCTGTTCTGCAGAGCTGGAAGAGAGAGTTGAGGGTGAGTGGCAAAATTCAACTCTTGTTTTCTCCCCATGTCTCAAGACTCAGTGTAGTGGGATTCCATCGGGGACATATATGAGTCTATTAAGGTGCACAGTCAGTGAGGTGCTGCATTTGGCTCCTACCATTTATGAGAGCCAATTGTTAAATTTTTAGGAATATTTTGAGCCAGCTAATAAATGTGGTCATTAAAATGGACTTATATGAACCTATAATTCAATAAATTATATTGAAAAAGCTAATAAATAATAAAAAAAATCCTCATCACTTCTTAATATTTTACTACATTTTACTACTAACTGGGCCTTTTAAGGTTACGTCTGCTATGTCTGCGGGTGTGTTATCGTGCAGTCCCTCCCATCTCTGCGTTCAGTGACGGCATGTTGGTAGCTTTGGACGGGCCATGTGAGAGTATTTTCACTACAGAATCAGCAAATGCTCCAACTCCATTTTGGTTTTGTTTTGAGAGAGTCCATTGTTAAAGACTGATCTGCACAGCATTCCGCACAATCCTAGCAAACAGAATTTGGCCAAGAGGAGGCACGCACATTTGAGGTAAATCAGTAGGCATTTCAAAGCGATTTTCAGAGATAAAGATAAAATACTCAGCGACGGGGTCCTGTGCTTTAAACCAACGTAATAAGAATGCATTCTATAGATTGCTTATTCTTTGCAGGAATGCAAGGACAAGTGCCATTTCTTCAGCTCCTGGTACTTAAGAGTCATCCTCAAACAATACTATTGTTTCCTTCATGGCCACTATCATTCATAATAAACACCCACTGCTTACCAAATATGGGTGAGATTCTGAGTTTGACCAAACAGTATCGAACATGGTCTCTATTCTCAGGAATTTATGATTAGACTGGAATATGTACAGAAGAAACAAACACGAACAGTCTATTTTGAACACCCCATACCTTTTCTTCAAAGCATTTATCTTGATTTATCTCTCTCTCTTGCTTTCTGTCTCTCTCCCTATATATAGGCACACACGGACATATACACACAAATGTAATATAATATATGTGTTATATTATATATACAATATAATATATGTATTATATAAAATGTAATATAACACACAAATATATTTATGTAAACCTTTACTGCTGGGTCCTCCACTAGACCATAAGTTCCATTGCATCTCTTTTGCTCACAACTGTGCCCAGTATCTACAAAGTGCCTGGACTATAGTAAGTGCTCGATTAATGTTTATTGACTGCATAAGTGAATTAATGAAATGCAATGATTAGCATGGAAATAAAATCTGTAGAAGGTGAGAGGAAGGAAGAGTCACCAGTGATTGGAATGGTTAGGAAATCTTTGAGGAGGTTCTAGGACTTGAAGATCCTGAAGGAAGGGTAGGGCATAAATACAGTACCATGGCACATTCAATGCCAGGACTTGCATGGTTGGAGGGGAAAATTTATTCCTTTTCCTTAGAGTTGGAGCAAACTCGGTAGAGCTGGTGGGTTAGGGTCACCAGGTATATATTCAATGGAACGGCAGTGTTCCTTGGACTCAGAGGAGGCAAGCGCAATTTGAGAAGCAAATGCAGATTAAGACTGAAGAGGGAGCTCAAGGTTGAGAGAAAAGAACAATATTTAACTAGTTGACCATCTTATCCTTGCCCTTCTATCCATTCTCCACAAAGAAACCAGAGAAATATTTTAAAAATATAAATCAATCAGATCTCTCATGAACTTAGATGTAAAAATACCAACAAAGTATCAGCCCAGTGAATCTAGCAATGTGCAAAAAAAAAATAAAAATTGTATACTATAACCAAATAGGGTTTATTTCAGGGATGCAAGGCTGGTTTAATATTTGAAGAGCAATGAATGCAACTCATATTAACAGATTAAAGAAAAATATTCACACAATTGTTCCAATAGGTGCAGAGAAAACATTTGACAGAATTCAATATCCATTTATGAAAACTCTTAGAAAATAGAAATAGAAACTTCTCAACTTGATAACGAGCACCCACAAAAAAATTCTACAAGTAATATTATACTTAATGGTGAAAAACTAAATACTTAGCCCCTAAGATTAGGAAAATGGCAAGAATGCTCACTCTCATCACTTTTCTTCAACATAGTCCTGGAAATCCTAGCCAGCACAATAAGGCAGGAAAAAGAAATAAAAGGCATACAGATTGGCAAGGAAGAAATAAAACTGCCTTGATTTGCAGACTACATCATTGTCTATCATGTAGACAAACCCAAGGAATCTATAAAACCAAACAAACAAACAAAAAACCTCCAAACAAAGCAAAATAAAACAAAACAAATCCTGGTATAATTATGTTCAGCAAGGTATCAGGTTACAAAATGAACACACATAAAATTCTATATACTAACAAGGAATATGGGGACACTGAAATTTATTTTTTACTTTTTTTTTTAGATATTTTACTTATTTGACAGAGAGAAACACAGCTAGAGAGGGGACACAAGCAGGTGGAGTGAGAGAGGGAGAAGCAGGCTTCCTATGGAGCAGGGAGCCTGATGTGGGACTCAATCCCGGGACGCCGGGATTGTGACCTGCGCCGAAGGCTTTAATGACTGAGCCACCCAGGCACCCTGGAAACTGAAATTTATTTATTTATTTATTTATTTATTTATTTATTTATTTATTTATTAAGATTTTATTCATTTGACAGCGAGAAACACAGTGAGAGAGGGAACACAAACAGAGGGACTGAGAGCAGGAGAAGCAGGCTTCCCGCCGAGCAGGGAGCCTGATGTGGGACTCGATCCCGGGTCTCCAGGATCATGACCTGAGCTGAAGGCAGTCGCTCAACCAACTGAGCCACCCAGGCACCCTGGAAACTGAAATTTAAAACCACCCTACTATTTACAACAGCTCCGCAGAAAATGACATACTTATTTATAATCAAAATATAAATCTAACAAAGCATGTACAGGGTCTGTATGCTAAACATGATAAAATGTAGATGAAAGAAATCAAAGTAGATAAATTTCATTTATTATCCATGTATTGAAATTCAACACAGTGAAGATGTCAATCCTCCTCTAGTAGATCTACAGGCTTAAGGAAGCTCCTATAAAAATCCTAGCAAGAGTTTTTGTAGATTAGAGAAGCTTATTTTAAAATTTATTTGTCAGGGCAAAGGACCTAGAACAGCCAAAATATTTTGGAAAGGAAGAGTAACTTGGGAAGAATCACTCTACTTAATGTTAAGTTTACTGTACAGCTGCAATCCTCAGGATAGTGGGTGCTGGCAGACAGACACAGAGATCAACGGCACAGAATAGACAACCCAGAATTAGACCCACACATATGCCCAACTGATTTTTTACGAAGTTGCAAAAGCAATTCAATGAAGGAAGGATAGCCTTTTCAAGAAATGCCCAGTGCAACAGGACATAAATAGGCAAAAAAATAAATGAAATAAAATAAATAAAATAAAATAAGAAAAAAAGAAGAACTGTGTCAAACTTCCAGAGAATTAACTCAAAATAGGGTCAAGATTTAAATGTTAAACAAAAACCCAAAAACTTCTGGATAAAACACAGAAAATGTTCAGGACCTAGGATGAAGTGAAAACTCCTTAGCTTGATACCAACGGTGCAATCCAAAAAAGGAAAAAATGATAAATTGGACATCATCAAAATTAAATACTTTTGCTCTGTGAAGACACTGTTTAGAAGATGAAAAGATAAACCACAGATTGGGAGAAAGTATTTGCGAGGGGCTTCTTCCTACAATACACAAATTCACTCAAAATTCAACAGTAAAACTCAGCAAACAATCCAATTAGAAAATGGGTGAAACAACACATAGAGACACTTACTGAAATACAAGTGACAGATAATGACAAAAAAGATGATCAACATCATTTGCCATTGAGTAAATGTAAATGAAATCCACAAATAATAAATCGACTTACCATACAGTGCAACAATTGCACACTGGGACATATCTTCCAGAGAAGTGAAAACATACGCTTATGTGGAAACCTGCACATAAATGTTCATAATCATTCATAATAACTAAAAACTGGAAAGAACCCAGATGTCCTTCAATGGATGACAAGCTGTGGTCCATACATGCCACGGATATTACTCCACAGTAGAGAGGAGTGAACTCTGGACATGGGCAACAAGTTGGACGATCTCGAGGGAATTACACTGAGTACGAAAAGCCAATTGCAAAGATTATATACTGTACGATTCTATTTATGTAATGTTCTCGAACTGTTGTACTTACAGAGATGGAAGGCAGATTCGCGGTTGCCAGACTGAGCGCTTGTGGGAAGAGGGTATGTGTGACTGCAAAGGGGCAACACGAGGGAAGAGCCCTGAATCTTCATGGTGGTGGTCGTTGTGCAAAAGTACTGGGATAAGATCTCCTCGAACCATTATCTGTAGGTGCACACATGAGCGCACACACATGTACATGGGGAGGACGTGCATCCAGGGGAGATCCGATAAGCTCTGCGGATTGTAGCAATGCCCGTTTCATGGTGGTGTTATCGTTCCGTGGGTCTATCAATGCTCACACTGGGGAGGGATGTGTGAAGGGTTCTTGAGACCTGACTGTACCTTTTTTTGTGCAACTTTCTGTGGCTCTATAATTATTTCAAAACAGAAAGATAAAAAAGCATCAATCGGATCATACCAGATTTCTTACTTGAAATCATTAGAATGTTTACCATCACAGTTAGAAGAAAATTCAAGTTCCTTACCATATGTCATCTGCTCCCTGTTTCTCTCTCTGATCCCATCTCACCTTTCCCCTTACTAGTAGAGCTGAAGCCATATTAAGTCTTCCCTTGCACACCCTGAGTTCTTTGTATTTGTTCACATCCCCGATACGGTTCACTTGCTCTTCTTTCCTTCCTGAAAAACTCTTCCCCTACGTCATCTGCAAGCCCTGTCATCCCCTCAATGTCATCCCCTCAGAGAAGCTTCCCTTTCCCCTCATCTGAAGCATTCTCATCCACACCGTTACTCTCCATCTCACCACATAGCTGACTCTTGCTGGCACTGGCCAGTATCCGAGTTTCCCATGTGTCTTTGTTCATCATCTGTCTTCCTCCATCAGAATGTAGACTCCATTACAACTGGGACCCTCCTGTCTTAGCCACAGCATTCTCTCTTGTGGTTTAGACTGTGCCTGGTGCTCAACTCCAAGGGACAGCCCCCTCCCCCTTGCCGCACACTCACAGTAAGTAACATCTCTCTTCCTCCTTTGGGTTCTGAATAATTTCAAGAAATATAATAAAAAGGGTAAAGAGAAGTGAAAATACCACCTTCATTACCAATAGAGGCTAGTTTGGAAGCATAGCTCAGGCAATGATAACTGGTGATGGAATGAGGTGGTCTTACCCTAAGAGTCCCAGTCATCTCTGGTCTAGGTTAGCCTGTCCTTCTCCTACTCTTGGGGCATAAGTGCCTGCTTAAATTTTTGTGAATGAAAGAGGGAAGAAATAAAGGCTGTGATGACTGTGGTGACTCATGCCTCATCATATATATATATGTATATATATATATATATATATATATATATATATATATATATATGGTTGGAGACATAAGTAGCGGGTGGCCTGTGGGAAATCTCAAATGCTAAGCCAAGGTTTTGGGAAGCTGTTTAAGGTGAGCAGGGGATACTTGTACATTATTTTTTTTAAAGATTTTATTTATTTATTTGTCAGAGACAGAGAGAGAAAGTGAGCACAAGCAAGGGGAGCAGCAGGCAGAGGGAGACCGCCTAGCAGGGAGCCTGATTCAGAAATCGATCCGAGGACCCTGGACCTTAGGATCATAACCTAAGCCAAAGGCAAATGCTTAACTGACTGAGCCACCCAGGCACCCCTGCTTTGTGTTTTTGAAATCCACATTCATCTGCTCTTTTACATAGGTGCTGTTTTCATTCTTTGGCAGTGTGTGTGTGTGTGTGTGAATAATTGTTCCTTCTGTGGCTGAGCTCGTTTCCGTACTTAGTGCAGGCACAGTGTTAAGCAATCCATTCGCCTTAATGGAGTGTATGTCTTTACCTCAACTCTCTTGTCTCAAAAATAATACAGTCACACCTAATATGCCTAATCGTCAGCGACTATAAGGTGCCATATCACTCAGAAATTGAATTTAAAAAAAAATTCACGATTTACAAACCACCACCACAGCATTTCCTTTAATGGAAAGTGAAAGTTTTGGGGAGCCAAAGAGATTTGCCTGCAACAGTATAGCTATAACTATGAATAAGAGATGAGAAAGGTAGAAAGTCAGCAGAATTAGAGGAAAGGAATACAGATTAGGTTGAAGACGGCTCATACAAAAGTCTGAGGGATAAGCAATACCCCTGCTCCAGTGAAAAGAAAACCTTAAGAAAGATGATGAAACGTGTGTGTGTGTGTGTGTGTGTGTGTGTGTGTGTGTGTGTGAGAGAGAGAGAGAGAGAAACAGGACAGAGTGACAGAGAGAGACAGAGAGACCTGGGGGGATAGAGGAGTGAGAGGCTGCTGTATGAGAAAAGCAGATAAAGTGTTTCCAAATCATTTTAGGATTCTGAAGAGCCGTGCTAGCTCACATACAGCTCGGTGTCGCCAGCTAGCTTTTCCCCTCGGTTTCCTATGGAGGAGACTCAAGCCCCAGAGCAGTGTGAAGGGAGGGAAAAGACACAGGTTTTTATTTACTTAAGAATTTTACTTACTGCCTACTTATAGAAACCAATTCACTGAAAATTAACAGACCTCTCCTTGTTAATCAGCGCTGCTCAGTGTTGCAGGGGACAGAAAAATCTACATCAACTGACCTTGGAAAACATCTTTTAGTCAGAAATTTAGCCACAATAGGGAGAAAGATGAGTGGTGCCTATACCCCCCGAAAAAGTGTTTTTGAGACAGATGAGGGTAATTCACTGTCATAGGTTAGGAAGATAGAAATATAAGTTGAGTCCTCACTCAACAGGTGCTTAAACTGTTCCTGTGACTTTTAAAAAAGATTTTGTTTGCTTGTTTGTTTGACAGAGAGAAATACAGCCAGAGAGGGAACAGAAGCAGGGGGAGTGAGAGAGGGAGAAGCAGGCTTCCCGCCGAGCAAGGAACCCGATGCAGGGCTCGATCCCGGGACTTCGGGATCGGACGTGAGCCAAAGGCAGACGCTTGACAGCCAAGCCACCCAGGCGCCCCAGCTGCTTAACTTCTCAACTGTTATCCCTTGTTCCCCTCATGAAAGGAGACAAGGGCAGGTGTGTAAGTCAGGGTCCTGGCAGGAAGCAGAAGCACACTGGATGAAATTTGGAAGTGGACTGGACAAAGGGATGATTTATAGAGGCAAGAGCAGGGTAAGGAAAGCACTAGGTCTGTGGAGGCACCGGGGACAAGATATAGTGGACAATCTCCGTCACCCCTGAGGCCTCGTGGGAGCTGGAGTCATGAAGGAGGGGCTCCCCGGACTGGGGGGCTGAGATCCTGGAGGGGCACAGCTGGTACCGGCCCCTGGAGGGTGGGTCTAGTCTTCCTCCAGTGTCAAACCCAACTGGAACCCAGAGGGCCAGGGAGCCCATGTTTATGGCCCTAGCGCTGGCTCTTGGGGCCTAGAGCGGGCACAGGAAGGAGGTGAGTGGGGGCGGGGTGGCAAAGGGAGCGAAGTTTGCCAATCAGTAGCAGTGTGCTTCGTATTTCCAGTGAAAGAAAAATCTGATACAGCAGATTCCCTCTGGACAGAACCATTCCAGAGAGGTGAAAGGGGATGGGGAACTTTGTGGTGGTGGTTGTTTTTTTCTTTTTTTTCTCATAAAAAGCAATGAAATTGCCGGGACCTGGACCCTGCAGGGAATGAAGGAGGAAGAGAAGATTGCACACCCGAAACTGATCTCCAGAGGCTGTAGGCAGCTGGGCCTGAAGCAGTTGCGCCATGCTGCGGATAATTCCTGACCTCTTCCTACTAAAATGTCGCTCCTTTTTGCAAGAAATTCAGGCAAGGGTTGATTTAAGAGGCCTGGGTTCTCTGAGAAACTGTCTTGGCCCCAGAAGAGCTCACTTAGCTCACCACACTTCTGTCTCTGAGGACGAGCCTCATCGCGTCCTCCTCCCAGGTGCTCCTGGCAACTCTTAGCCCCAAAAGTCATGCTGCTTAAAGACACAGATTTTCCTGCCACAGGGCTGACCGTAAGGACGAAGTTGCCGTTGACACGGGTGGGTAAATAATACCTTCTGAGCTCCAGGGTTCTGATTCAGAGGCCCTGTTCCATCTTGTGGTTGTTGTTATTTGCTCATTCATTCATCCAACCAAGACTTATCCTGCACAAAATGTCAGGCCAGGACCCCATTCTGCTCAATTCTGGCACATGTGACTTGAGCAATGCCAGAGCCCTGCTCTAGAGGCTCTGTTCTTGGCCCAGGGATATAAATATGGATAATATGTGGAACATACAATGTACATTGTACAATGTGAGGCATACACAAGGAGCAGGAGAGATAGTAAATCACATTGCAACATTGGGAGTATTGCAATAGACACAAATCAAGTGTTGGTGAGAGAAGTTAGAGGAGTTAACCTTGACTGGGACAGTGTGATGACACTAGGAAGGTGTAACTGGCACTAGAGTCCCATGTCATCCCCTACCTGGGCTCAGTCATCCAACACGCATATATAGAAACACCAGTATTTCCTGGGAGGTGGGCAGTGTTAGTGGTACCCATTAACGATGTTCAGATCAATTTTATAGAAAATACTTGATCTCTTTTTTGTCCCATTTATGCTTCTTATCAGCATTTAAAAATGTTCAGACTTCATGCAGCCTGAAGAATTTCCCCTGGAGCCCAGCACCCCCTGCCCCCCACACCATGCCATGTCTCCTTTTCCCCTTCTAGAAGGATTGCCTGATTCCCTGACATCATTATGCTGTCACCACCCAGGCTCTTCTCACTTCCCAGCTCACTTCATCCTGGCTTCTACTCCCATCATGCAATAAAAATGATCCTCACTGAAATGAACACTGTCCCCTGTGTTGCCTGATCCAGCTGCCAGTGTTTCAGTCCTCAGCTTCCTGGACTTCTCAGCAACCTTTGGTGCTGTGGATGCCACTACCTTGGTGTTTTCCTCCTCCTTCTTTGACTACTCCTTCTTAGTATTGTTTGGTGGGTTGCACCCCTCTATTTGATCTTTAAGTATTGTAATTTCTTTTTTCAAGGGCAGGGGGAAGGAAAAGGGAGAGGGAGACAGAGAATCCCAAGCAGGGTCCATGCCCAGCATTGAGTCCTATGCAGGGCTCAATCTCATGAACTGAGCCAAAATCAAGATCTGGACACTCAACTGACTGAGCCACCCAGGCACCCCTAAAAGTAATTTCTAAAGGTTGTTTCCTAAGTTTCTTTATTCCATTGCTTTATACTGTCTCCCCAAGTGAACTCATCCACACTCATGGTCTCAATGATTGTCTATATAAAAATAATGCTCAATACTCAAATGTGTATCTTCCATCCATCCTCTTGCCTGAGATTCATATCCATATATTTCAACATTTCCATTGAAAAGTCTAAAAGGCAGGGGCGCCTGGGTGGCTCAGTTGGTTAAGCAACTGCCTTCAGCTCAGGTCATGATCCTGGAGACCCGGGATCGAGTCCCACATCGGGCTTCCTGCTCAGCAGGAAGCCTGCTTCTCCCTCTCTCACTCCCCCTGCTTGTGTTCCCTCTCTGGCTGTGTTTCTCTCTGTCAAATAAATAAATAAATAAAATCTTTAAAAAAAAAAAAAGAAAAGTCTAAAAGGCAGCTCAAACTCAATTTACTTGAAACCAAACTCATGGTGTCTCATCTCAAAACCGACCTTTTTACACTGTCTCTTCTGGCAAATGACTCCACTGAGTAGCCACTAATAGTCCTGTTGACTTTACTGCATCTCTCTCCAGGCTGATCATATGTCCCGACTCTAAGTTACCAACATGTCCCCATTGTAACAGTGGCCATGACTTGCTGATTCGCTTGCCTATGCTCACTCTCAGGCCCTGTACAGCTGTCTTTTCAAAATACAGTAGGGCGCTGTTGCACCTCTGCTTCACATCCTTCAGGGGCTGCTTACTGCCCTGAGCAAAACCCTTCACAAGGTTTGTAGGCATCTAACTGAGCTGGCCCCACCCCCATTGTTCAGCCCAACCTTACCCAGTCTTTCTGCTCCCCAGGCACAGGGGCTCGCTTTCCCTTCCTACTTCCGTGCTTCTGCTTCAGGACCCTGCTCAGAATTCTCCCTCCCCTCTTTGCACCAAATAAACCTAACCGACTTTTATTTTTTATTTTTTATTAAAGGTTTTTATTTATTTGACAGAAACACAGTGAGAGAGGGAACACAAGCAGAGGGCGTGAGAGAGGGAGAAGCAGCCTTCCTGCCGAGCAGGGATCAGGGAGCCCGATGCCGGGTTCGATCCCGGGGAGTCACTGCCCGAGGGCAGTTGCTAACGACTGAGCCACCCAGGTGCCCGACCTAATTGACTTTTAGACCCCAGCTCAAATGGTACATTCTCAGGGAGTCTCCTTGAACTCCAAACTAGAAAAGGCCCCTCGGTGAAATGCTGTTGTAAGAGCCTATGCTCTTCCTTTCATAGTTACTGTGCTTGTGGTTTTATGCCTGCATGATGATTTGATTAATGGTGGGTCTTCTCCTGAGTGGGTTTCCATCTTCCTCCCCATAGCATTGCCAGGGCTTTGCGAAGAGCCAGGCACACAGAGGACCTCAGTATTTTTAGGAAGAAAGGAAGCCTGAAAGGACTTTGGAGACTGGAAGGGCCCAGAGGGAAAGTGACCAAGGGTAGGTAGGTTATGACATTTGGAATGGCTGGAGGAGGATATAAACCATCTGGTGGGTAGGCCGTGACCGTGGGGACCTGTAGGTTGGAAAGAATGGAAATGTCCCGCTCTGGTGGTGGATGTGGATGAGGCCTCCGGCACCGAGCACATCTCAGGGACAGAACACATCTATGCTTCTGTTAGACTGTATGTTCGTGTGGGCGAAAGCCCGCTGAACTATGTTGGAGCACCAGCTTTTGAGGCCTCAGTTCAATGCTAAATGGCTGGATATTTTCGCCTCTCACTCACTTGCATCTGTAAAATAACAGGGTTGGAATGTGAGAGCAGTCAGGGCCCTTAGTGGCAAAGAACAAATATTGCTGCTGGGCAATTTAAGCAGAAAAGGAACTGACTGACAGGATATTGGCCAGCTCACAGGGTTACCAGGAAGCCCGAAGAACCAGACCCAGAGAACCGGCAAGAACAAGGACATTTTCACAGGCAAAACCTGGGCCAGCATCTCAGTGAGGGACCAGGCTCCGCGAGGCCGCTGTGGCTGAATGCTTGGTGTTGCAGGCCGCGTCCCTGCCAGCAAGCAGGGCTGTCCGGTGCCCACTAGCCATTCCGCCCTTGGGCACTAGATGCTCTGTCCCTGCTGCTACCCTTGGAAAGAATTCTCTACTCTCTGTCCTCCTTTGAGCCACTCACTTCTGACTCAAAAGCCCGAGCAGGGGCATGGGACATTCTCCTGAGTTGGGTCATAGGGTAGAGCCCTTGTCGCTGGGGATACTGGAAAGCAGAGCTTCCTAGAGAGGGATGCCAGCTCTGTGGACCGTCAACACTCTTCAGATGGGGAGCTCCCCTTCATAGGAATCAGAGGGTTCAGATGTGGGCAGCCGAGTCTGGACATCAAATGTCTAAGACTTAGGTAGTTTCTCAGGCCCCTTCCATGTCAACAATCCATGAGTCTACCAGCAAAATGAGAATGGACACGGCCCTCCCCTCAACCCCCGTTCCTGTTATCCGGAGCAGCCTATGAAAGCCATGGAAGTCTTTGCCACAGGAAACTTGGTTCTCCTTTACAAGCCCTTAATTCTAGGTACCTGGGACACGTACTCTGTATGTCCTTGCATTATGTGTTTATTTGAGCCGCTGAAGCAGCCTGTTTTTCCTGGCCTCACAGCCCTAAAAATAGGGCATTATTAAATAGCCTAATAACCTGGTCAGCGCTCCCGGAGTGCAGCAGGCCTGTGTTGCTTCGTATTTTTAGCGGGCAGATGCTCTTTCTGTTGGAGTGTCTATTTTTAAACTCACCAAATGTCAATTCTCTCTCAACTGTCGATTCCCATTCTCAAAGACATGCCGGTTTGTTGGTTGTTTTCATGATGGAATTTACTGTGCAATGCAAAAGACACATGATGAATGCTTTGAGGGGACTAGATGTAACTTTTTTTTTCTTGCCCATACTTCCTTCTTTTTATGTGGCCGAGAACTAGGAGAATCAATGAAGAAGGAATTCTAGAAGTAAAGGGTCAAGGATCTTGGAGGGATTTAAGCACCTTCTTTTAATGCAACTTTCACCATATCTGCTTCCTTAGGCAAGTAGCTTGAATTTAAAATAGCTAGGCTGTGGGAGCGGAGAAAGTGTTATAAAATCATTCAGCGTGAATGGCTGATTCAGGCTTAATTTGTTACTACTCCAAGGTAACACAGAGGTGTGAATATAAAGTAATGTGACCGAGGCTTTAAAAACCTCCGGAGATGTTACACAACCAAATGAAGGTGGAACTCTTCAAAGGGTCTCCTTCAAGAGGCATTGTCTGACTGTATCATTTTGCTCAGAGGAGTTTTTGGAATCCCCTTTTCTGAACAGGTGCGGCTCAGGCTCCCGGATGTTCGTTCGCAGTGGCAGCAGTCTCTGATGTGCTTGGGGGGGCGGTGGTGGGGTACTTGCACAGGAAAAGATGCAATCCCGCTCTGGGGGGGGGGGTGGGGGTGGTGGGAGTGGTGGGAGTGTGGGTGTGGTCACAGCAGAGCTGGCGTGAGCTTTGGGGTCAGAGGATTTGGGTTCAAATCCCCTCTCTCCCACTGATAAGCTTTGTCAAGCAGCTGGCTGTCTTAGAACATGGGTGGCTTGGAGTATAAAAGGAAGGAAATCCTAGCTCCCTAGCAGTGTGGTTGTGAAGATGAGGTGTATTCACGTGGGTGGAACTCTGGCACCTGGTAAAATTCCAAAAAGTGTTTTTTTTTTTTTTTTTTTAAAGATTTGATTTATTTATTTGAGAGTGTGCACATGAGTGGATTGGGGGTGGGGGGGCAGAGGGAGAGGAAGAAGCAGGATCCCCGCTGAACAGGGAGCCCAACGCAGGGCTCAATCCAGGACCCCAGGACCATGACTTGAGCCAAAGGCAGAGGCTTAACTGACTGAGGCACCGAGGTGCTGCGGAAAATTGTTAATACCCTTTTGTACACCACAGTGCCTCGAACACATTTTTTCCCAGCCTAATGGGGCTGCGTGGCTCTTGCACTTCAAGCCCCCTGTAGTCTTCACTGATCTCTTCTCCACCCTGTCCTCCATCTCTGCTCCCCCTTTCCTCATACAGACTCTGCATGTCCAAATCCCTCTTCTCCTTTAAGGTCTGGTTCGAACACAAAGAATACTAATGAACAAGGAGGTTAAGCAATTTGCCAGAGGTCTCACAAGTCTTATGTAACTCCTAGAGCCAGGTTTCGGGCCTCCCAGTCAGATGCTCGTGGTCAGTATCTACACTCTGGTGTGTACATGACATGGAGGCTATGTTATACTTATGTGCGTAAATGTCTCCACATTCAAATTCTACCTTCTTCATGCAGCTTCCCAGATCCCCCACTTAGGAAGCACCATCTTCTGTCCTTGAATCCTATATATTCCATTTATAAAGCTTTTCTAATGAAACATTATCCGAGTGCTCAGCGAGGGGTGCTCTGTTCTCCTAATGCTCTTCTTAGCATTTTGCATGATATTTGCAGGTGCTCAAGAATATTTGGTGAGTGAATTGTTTAAAAATGCAAATCTGGTCATGTGTCTCTTTTGCATAAAATGTTCCATTTACTTTAGGATAAAAACTAAATTCCCTAAACACAGCCCGAAGGTGCTGAGTGGTAAGTCCTGACACCACTAGACGCAGATGGAGTCACCCTCCTTCCAGCTGACTGCCCCCAGCTCACCGTGGCTCTCTGTCCACTCTTCTAACCATCTTACTTCCTTGGGATTTTTCACTTGCTTTCTCACTACCTAGAAGATTGGGCTCTTTCCCCACCTTGACTTTGGCTCTGGTCAGGGCTCCTCTCGGGACCTATGCTTGTTATATTGCCTCAGGGTACTGGGGAGAAGCACCCCTCTGCCCAGCTGGGGGATGGGTGTGTCACATCCCGGCCTGGCCTGCCGGGCCCTGTGAGCAGGGACCCACCTGCAGCCCTGGCTCTGCCCTCGCTCTCCTGCTGGGACAGTCTAACTGGCTGACACTTGGGGGTTGGGGCCTGACCTCTTCGGGGCCTCTGGGGCAACAAAGGCTGTCTGCCCAGTCAGGCTTGCCCTGTCACAGGGGTGACGGGATCTGACTTCGTGCCAGAGATCTATCCCAGCAGTGGCATTTTTCTGAAGGGAATTGTACCCTTCATCTCCCCTTGGTTCCGACACTCCAACTGCCAGCAGGCCTGGCTCAAAGCCATCTCGGCAAGGAGGAATTTTTAGAGCCTGATTGGTTTCATTTTGTTTTCTTCCCAAATTCCTATCCCCAGGCAGAAATAGTCTCCAAACGGCTTTTGTCCCATGGGGGATAGGATGAGGGAACCATGCAGGGAAGGAAAGAGAACAGGGCAAGGACACCTAGATCGGAAATAGGTTAGTCCCTCATTTAATAAGAACGTGTTATTTTTAAAATACTAGGTAACATTTATTAAACATCAAATAGGTTCCTGGGTACTATGCTAGGAACTTGTAAATGCATTAGCTCTTTTAATTTTTTTGATTTTCTTAATTAGAACCCTTTGAGTTAGGTTCTATCATTAGTCTCACCTGATGGATTAGAGGAGGTCCAAAGAGTTAGTTGCCTAAGGTCAGTAAGTAGCAGGGGAGTGACTTAGAGTCGGGGGGCCATTACTGAAATGTTGGCCTCGGGGGTGAGAATATAAAATTAAATTGTGATTTCCAGTGTAGGGGTCCAGCAGAGAATGCTTGTCAAAATAGCAGATTCTAGGGTGCTTACGTGGCTCAGTTGTTTAAGCAACTGCCTTCGGCTCAGGTCATGATCATGGAGTCCTGGGATGGAATCCCACATCAGGCTCCCTGCTCAGCAGGAGGGGGGTTCTGCTTCTCCCTCTGACCTCTCCCCTCGCATGCTCTCTCTCTCAAATAAGTAAACAACAAAATATTAAACAAACAATCAAACAAAAACAGCAGATTCTACAGAGACCCTAGCATGACCCAGGATGTCCCCCAGGTGTACCCATGTTCATGATGACTTTAGAGATGCTTGTTCCTGTTTCCTGGGAAGCCGTCTTGTGTCAAAGACAGCACATACACATTGGCGTCCCACAGATGTGGGTTTGAAACAGGACTCAGCCTCTTCCATCTGTACAGCCGGGTCCACGACATCACTGTGACTCAGTGTTCTCATCTTGAAAATGGTCAT
Organism: Spilogale gracilis; assembly: GCA_004023965.1. Taxonomy (NCBI): domain Eukaryota; kingdom Metazoa; phylum Chordata; class Mammalia; order Carnivora; family Mephitidae; genus Spilogale; species Spilogale gracilis. Next base: position 146,256 of record PITA01001483.1, on the reverse strand, counting down.
TGTGATTCATGACTTTCATGGCTGTGAGGATTATGTCAGGAAACACCATACAGCTTCTTACACTGGACCAGGCATATAAAGGGCAAAAAATAGTAATTATTAATATGGCAGTGATGTGAAGGGAAGCTCTAAATATTTTTATTATGTTCCTCCTCCTCTCGTATTTTGTTATGAATAAATTCTACCATTAATATTTGAATAAAGGTGTGCTGTCTCTGGGAGGCCCAGCTAAAAAGAAAACACGGTAAAGGGAAAACACATCGAAATAAGATCAATCGAAACGATTAAGTTTTAATTAGTAAGTATCTATTGTGCATGCTGGAAAGATGGTAATTTGCAAAAAGAAAAAAATAAGCCTGAAATAAGTAATTCAAACAACAGCTGCCTTCATTTAGCTAAGGCCTACTACGTGTGTGGTGTCCTTCATTTTATCGTTAATCCTTGTAGGGATAGTGTTATTACCATTCTATTTAGGAAGTTTAGGAAGCCCCCTGAGAGTAGATGGTGGGGGAAAACATTCAAATTCAAGCCTAACTACAGTATCCATACCTTCCTTTTTACACCTTTCTTCTTTTGGGGCTGGCGCTCCCACTTGGGGCAAAATGTCCTAAGTAAATAATTTAAAAAGGAAAGAAGGTCAGTTGTTAAAACACAACCAAACCCCCCAAATTTTTACAGCTCACATTCGTCACATGGACCCCCAATTGGAAGGTGGAGAGGCAGAGCAGCTACACATGAGCAAAACAGAGCCGACTTCAAAAGACAAAGAAATGAATCATGTCAGCAGGGAAGATCTGAACCTTCTGTTGAGTAAAAAGGATGCAAAGCAAAATAGTGCCCTCCTTCTTGAGTTAGAGAAAACTGACGTCTGTATACTGATATGGGTTGGGAGTATTTAGACTTACGTGAATGATGCGTGTGTGAAGAGCCTCCTTCTTATAGTTTTGGGTAGCACAGTTTAAATGTTGTTTTCACTTATAAAGAGGGGAAAAAAGCATATAGAACTAAGTTTGTTCTTTATTTTTTTAAAGATTTTATTTCTTTATTTGATAGAGCACATGTAGTCAGAGCAGCAGGCAGAGGGAGAGGAGAAGCAGGCTCCCCACTGAGCAGGCAGCTCGATGTGGGGCTCCATCCCAGGACTCTGGATGATGACCTGAGCTGAGGCAGCTGCATAAGCGACTGAGCCACCCAGGTGCCCCTGTTTGTTTTTTAAAGGAGGTACGGTGTACCAGGGTGCCTCCTTCCATTAAGAGTCTGTCTTCGGCTCAAGTCATGATCTTCTGGATCAAGGCTGGGGGAGGGTGAGGAGGGGTGCTTCTTTCTCAAGCAAATAAATAAAATCCTAAAAAAAAAAAAATGGAGGTAGAGAGATTTAAAAACTATCTAGATTTAAGTGGTAAAACTAAAACACTGGGACAAAAAGCGATTCGTATCTTGAGAGGGATTTATTTATGCCAGCAGTTCCTCATCTGGAATTTGAAGATTCTTAGAAGTGTACCAAGGTAGAGAAAGGGGAGCTCCAGATTTTTGCTGTATGTATGGGCATGTTTAATTGCCTCGGCATTGGCAGAGGACACCGGATCACCTGAGTTTGGATCTCAGTTTTGCTAACTGCTTGCTAAGGGATGCTGGCAAGCTCATCTCTGTTTCCTTGTCAGAAAAACAGGGTTAATAATAATGCCCCTCAATGGGTGACTGCCTGGCACATGGTGAGTTTTCCATAAATTCTTCTTCTTTCTTCTTTTTTTAAAGATTTTATTTTTAAGCAATCTCTACACCCCACATGGATCTTGACCCAACAGCCAGGAGAGCAAAACTTGAATGCTCCACTGACTGAGCCAGCCAGGCACCCCTGCAAACTCCTCTTACACTGAAGCTTCTTTGCTTTGATCTGGAGTTATACCAATTCAGCACTAATTTTGTTACCTTAAGCAAATCAGAAGCCTCAATTGCCAATTGTTCTAAGTACTTTGCAGTTTTGGTCTCAAAACTGTAGACCCCTACAGCGACCCTTTGAGGTAGGAATTGTTATATCTTTTTTACATCTTGGGAAATGGAGGCAGAGAGAGGATAAGAAATTTGTTGCAAGTCAAAGTTAAAAAGCTAGTAAGTGTGGGCGCCTGGGTGGTTCAGTTGGTTAAGCTTAAGCATCTGCCTTCGGCTCAGGTCATGATCCCAGGTTCTGGGATAGAGCCCCAGGGAGCCTGCTTCTCCCTCTCCTCCCCACTCCTGCTCTCCCAGTGTCTCTCTCTCTCTCTTTAAAAAACAACAACAAAAACTAGTAAGTGAAGGTGCTAGGGCAAATCTCTCTGGCCATAGATGTTCTTTGAGACAGATCTCAGAATAACAAAACATCAGAAACTCCTCAAATAAGATGCAAATAGACAAGTGAATGAGGATACACTCCTGAGACAGGATGAATGTGCTCAACTTGTCCCAGTTCTGCTCCGTGGAGGCTCTGGCTCTGCAGGTCTTGCTCTTTAAGCCACTGTGATGTCAGGACAAGAAAGTGAGAGCAAAGCTGAGCAGGGGTGTTGAAGACACTGGTATGGAAGGAGCTGTGACATGTCAGGGAATGGAAGAGAGAAAAAGAGAACATTTTTAAAAGACATTCTCATTGCACGAATCGCCTTCGTGGGCTTGCGAAATACAAAGGGCTTGACTTTAACAATCACTTTCTGGTGGCTGCGTTCGGACCCTGTGCCAGTGGCAGCACTTTGCAACAGGGTCGGGGTCATAGTCTACTTGGACCGACATGGCATTTTTCACTACATGGCAGAAGCACAGGCAGGGCGGGGCGGGGGCAGGGCAGTCCTCGAAACCACGGGAGCAGGAAGCACAGGGGGAATAAGCAGGTTCCAAGAGACCCACACACGCTCGTGCTGACACCCCATTCAAGCAGGAGTGTACCCCAGACAGGGCCTGTCTGGGGCTTATAGCTCGGTATAAGCCCCAGACACGGGAACACGCAGTGTCACTGTCGTGCAGTCAGGGGATCGGTAGCAGTCGACCTAGCAGGATGCCCCAGCAGAGAGGAGCTCCACTTATCTAGGTAGTAAGAGGGCTTTAGGCTGTCAAACAAAGCTTCCTGGAGGAAACAGTAGCTGAACTAAGTCTTAGGGGAAAAGAGAAGGTGGGAGAGGGACGGTGTTCCAGAAGGAGGGACTTATCCTGGCAAAGACAGTAAGTCCAGAAATAACCTAATGTGTTTAGGGGACTAGAGGCCCATCAGTGTGACCAGAGGAGCAAGTCTGAGGTGGGGAGTGGGAGGTGCTGGGGCTAGGGAGGAGATAGGGACCCAGTCGGGGTCACTTTGGCTCCCCCAGGCACCTGCGCCACAGGCTCTTAGGTGAGGGGATGTAATCAAGGGCCATTTTGTTGGTTGGTTTGTTTTTAGGATGGAAGGAATTTGAGCAAGTCTGCAGGCTTATTGGTGGCAATGAGAGGGCAAGGTGAAAGGTTAGAGAGAGGAGAGTATGCACCGAGGGGCTGGGACCCTCGGAGTAGGAGCTGTGGCGGTAACAGTGAAAGGGACAGAGGAAAGATGGGGTATTTAGGGATGAATGTAAATTCTCTTGTGGCAGGATAGATAACTAAGAGCGTGCATTCATTGTCAGCTGTCTTTTCTCAAAGAAGCTGTTCAGAGCGTGCCTGTTCTCAGGGGTTGGCAGAGACAGGAATGAGAGAGAGGGCAAACCACCAGCTAGCCACGGCTGTCAGAGGCTGGGTCTGCTGTCAGAGGCTTCTTAGGGAAGCCATGAGCCAGTCCTTCCATGCCACTTTCTCCAGAAGCACCTGGGGAGCTGGGAGCTGGCGCTGAGAGGACCAACGGAGGCAGATGAGGCATGATTGCAAGGTTGATGAGGAGGTGGGGGCCAGTGGCTTGCAGGCAAACCAGTCATGGGCTGAACTTGAGTGGCAAGCAAGAAACAGGTAAGGGGTTGCTAGGTTAGGAGATAAGGGGTGGGGGATCAAAGGCAAAGAAATAATGGTTCAGTCCCTAGTTTCCCCCTGCTAGAATGGCCTGCTGTGGCTGTACTACCTTGCTCTTGGCCTGGCCTAGGTAATTCTACCTTTTTGGGCCTCGGCTTCCCCATAAGACTCCATGATCACTGTGGTGTTCCCCCGCTCCAAGCAGGTAGCGCTGTGCAAACCTGTGTGTCCCAGCCTCTTGGGTCTCTCCAGCTTTCACTGGAGCCTCTGAGCCAGTGTGAGTCATTTTCTGCGCAGAATGGAGCCAGCCCTGGGGTTGGGAATGAGCTGCGCAATCTCAGTTTATCAAGGCCTGGCCAAGCCAGAGTTCCAGCTGCCATGGGCCGAAAATTCACATTCAGGTTACTTTGCCTCAGGGGTCTCAGTAAACATTAACTAACATACTGACTGACCTTGGACAAACTCCTGAACAATTCACCACTTGGTTTACTTAACTGTAAAGGAAAGCAAGTGGTTGTACATTCAGGGTTAGCCACGAAGAGGTGTGTCTCAGAATGGTTGGGGAACAAAGGTATACACACAGAAATGGTTGTTCCTGGAAAGACCATGTCCTTAGGTTGGACTCCCTAGAAGCAGAGCCTGAGACAGGGATTCTTGTTCAAGAGATTTCCTGGGGCAACACTCCCAGGGGAAGGAGAGAGAGGGAAGTAGCCTAGGGCAGAGGAGAAAAGCCAAACAAGAATGCCATCTCCTCCAGAGTCTGGCTCTAGCCTGCTCCCACGGGGAAACTCTAGAGCATGAAGGGTGCCATCTCATAGTAAGGGACCAGGCTTTTGTACCCAAAGGTCAGCCTGTTATTGGTTGAGGTCTGTGGACAGGTGGAATGGAGGAGTGATATAGTCTCTCTGGTAAGGGTGCTCTTGTTTGGTTCAGTTCTGTCCAGAAGGGAGCAGGAGAATTTTGTCAGCAATACTCACACTGGACCTGTTGGATCCACTATGGCTATTCTAGAAATAATAGACAGAAGTTGTATCTTCGGATCTTTGGAGGGTGGAAAATGACATATAGGTAGTTAAATAGAAAAAAAAAAAGGTAGCCTCACCATCTGTACAGAACTAAAATCTTAAAGTTCACATGCATTCCATAAACATTACTTATCCTTCCAATGACAAACCACTGAACTTCTCTCAACCTTTCCACATATATTTAGTAGATTATACACTACTGTCAAAGAATTCATATCCCTAATATATAAAGAGCTCTTGTAAATCAATAAAAATTAAGACCCTGATAATTATATTGGTAGAGGATATTAATCAGTAAGCCACCAAGCGGGAATACAAATAGCTAACCGACATTTAAGAATTTTTTCAACCTTGCTAATAGTCAAAGAAACACAGAGAAAAGGAATATACAAATTTTTTTCTCTCAAATTATAAACATTTTATTTTATTTTTAAGGATTTTATTTGTTTATTTGAGAGAGATAAAGCAAGAGGTAGAACACAAGCAGAGGGGAAGGGGCAAAGGGAGAGGGAGAAGCAGACTCCCCACTGAGCGGGGAGCCTGACTCAGGGCTCAATCCCATGACCCTGGGATCAGGATCTGAGCTGAAGGCAGATGCCTAACAATGAACCACCCAGGTACCTGCAATTACAAAGATTTTAAAATAAGAGCACACAAAGCTGTCAAGGATAAGGAGAGATAGATGCTCTCTGCATAGCAGGTGGGAATGTAGATTAATCTACCTATTCTTTTTCTTAAAGATTTATTTATTTATTTGAGAAGGAAAGGGAGAGAGCATGAGTGGGAAGAGCAGAGGGAGGGAGAAAGAGAGAATCTTAAGTAGACTCAGGGCTGAGCTTGGTGCCCCATGTGGGACTCAACCTCATGACTCCGAGATCATGACCTGAGCTGAAACCAAGAGATGGTTGTCCAACTGACTACACCACCCAGGTGCCACAGATTAGTCTAGCTATTTGTAGAAAATAATTTGATAATATATTTCATAAGATTTAAAAATGTTTAAGGTCTTTGATTTGTACTTCTACTCCACCTAAGAGTCATTCTAAGGAAATAATCTGTACGTTTCACTGTTATACACAGTAGTCTCGTCTTGCACCCCACCCCCCCACCTTTATCCATAGTCTTACTTTCCACAGTTTCAGTGACCTGTGGTCAACCACCAGCTGAAAGCAAATGATCCTCTTTCTCATAAATCTTCAAAAGGTCAATGGTAGCCTAATGCTATGTTCCAGTGTCTACATCATTTCCCTCACTTCATCTCATCACATAGACATTTTATCAGGTGACTTCATCACAAGAAGAAGAATCAGAAGAAGAGGAAAAAAAAGGAAAAAGATGAGTACATAAAGTAAGGTATTTTGAGAGTGACAGAGACCACACTCATAACTTTTATGATTGTTCTTTTTTTTTTAATTGTTCTATTTTATTATTAGTTACTGTTGTTAGCCTCTTACTATGCCTATTTATAGATTAAACTTTATCATAGGTTTGTACATATAGGAAAAAATATAGCATGTATATTTCTCAGAACTATCTGTGGTTTCAGCCATCCACTGGGGATCTTAGGATGAATCCCCTGTGGATAAGGGATGACTACGATCATGGAGTAAATTGTTATATATTAGGATTGTGCTGAGTGCATTAGTATGTATTATTTTATTTAACCATACAATTACTTTATCAGTTAGGTGGGTGTTTTCATGCAGTCTCTTTTTACAAGAGAGGAAATAGGCCTAAGGAAGTTCAGTAAAGGTTAACTGTGGAGAAGTGGGGAAACTGAGGTTATCTGACTCCAGTTGTATGAACTCTTCATAACTTTACTTACTCTATGGACTCACTGATACATAGGTCCAAGAAAAGGGTGAAAACTATCTTTTTTACAAAATAATTAAGTCAGGCAAATTGTTCCTTGCTCCATTGATCAGAGAACTTCAGTATTTCTAATTAAATCAGAGAGATTTAATTAGGGTTCCTGGGGCTGTCACCTAGTCCTCTAGAAGGTTTTGTGATGGGTTTTACATAAAAATATAAAACAGGCCTAAGTTCCTCTGTGTAAAATGGTGAAGTCAGCTACTGAATTTGGCATCTTTCTAGGCTGGGGTAGCAGTGAACTCAGAGAGGTTTTCAACAACAACCCATTACTGAAGCAATCAATTGTTTATACTTGTTTACTTGTCAATGTTTCCCCAATCCCTGAGCTCTGTGAGAGCAGGGCTGGTGTCTGGGGTGCCTGGGTGACTCAGTCGGTTAAAGCTCTGCCCTCAGCTCAGGTCACAATCTCAGGGTCCTGGGATGGAGCCCATTGTGGTCATCGTTGTTACTGTCCTCACTGTCGTGCTCATCGTCCCTATCGGCCCCTGCTCAGCAGGGACTCTGCTTCTTCCTCTCTCTCTCTGCCCCTTTCCCTAATAATGCTCCTCCCTCCCCAAATAAATGAATCAATCTTTAAAAAAAAAGAGCAGGGATTGCGTTTGTCTCGGTCATTAAAATAATCTTAGAAGATGAGACTGGGTTATGGGCAAACATTAGCAAGTCTGCTAAGCTCGCATATGTGTAAAAGAAGACATCACAAGAATGGTTATTTAGTGGCCTTGTGAACATTTATAAAAAATTTGGAAGGACATCTGGGTTGCTTCTAGTTTTTTACTGTTACAAACGAGCTGCTGTGAACATTTATGGACAGGACATGAGTTGTCGTTTTTCTGGAAAAAATGTCTAGGAATGCCATTGCTGGTTTGTATCGTAGTTGCTTGGTTAATTCTTTTAAAAACGGCCATACTGTTTTCTAGAATGGATGCACATTCTGACCAACAATGTGTGAGTGATCAGTTTCTCAGAATCCTTTCCAGCATCTGGTGTTTTCAGTCTTTTATTTTAGCCATCGGATTGGATTTGTAGCAACAGAGCCCTGTGGTTTTAGTTTACATCTCCCAAATGGCTAACAACCTTAAACATCTCATATGCTTATTTGCCATCTATGTGTCCTCTTCCGTGAAATGTCTGTACACAACTTTTTGCTATTTTCTAACTTAAGTTGTTTTTATTTTGACTTTCGAATTTGGACGATGTTTATCCAGCCCTTTGCTGCGTGGTTCACATTCTCCCCATCTTTCTTTCTTTCTTTCTTTCTTTCTTTCTTTCTTTCTTTCTTTCTTTCTTTCTTTCTTTCTTTCTTTCCTTCCTTCCTTCCTTCCTTCCTTCCTTCCTTCCTTCCTTCCTTCCTTTCTTTCTTTTTTAAAGATTTTATTTATTTGACAGAGAGAAACACAGCGAGAGAGGGAACACAAGCAGGGGGAGTGAGAGAGGGAGCAGCAGGCTTCCCGCCGAGCAGAGCCCAATGTGGGGACTCGATCCTGGGTCTCTGTTTCATGACCTGAGCCGAAGGCAATCGCTTAACCATCTGAGCCACCCACGTGCCCCTCATAGGGTCTTTCAAAGAGCAAAACATTTTAATATCTACAAAGTACATTTTTTCGATTTTCCTCTTATGGATCTTGAATATTTTTTCCTGTGTTTTTTCATCAAGATTTATAGCTTTACTCTACATCACAGCCTGGAATCCATTTCAGGTACCTTTTGTCTAAGGTGTGAGATTCAGGTTGAGGTTCATTTTTTCCTGTTCTTTGGATGTTTAATTACCCCAGCACCATTTGTTGAAAAGGCTATTCTTCTGTTGGATGACTTTGTATTCGGGTGTTTGTGTGGATCTATTTCTGGGTTCTCTTCTGTTCCATTGATCTGGGTGTCTATCCCTCCACCAATGGATTACTGTAGTTACAGAGTAAGTCTCAAAATCAGGGAGTCTGTTTCCTGCCATAGTCTTTTTTCAAAATTCTCTTAACTATTCTTTGTTTTCAAAGAAATTTTAGAATAAGCTTCTTTATATCTACAAAAAAGTCTTATAGGAACTTAGGCAAGAATCACATTCAACTTAAATATCAATTTGAGAAGGACTGACATTTTTATTATGTCCAATCTTTGAATCCGTGAACTCTGTACATCTCTTGTTTATCTTCTTTGATTTCTTTCATCATCATTTCGTAATTTTTAGCATACAAGTCTTCTACATGTTTTGTTAGATTTACACAGAGGTATTAACTTTCTGAGTAATTGTAAGTGGTATTTTGTTTTTAGTTTGTTAGCCTATACAAAGATAATTAATTTTAGTATGATTATCTTGTATCTTACGATCTTTCTAAACTCAGCTATTCTAGGAGTTAAAATTTTTTTTGAGAATTTTGAGGATATTCTACATTATGTCATCTGAGAATAGGGACAGTCTTACTTCTTTTTTTTCCTGTCTGTATGTCTTTTATTTCCTTTTCTTGCCTTATTATTGCACAGGCTAAAATTTCCAGCAAGATGTTGAGTAAGAATGGTAAGGACATACAGCTTTGCCTTGGTTCTGATCTTACGTATAATGTTAACTGTCTGTTTTTTGTAGATGATTAACAAGTTGAGAAGTTTCCTTCATTTTTATGTTTTTTCTCAGACTTTTATCATGAGTGAGTGATGCATTTTGTCAAAAGATTTCCCCCATTTGGGTGCCTAGGTGGCTCAGTTGGTTGAGTGACTGCCTTCGGCTCAGGTCATGATCCTGGGATCGAGCCCTGCATGGAGCCCCGCATCGGGCTCCCTGCTCAGCGGGAAGCCTGCTTCTCCCTCTCTCACTCCCCCTGCTTGTGTTCCCTCTCTCCCTGTGTTTCTCTCTGTCAAATAAATAAATAAAATCTTAAAAAAAAAAGATTTCCCCCATTGATTATATGATCATGTGATTTTTTTCTTCTTTATCCTAAGACAGTAGATTTTTGAATATTGAACCATTCTGTATCCCTGCAATAAATCTTACTTGGTCATGTTGTATAATTCTTTTTTTTATATGTACCAAATTCTATTTGCTGATATTTTATTCAGGATTTTACATCCATATTCATAAGGGATATTGATCTGTGTCTTTCTTTCTTTCTTTTTTTGGTAGCATGTTTGTCTGGTTTTGGTATCAGGTTAATATTAGCATAATAAAATGAATTGAGAGCTGGTGTTAATTCTTCCTTAAGCATTTGGCAGAATTGTCCAATAAAAACATCTGGGGTGAATATTTGCTTTTGAGGAGTTTCGATGAATTCAGTCTCATTAATGGACAGAGTTATAAAGGCAGTAAAAAGGTTGGTGGTTATCAGAGGTGAGGGGACAAAAGGAGGGATGAATAGGAGTAGTATGTGGGAATTTTAGTGCAGTGAAACTATTCTGTAGGAAACCATAATGGTGGGTATATGCCATCATCCCTTTGCCAAAACTTATAGAATGTACAACACAAAAAGTGAACCTTTATGTAAACCACTGGCCCGGGGTGAAAATCATGTGTCTGCATAGGTGCAGCGTGAAATAGATTTACCACTTGGGGGGGGGGTGGCGTCGATGAGGGCGCTGGGGTAGGCTTGCTGTGTGTGGCGGGAGCGCATGGGAGCTCCACACATTCTGCTCAGTTTTGCCGTGAACCTAACCTGCTCTAAGAAATAGACTAGCAATTAAAACCACTAGTGTGTTTACACTGTGTGGTTACAAAACGGGTGCTCTGTACACCATTGTCCCCAACATTAGTGTTCAGCTGGTGACTCCCAGTGTGTCTGTATTCAGCTGCCCTCACGTACACTCCTTGGGCTTCATTCTGTGTGCAGCTGGTCATTTCACCCAAGTCTGAGTCTATCCTCCACTGACTCATCTGATCGGCTATCCCTGCCACCTCCCTCTTTCCCGTGACTTAGTAGGTCTTGAACCAGGCATCCGTCAGGCCTGAGTGACATCCTCTAACTCCCATTATCTCCTCTGTATAAGGTGGGGAATACCAGAGATTAGATCAGGTACCCAGCATGCTGCTTGAAACAAGGTAGGATTTCTTCCCTTTCCTTCGTCCTCTCTCCATCCCTTTGCTCAGGAATGGTGGCTCACTAGGCATAGGCAGCCCTCTTAGAGTAAGAAGGAATGAGTCTGGGTGAAAGAGGGGGAGGAAAGGTGACCTTCTGGGACCTGCACAGAGAGGCCGGCCAGCCAGCACCTTTTCCCACGATGGACGCACATCCAAAGATGGGTTTGTTTCCTGGGTCCCTCAAGGGTGAGGGTGGGAGCAGGGAGCACATGGGGTTACGGGGGAAGGATGTTGTTTTTCAACAGACAAGAGTGATTCCATTTCCGATTCTCACAGGCGACCTGAATGCCCATCACATCGGGCAGGGAGAGCTGCCCAGATCCGACACTACCCCCTTGTAGAAGTGGCTGGCAGGCCCTGAGGGGCGAGAGGGGATGTGGCCGGCTGGTGGAGGCTGAATGAATTTAGTGCCTGTGAATGAGGCGGGATTGGCAGACCTTGAGAAAAACTCCTTCTTTGTTCCTGAACTGTACCTCCCAGACAAGGGCAGTGCCAACTCTCTTCGCTCCATCCTGCCCACATTCTTTGGCCCAAATCAGCTGTGAGGAGAGGCACAGAGGCTCCCATGTCACAGGGCCTAAAAAGAATCCGTTAATTTGTGCCTCAGAGACCCACAAGCCGCCAGCAGCCTGCACGGCCGGAGTCACCGAGCGGCCTGCACGAGCGGACAGTGGGCAGGACAGCTGTCCCCAAACATTTCTGACTGTGCCCTCCAGGGCGAAATCCATTTTGCATCATGACCAATGGACACACAGACGTGGATGTTCGTGGACCATCTTGCCCAGCATTTAGACATTTGAAAAAGGAAAGAAAATAGAAGGGTGCAATAAAGATGAATATTCTGTGAAATTTGTCTCTGTGTGTGCACAAGTGTATGTGTGGTTGTGATATAAATCGTATTTCAGATTGTGAATTATGTTAAAAAAAGATTGAGAGACATTTGTTTAGATCACTATTTCCCCACCTACATATTCCATCACCAGCTTGGAAAGGGGCAAAACACGTTAGCATCCTAGAGACCCTGAAAATTCCTGCAGTCAAGAAATTTGTTGGACTTGTCTGATCAAGTGTGTGACCTTGTCTCCCTCTTTTCCCCCAGTGCTTACACTGCTATGTCCTGAAACTAATACTTCACAGAACATAGGCCTGGAAAGGATTTGAAAAGTCCTCTAAGATTTCCTCACGGGTTTTAGCAGCGGGGTAGGAGGGGCTCTGCCCTAACAAGAACAGAGCTGCTAAGTCTGTCAAATGGGCAGCTGCCAAGTAAGATTTTGTTTGAAAAAAATCCTCCAGCTTAAAATGCTTAACAGCTACAAGTCTAGTCCAACTCTCTCATGCTAGGATTGGGGAAACTGAGGCCCAAAGAAGGGAAGTGACTAGTGCAAGCTCATGTGGTGAGGACATGTAAGACCTGGGACGCTGTTTCGCTGAGTTCTTTTTTTTTGTTTTTTGGAGAGAGAGAGCGTATGCGATTGAGCGGGGATGGGGGAGGCAAAGGGAAAGGAAGTATCTTAAGCAGGCTCCATACTCTTTGCAGAGCCGGATGTGAGGTTTCATCTCAAGACCGTGAGATCAGCACCTGAGCCGAAATCAAGAGCTGGATGTCTAACTGACTGAGCCACCCAAACAGACGTTCCCTGTTTTGCTGAGTTCTTAACTATAACCCCCTGAGTCCACCCCCAGTGGCAGGTAAACACACGGGTGCAGGGGTGGGGGTGGGCAGGAGGTCTGGGGTCGGGGTAGGGGTGGGCATCAGTGGGCCTGGCCTTGTCCCTCTTCCCCTGCTCTGTTGCTGACCTTTTGAGAACGCTTCCACTTCTCTGTATTTGAGCTTTCTCGTTGTTCCATGAAATAATATGTGGGACTTCTTTGAAAAGAAAGATATTGTATAATAAATATAAGGAACTCACTAACTTTTTCTAAGCCCCAGAAAATAGATTCTATAGTTCTAACCAGGAAGTTTGCAACCTTATGGTACTGTAACTTAATGAAAACCTTTTCCTATTGTCCAATTCTAAGAAAAGTTGCTCATTACTATGTTAAAAGAAAAAAGGCAAGGGTGTTTAGAAATTCTTCTTGTGTCCAGCTAAAACTCTATTACTGTTTTCCCAGAGGGGACTTTGCCTAGATTGTATTCAGCTTAGCAAAGCATGTCTATTCCTTATGCACAGGGATTTAAAATGAAGTGGTTTCTCATCTAATCAGTTCTCCACACAGCATTGCATATTCGGTTTCTGCTGGACAGACACATGCTGGAATGGTGCGTGATTGCTTAGACTTGTTGATCCTCTCTCTGTCCCTTGCTATCCTGCTCCTTGCCCCCGGCAGGAGGGACTCTGACCTCGAGGGACTCTATCAATATCTTCTCCGCCTTTGGCTGCTGGTTGAGGTAGGAGCACAGAGGGCAGAGGAAAATGGATCTGGGGTATTTTTCCCCCTGGGTTGTCTCCTTGTACTTTCTACTTTGTGGGGTACATTGCCACTCCCTCCTCTGGCTTTGGCCTGTGGTAAGTGTTCCAGAGACTGCTCTGCTGTTCCTTGTGGCTTCTCTATACCCTGATGATACTTCTGTAATTGCTTTCTTAACTCTCTCCAAGTTACCCAGTTTGAGTGAAACATCTGTTTTTTGCTGGGACCCTGACTTACACACCGTTTCATATACACTTCTCATTATATTTCCTATTTTCTTGATTTCTTCCATTTAGTGTCATAAAACCTGGGGAAGTCTAGGAGACTCAAATGTTTCTTTCTTTTGTATCCTGTGTGGTGAGAGGCAGCAGTGAGCTGACTTCTTCAACCTGGGGTGCTTGAAAATCACTGATTCCTGAACCTCACCCAGAGATTCTGGTCACGGGGCCTGGAGGGGAACCCAGTGTTGTATTACTGGAAACTCTACGCGGGACCCACTGGCATAGGGAAGAAGTCTGGCTCTGTGATTTGTTTCTGTGAGTTCTGCTCTGCTGAGCCTTAGTGTCGTGTGTGTGTGTGTGTGTGTGTGTGTGTGTTGACCCTCCGCTCTTTCCCTAATGCCTATCTCAGGCTGATGGCGGGGGTGAGACCTTCGGTTAGGACCGTACTCACTGCTGCCCTCTTGTGGACACGGGCACAGCCGTGCTGGTGGTTGAAGTGTCCCTTCCCTGCCTTTGTGGCATGTTCTTGCCACCTACTGTTGGGACGGAATAGGGCTTCAAGAGACAGTCCAGTCAAGAATAGGAAAAGGCCACTCTTAACCATTCCCAGAAGACAGCCATCTTCTTTTCTCTTTACAGCCTTTAGTAAAGAAAGAGCACCTCCTAGTTCCTATGGGTTCTTTTTTTTTTTTTAATTATTTTATTTTTTCTGTGTTCCAAGATTCATTGTTTATGCACCACACCCAGTGCTCCATGCGATACGTGCCCTCAATACCCCCACCAGGCTCACCCATCCCCTGATGCCCCTCTCTTTCCAAACCCTCAGTTTGTGCTTGTTTTAAGAATTTGTTAGTTTGTTTAGAATAAGCTCTCCCTGAGGAGGGGTGGGGGGATTAATTGCTTTGCAGAAAGGCGAAGCATTTAAGAAAAAGTGAGAAAGACCTGGGAGGCAGAGCCAGCAGTGCAGAGTGACCAAGGTTGAGAGACAAGGGACACGTTAACTGTGTCCAGCGAGCTGCTGAGAAGGCCCCACCCGCCCTCCTCCCTGGAGCCCCGCGCCCCTTCCCAAACCTCATCTAACTTACCACCACCAGGAAAATCCCTCCTCTGGCTTCAGCCTCCTCTTGCCTGATCTCCTGAGCTTTTCAGTTCCTACCTCTGTGCACATTCCTGACCTGTTTTTTGCCACCCATCTGTCCCTTTGTCCCCTTTCATCCCAGACACCCCTTCATAAGAGAGTTGGTAGCAATCTGTGAGCTGTTTTTCATCAAATGATGTATGCAATTGGGGCGTCTGGGTGGCTCAGTCAGTTAAGCGACTGCCTTCGGCTCAGGTCATGATCCTGGAGACCCGGAATTGAGCCCCACATCAGGCTCCCTGCTCAGCGGGAAGCCTGCTTCTCCCTCTCTCACTCCCTCTGCTTGTGTTCCCTCTCTAGCTGTATTTCTGCCTGTCAAATAAATAAATAAAATCTTTAAAAAAATGATGTATGCCATGTATACATGATATATCATCATCATTAGGGGTGATGTAAGAGGAAACGCATTATGCATTAATGATTAGTGTGTTTTGTATTAAACAATTTGTATTCATTTCTCTAGGGAAGATCTAAGAAAAAAAAAGATACATGGGTTCCTAAAAATACCATTTAAGTTCATGTTAAACAGATTGTTGTGCTGTATTCGGAGAACCTTCAGCAGTGATTTTTGGTGACCCTTGCTCTCTGCTGCGCCCCCCGCCCCTGCAGTGTGCTACCATGTTGTAGGTTAATGCAAGTCCCGCTCACTCGTTCAGTTGTGTTCTTTGAGCACCTACTCTAGGCCATGCACTGTCCTAGGTTCCAGAGAGGCAGCAAGGAATAAAACCGTCTCTTCTCTCATATTCTGATGGCAGATGAGTGTATATACATTTGCTTCAACCGTTCCTTCTCAACGTTGGGAGCTGGGAAGAATCCCTCAGACTCCTCTCTTCCCCATCATCTCCAACATGTGATCTTTTGGGAGAACACTTTGCTCTTTAACGGCAACTTCTGGTTGCTGATGATTTTTCTAGTAGTTGAAATCTCAATAAGAAGAGGAGGAAGGGGTTGGGTGAGCATGGTGGCCCAGAGCTCGGGCCCTGCGGACACAGAGCAGTTCAAGTTCTGGTTTTTCCACGTATCTGCATGGCTTGGGGAGTTCAAACCTTTCTGAGGAGTATTCTCCCCCAGCTACCAACCTTACCTCCCACAGAATAAGAAAAGTGATGACAATCACCTAAGTGGCCTGGAGTCATCATTAGGTGAGATCATGGATAAGTGTGTGTGTGTGTGTGTGTGTGTGTGTGCATAGTGCTTACTATATAGGGAGTGCCTGGATCTATCCTCGGTACGGTAGCTATTATTGCTAAGTATAATTTAGTATTTCTTCCTCCCTACCAGATTTATTGGACGATTGGCAAATAAAAATTGCCTGTGTTTAAGGTATGCAACATGATGTTTTGATATACGTATATATGGCAAAACAATGACTACCATTAAGCTAATTAACGTGTCCATAACCTCGCATGTTCCCTGTGTGTGTGTGTGTGAAGAACACTTGCGATCTACTCTCTTGGCAGATTTCAAGTACCCACTTTAATATTGTCACCACACTGTGTGAGGTCCCAGATCTTATTCATCTTATAACTAAAAGTTTGTATTCTTTGGCCTGTATTTCCCCATTTTTCCCAGCCCTCAGCCCTGCGTTAGTAACTATCATCCTACTTTTCATTACAAATGAGTTTGACTGTTTTAGATTCCACACATAAGTAAGATACAGTATTTGTTAGTGTTTCTTAATTTTCACATATTATGGGGACTGCTAGATCAATGGCCATGTAGTCAGAGAACATAGTCCACATAGTTTGATAAGTGCTGAAACCAGAGAAATACAGGTTGATGCTGGTGGATATTATGAGGACACCTGACAGTCTAAGCAGTCTGGAGGAGGAGTGACTTACAAGCATAAAACTGAAGGGTGAGTAGGGTACTGGTAGAAAAGATGTGTATGTACGCTTATGTGTGTGATGGGAATAGCGGCAGAAGGACCTCAGTCTTAAGGGGAGAGACTTATCTAGATAGGACAAGTTCAATGTAATATAATACATGTCATGACAGGGAAGCCTTGTAGTTTGGGATCATGGCAAAGTTTCACGGTTCTGTTTCATGAAGTTACAGATATGTAAATCCAAAAGTATGATCAAGATCATTGTCATCAGCCCTGGGTTTGGATACCCTTCCCTCTGAATAATGTTATCTCTGTCTAGATACTAAAATTCTTGAAACCTCAGTTTCCTCATCTATATAATGGGGCTAAAAAGTCCCTGCCTGGCAGGTCAATACGAAGCTGCCTGAAATGCATCATATACAATCAAGCAATTAGCAAAAGGCAGAGGTCAGGGCTCCGGGGTGGGAGTGGTTTTGGTCCTTGGCTGTGCGTTCCTACAACGTCACCTGAGGTGTCTGGCCCTCAGAGAAAGAAACTCTGAGGTCATGCTATCACCGCACCACACCCACGAGGCAGTGGTGGAGAGGACAAGAAGAGGTGGGAAACCCCGACCAGAAGGAGCCGGGGAGTCTAGCACCGCGAGGTGGAGACAGAGCCGGCAAGGGGGTGCGTGCTGAACACCCGCATGCGCAGAGCACCCGACCTGGAGGATGCGGACCTTCCTTCTGGAGGAAGGGCTCTTCAAGCGAACCTGGCCTCCCTGGGTCTTCCCTTAAATGGAAACTGCGGAGGAAGTTTGCGGGGCAGATTGGATCCCTTCCTCCTCCCCCAATGGAAACTTGATTGGGAAGAATACAGAAGCTTGTCAGGATTCAGACTGGTCAGTGGTGCCTGTCCCGAGGGGCGGGGCAGTGTGGCCTGTGGGCCGTGTATTTTCTGTCCCTCCAATGTGCTAGGAACCCCCAGCACTTGTATGCTCATTTTTGACCCTCCAGGGCCTAGCATGCTCTCAGATGGTATTCACTGCTACCCTGAACTCAGTGCTTCTAGCTGAACACACAATCACGTGGGGGTGTTTAAAAGGTTTCTCTCATCCGGCCCCAGCCTCATATCACTTGCTTCTGATCTCTGAGGCTGGCCTGGGCATCTGTGCCTGGCGACTCTGAGGGGCAGCTAAGCTGAGAACCGTTAGGCTAAATAACATTCTTTGTCAAAGAATTTGTCCATGGAAGCGCTTCTTGCTTCTTCCTGCCTCTTGGCACTTGGGGGTGCTGTTGGATAGTCTAAAAAATATTTCCTTCGGCCCAGGAAGGGCACCTCTTTTGGTTTCCAAATTTGTTTTGTGCATCTCCTTGCCCGGGCTTGGTGGAAAGCTTGCCAAGATGGACCATGGCCTGAGTCAGCCTCTCTGTGGTTCTCTTGAAGGTTAACCATTGATGTTTAGGCAGGCAGACATATAAAGTTTCTGAATCTGCGGTTCATTTTGTTTTCAGTCTTCCTTCAGGAACAGTCAGTTTGTGTTCAGGAAGAAGAGGTTTGCAAGGAATCACATGAGGTATGGGAAACTGAGTGATGTCCCCTCCAACCCCCGCTGAAGGCATCATATCCTAAGTCCCAGTCCCCAGAACTCGAGGCTGTGTTACCTTACATTGCAAAGGGGGATTTGCCCATGTGGTTTAGTTAACGATCTCGAGATGAGGAGGTTATGCTGGTGGACCCAGTATGCTCACAAGCATCCTTAAAAGCCAGAAGAGGGAGCAGAAGGTTAGATCAGAGATGGAGAGGTGAGGTTGGAAGCTGGGGACAGAGGGAGACTTGAAAGTGCTCGGGGAGGGGTGTCTGTGGGGGTTGACTTTGGAGAAGGAGGAGGGGCCACAAGTCCTGGGCTAAGGGCAGCCTGTAGAAGCTGGAAATGAGTTTTCTTCTAGAGCTTCCAAGAAGAATTCAACCTGCCGACACCTTGACTTTAGCCTATGAGAACCCCTTTTGGACTTCTGACCTCCAGAATAAATTCCTGGTGTTAATCATGAAGTTTGTAGCAATTTGTTACAGTAGGAATCTGAAACAAACATGTGAAGAATACCTGAAATGCTCCCAATGGGAGATGGCATTGCTTGTCTACCTAATGGCCATTTCTAACAACCTTTATTCCTTGCCTCTTCCCCAGGTACTAATATTCCCAAGCTCCTTTGCACTCAGGGAGGATAATGAGACCCAATGGCTTATAAGGAAAAGTCAGCTGGGGAAAGATTCTCTTTCTGATCAAAGGAGATAAACATTCAACAACAACTAATTGTGTCTTACTGCCTTGGCCACCCCCTTGACTTTTTTACTTTGGAAACACACTCTGAGAGTGTGTGATGTCTAGAGCTGCAGCAGTCACCTTGGCACCATGAGGTGAGAGTCCACACATCACACCCTGAACTGTCCTTAGGGTTTGAAACCACTGTCATGTCAGTCCCATAGTTATACTTCACCTTCCCAAGTATGTTTTTTTTTTTTAAATTTTATTTATTTATTTGACAGAGAGAGAGAGATCACAAGTAGGCAGAGAGGCAGGCAGAGAAAGAGGAGGAAGCAGGCTCCCTGCTGAGGAGCGAGCCCAACGTGGCCTCGATCCCAGGACCCTGAGATCATGACCCAAGCTGAAGGCAGAGGCTTAACCTACTGAGCCACCCAGGTGCCCCCCAAGTATGTCTTTAATTACTCTCTCAGCAGCCAACAGTTTCTTTCAGAGAATCATATAAAAATCAATAAATATTTACTGAATGCCCCAGTCTCTGGGCTGGAACAAAGACTCGGATGAAGCAAGTCTGTTCTGGAGGACTTTGCAGATTTCCTTTGAATGCACATGTCAGAAACCCAGTTTCACAGTGGTGAAGACAGGAAAATGAGGCAGGAAGTAAACCTGAGGACTTAGCACTGTGCTTAAGAAGCATCAGTGTGCCACTCTTAGTGAGGACTGCAGTTCAAGAAGTTCTTTCACATGTTTGTGGTCTCCATTTACACCTTCACAGAGATCTAGAAGATAAGGAGAATAAAATTCTTACTTTTAATGTGAAGATGAGGAAACAGAGCCAGATTTTGTGTGACTTTCTCAGTGCCACTGAGAGCCCATGGCAGGGTGATGCCTTGGCCCCACACTTCCTGATTTTCACTGATTGACAGCCCATGTCAAGATTGATAAAAAGCCTTAGAAATTATCTAACTCAGGGGTGGCAACCAGGTTTTGCTTTCTTACATGCTGGCTTTGGGCTCCTGGTGACCGCGGCTTGAGCCATGGATTGTGTTCTACCTACTGGGGAAGGGTGCTGTGATTGATTAGTAATGTCTGCATGGGCTTTGGTGAGTGGGTGTGTGAGGCACTTGCTATTCTTCATCTAAGTTAACCTCTCATGTAAACAACAAAGAAAGGAACCTCAGAGAAGGAAACTGACTTACTCAAGGTTACACAATTAGCTAGGGGCAGAACTGGGTCTAATGGTTTTTCTCATTGACAGTCCAGTTGCCCAGTCTTGCCAATCAGACTTTTAACTATTTTCTTCCCATGGCAGGATTTCCATTGTTTAGTTGCCTGGACAATTAGAGACCATAGGCTCTAACCCCCACTGTGATGCTGCATAGAATCCAGCAAGTTGACTCATCTTTTTGTGCTTACAGATAAATCTGCTTCCTCTCAATATCTTCCTGTGTCTTGAAGAAACTGTACAGTCTGTGCATTATCAACTAGACATCGCCTAAGAAACGTCGGCCAGAAAGGTTAAAATGAAAGAAACATGGCTTAGAATACGTAGAGAACTTGACAGGCAACTGGAGCTGGTAAATTGGCTCTCAAGTGTATTTTTGGGGCTGTAAGCTGGAGAGGAAGGATAGAGGGCTAGGTGTGCACTTCTTAAGAAATAAAACAAAAGGAACAATCCTCTTATTTATCGTATTACAGAACTCTGGTTTGATTGTTTTACATGTGACTGGGCATTCCAAAGAATCCCATTTCCCATGGGCATTTGGCCCTTTGTTAGTGAGGATGGGTTGCTCTCTGGTTTTCATGTAATTGTAAGCCCTGGGCCCTTGGGGTTTGGAGGAGAATGGTGACCCCGGCTGATATGGGGAACTCTGGCTGGCTCTTCAGGTTGACCGTAGTGTTCTTAGGTGCTGGATGTATGAGTGGCTTGTAAACCGTGAAGCATCTTCAAAGGAGAAGTGGAACCCTCATTGTCTAAACAATAACATATATTGAACATAAAGTATTTCTTTTCAGAGAGGGGCCTGGGGGAAGAACAGGGAGTCCATGCAAATCCTGCTTGTCAGGTGAACTGGAGTGGCCTGGATATTTGAATCAGCATGCTGGGGTTTCCAGCAGAAACATTATAGACCGTAAATGCAGAACAAGGTCACAAAAAATAAGTTTTTGTGGTTAATATTAATATTGCCCTCAAAGTTAATTGTTTGTTTGTTTTTTTAACACTGTGTGGTCATTCAGAATTATGAAGTCCATCCATGTATATCGTTCTGTTCACTTTCCACAGCAGGTGGAAGGAGTCATTCTCCCTATTATAAAGAAGTAGGATGGAGTCCAGAGTGGTTGAGTGACTGGGGGAAGGTCAGGTGGCAAGTCATTGGAGAGGCTGGGATTTGAACTTGGCTTTTTAGGTGCTGAACCTAGCAGTATTTCTTATGTCATGGTGGTGACATTTTCAGGGTGACTAGGAGTCCTCATGGAGGAGTGGAAGCCAAGGCCAGGGGAGAGGCCTCTGTGCTTAGAGCAGCTGGAGATGTTGAACTTGGAGGGGGAGCTTGTATCGATGGAGGGCTGGGCAGGCAGGATTCTGAAAGCAAAGGGCATGGCCCAGCCAGGAGATTGGTTTGCTATTGGCAGCTATTTACTGAGGGTTTTTTTTTTTGGGGGGGGGGGTCATGCAATATGTTAAGGGCTTTATATGCATAACCTCATTTAATTAGTGGCAAACACTATTTTTCTAGGTCATGAAACCTGAGTCAGGGAGACCAAACACCTTGGCCAAAGTCACACGGATTAGGGGAGGCTGGAGCCTGGATGAGAAGGCTCTGAATGAGGCGTGACCACCATGTGATGTCAGGACTGTGAGCCTGCGAGGTCTAGAACAGGGAAATGCATTTATAGAAATTGGTTGAGTCTAGTTGGGGAGGTCCTGAAATGCTGGATGAAGGAGCTCGGGACACCGTTTGGGGGGCCACAGGGAAAGGAGAGCAGAAGTCTGTTCACCCTTCCTTAGTAAAACAGGCACGTGCATGGGAATGGCCTCCATCAGTCATGCTTTCACGGGCTCTCACACTGCCTCACCCCCTTTGAAGAGGATATCATCGTTCCTGCTACACTCTTCCAATTTCTTTTCAAAATAAAATAAAAATTATTTAAGAGCCTCTTTTGGCCTTATAAATTCTGGAGCCATTTTTGCTGAGTCTGGCAGGGGCCCTTTGAGGAGGCAGAGGCACAGCCTCTGGCTGGGCCGGGCCTCGCCTCTCCCTGGCCAATAACCTCTATGAGGCTGTTCCCTCGGGAATGGTGCTCTTTGGCACCCTCAACTGGGTTTCTATGCCCCTAAATAAACCTTGTGGATTTAAATGGTCCCATGGGCCTCTCTGGAGAGAAATGTGTTCCTCAAACAAAAACTCAGATGACATTCATGTTAGCTCCAGCTCATCAGTCAGGCTGCCGAGGGACTGAATTCCCCATCGCCCTCCCAGGCTGTTATCACTGACACCGTGGGCCCAGCCAGACTCCTCGCTGGCTGCACACGTCAGAGCAGAGGTGGCCGTGAGGGACCCGGGGGCTTGCCTGGACCTTTAGTTGGGGAGTGACGTGCGTGCTGTGTCATGTCCGGTGGAACTGGCCGAGACTGTGTCTCCCCGGAGGTGTGGGTGTGGCTTCATATCTGTGGCCCTCCTCCCCCATCACACAGGGCAGAGCATATCTTTATACTTTATAAGGACCCAATGCATTCATGAGCTCAATGAATTTGCACACAGCAACTCCAGGAAACCCACCAATCTCGGGGTACCCGCTTCCTTCTTCCCTGCGAATGTGGGGTCAGGTGAAACTGGATTTTAAAGACTGTCAAGTGAGGCAGAACAGGGAGTGATCTTTAGGAACAGCCCGGGGTGGGCTGCTGAGCAGAGGGGCTGTATGCTGTGCCTTCTGCCACTTGTCCTCCCAGCCCCCTTCTCTTCCTGTTCTTGCCCTGGGCCCTGGAAGTTGACCCTCAGAGATGGCTTCCTTGAGTTCCGTGCCTCTTGGCTTCCGGTTGGATTCAGTCAGTGGTTGGCACTGGCAGGAGATTGGGGTGGGAGGAGGGGACATGGCAAGGTTTTCTCCCAGCCAGGAGACCATGGCTAAGTTCCAGGGAGCCAGGCTGCTCTGCACCCCAGGGCACTTCACAGCCCCTCGCTGGTCTCCTTCCGCTCGGCTCACAGCTTTAAGAAGAGCCCCTTTCTTCCCTTCCCACCCCCACTACAGAGTGTACTACCTGAGTCTTTGACAGCTCAAACAATTCACTGTGCAAGTGACTCGAAAAGATCATTTGTCACACACATTCAAGAGAGGATAGAGGGCAAATGTCTGCTCTGGATCTGCAGGCTGAGTGAGGATGGGCTGTGGCTCTCCTGGCCCTAACTGCTGGGTTTCAATCATCTCCCCTGGTAGCCCCTCTCTTCCAGTTCCTGCCCCATCAAGGAATTTTCCACATGGTAAAATTTCCAGATAATGAAAGGTCCACTTTAAATACTCCGAATCTGGAGAGAGTGGCTCAGGAGGCAGGTTGAGTTTCTTCCGGTGCCAGTGGTGCCCACGTGGTGACTTGTGGCCTGTGGGGTCTTGGAGGTGCCAGTGATGGCTTTTGGGACCCAAAGGGGCAGAAGCTGTGCTCTCATCATGTTGTCCCTGCTGCCACAAAGCTTCTCGTTGGCAAAAAGACTTAAGTTAGAGCCCATTCAATTCTGTACCTGTGGTAACGTTTGTGGATAACTTTGTGAAGTTCATGTGATGATTGTCATAGCAAACCCAAGCTGGGAATGAGAAGATCCGTGAGAAGTTCTGGGTCGGACGCAGCTCTGATTTCCTGGTGTACTGTGATTTCCAAATCAGGTTGGCATTTTCTCCATTCCTTTAGGAGAGTGGACAGTTAATCCCAGAGCTCTGGGCTCTGATCAGAACCTGTCTTTTATATCTGGTAGATTTGCTAAAAGAAAGGCCCCCCCACCACCACTGGATGATGTCTCCTATGTCCAGATTCCTCTGCGATGTGACCTCACTGCTCCTTCCAACAAGGACTAGGGTCCATTCTCCCCTCTAGTGTAGAATCTAGATGGGACTGGGACTTTCTTTGGCCTGTAAAATGCAGCAGAATTGACATTCTGAAATTTAAGAAGCCCTTTAAGAAAACTTTTGCTTTCACTTGGAGGGAAACATACTTGCTGTTGAAAGAAACCCAGAGTATCCATACAGAGAGGCCACGAGGAAGGGAAAAAAAAGGCGTTATGTGGAGCAGAGGGGAGAGGTCCCCACGGAGCCCTGTCAGAATTTCTGATCTTCAGGATCAGGAGCAAGTAAAGTGATTGCTGTTTCATGCCGCTAAGATTTGGGGTGATTTATTATGCAGCAATAGACAATCGACACACTTCCACCTGGCTTGTAGTTAACACAGGGTGGTGGTGTTGGAAGCCATGAATTCCCAAATATTAAACCAGTGTTGTTTCAATAAATGCTTTGTGCGTTGTCATACATTGGAAAGAGTCTAGTCTTGGATCTGGGTTTGGATCCTGGCCCCATGGGTGATCTTTCTGAACATGAGTTTCCAAGCGAGTGGAACAAATGTAGAGTATCATGAGTGTTCTAAGAGATAGTAAGTGTAAAACATATAAGGCATAATGAGCACCCAGCCAATGATGGCTATTAGCTTCCTTTCTTTTTTTTTTAAGATTTTATTTGTTTATTTACAGAGAGAAAGAGAGAGAGAGAGAAAGAGAGAGAGAGAGAGAGAGAGAGAGAGAGAATGCACAGAGGGGGGAGAAACAGACCCTGCTGAGCAAAGAGCCTGATCTGATGTAGGGCCCAATCCTAGGACCCTGGGATCTTGACCTGAGCTGAAGGGAGATGCTTAACCAACTGAGCCTCCCAGGTGCACCCCCCCTTATAAAGATTTTTTAAAAAAATTTTTATTAGTTTACTTTTATTACTGCAAAGGCAGGGTCCTTGCTTTTAGTAGGATTATAATTTAGTGCCAAGGTATGATCAGTCTTGGGGATGAAGATGATAAATCTGAAGTAACCATACAATAGGACAGACAAGGGAGAGAGGGTGTCCTTCCAGGGAGTGGCTTCTTAAAGAAGGTGACATTTAAAATAGGACTAGTAAAAGAAACAAGATTTAGCTAGCCAACGTCTTTAATGATAGTGATTCTTGTCACTTGGGGGTTTATGTATTGTTGAATTTTATTCCTTGTTTTTTTTTTTTTTTAAGATTTTATTTATTTATTTGACACAGAGAGAGATCACAAGTAGGCAAAGAGGCAGGCAGAGAGAGTGGAGGAAGCAGGCTCCCCACCGAGCAGAGAGCCCGTTGCAGGCCTCAATCCCAGGACCCTGAGATCATGACATGAGCCAAAGGCAAAGGCTTTAACCCACTGAGCCACCCAGGCACCCATTCCTTTTTCTTTTTTTTTTATAGCTTTATCCTCTTAGAGTACGGTACACCATGGGCTGGGCCTGGGGCAGGAAGAGGGGCCAGGATATGTCCGGCCTTTTCCCCAAATACCATAGCTCTGAGGAGTGCTCACAAGGGATAGGCCATCTTGGATTCCAGAGGCGCTGATGAGGGCTGGGATCTCGCCAGATGCGCTCAGCATTTTGTCCTCATGGATCCTTCTGGCTCAGCAGCCAGGGTCTTGGGTTTTACACAATCTGACCAAGAGTGGCAGGGGACATGTCCTTGGCAGTGGACTCTTCAGCCCGTCTCCTGCCCGGTAGACTGCATTTCAACCTCCACTCTCCTATCGTAGTTTGCAAATTTGGCTCCACTACTTTGCTTCTCTGTGCCCAGTCTCCTTCTCTGTGAAATGGAGATAATTATACCTCTTAGACTGGTTGTAGTAAGCATTAGATAAAATGAGATGAGGGGCAGCGCTAAACACCAGAACCTCTCCTAATGTTCTTTCCTCTTGCCTTCTGCTCCTGTCATCACAGATTGGTTTTCCCTTCAGCAGTGCCCAAGCCCTTCACATTTCTCAGTGGTGCTGACCCTGCATCTGTGGCTCCCTCCTCACTGCTTCTGGTGGTGGGAGGAGGCCAGCATCGTGGTACGAGAGAAGACAGCAGATTCAAAGAAGGATTTGAGTTCAAATTTCAATGCAACGGTTCACAGGCTGGGTGACCTTGAGAAGATTACTGGCACTTGCGGAGCTTCTGTGATCTTATTTGCAAGATGGGCATCAAAATATCACCTTTATACCGCCTTATGAGATTAAATGACTTAATGAATGAAACCTACCCGACCCGGGGTTTACTAAGTGTCTCTTCTTTTCATGCAGGATTATGTAATCCCCTCCCATGTTCCAGTTTGTATTTTGGCCAATAACTCTGGCTTTCACACACCCTTAGTGGGCAGTGACCAAAGGGACTGCATTTAGTAACACCTCCAGAATTGCGTCCTCTGGTGACTCATCTAGAAAATAGAGCCAGAAATGGAGTGAGTGTTCCATTGGTCTGGGGGTCTTGTCATCCTAGCTAACTGGACCCAGTTTTCCTGGAGCAGGTTCTGGAAGGGTGTGGTTCAAGGAGGAGCTGGATTCATGACCATTCTATGCCAGATTTGGCCCCAGACCCTGCAGAGAATTTCTGCATCTGGGTAGCTCAGAGTTTAGGAAAAAAGACTGACTGATCGAAGTAAAAGGTCTGACCTTGTAGCTGGGCTGCTGACATGGTTCTCCCCAGGGGTGTCCTGGAATATAATTTTCTAACTCCCTCCTGCTCTTCTTTCAAAGAGCTTATACCCTTTCCTCCAGTAACCCAATGGGACTCCTGGATACGTAGTAGTGGGTATGTGAAGAGGCCTGGTTCTGCTGTCTCGCAGGTCATCACAAGAAACCAGGAGTCAAACTATACTGTCTAAGGCTGGAGGTGCCCACCTCCCATAGGAGGTGCTGGTGTTGGAGTGGCGGGGGCTGCCAGCTGCTTGGAGAGGGCAGCTGGTGGACCCACAGCAGCAGTGAAGAGAGTGGGCCTTTGCCATTTACTTTTCTTGCAGCTCCTCATCAGGTTTCTCCTTCCCCAGGATAAACTAATCAAATGGACAGAATCTTGCCTGGTAAACATTGCCATGTACTGCACGGGATGCTAGTTAGTGCTCACTGACATCAGTGCTCTTTTCTTCTTTCTGCATGCGGAGCTCAACTCCATGTCCAGACTCCCTCAAAGCTAGGTGTGGCCTGATGACCAGGTTCCGGCCAGGGAAATGCGATCCTTGTTCTCTTCCTTCGCCCACCCATTGTCTGGAGAGGTCTCTGAGCTCCTGTGTGGAAGGGGTCCGGGTTCCTGAGCGACACATAGAGCAGGTCCTCCCCCGCCCTTCCTGCACTGGGCAACGGCATAAGAGAGAAGTAAACATTAGCGTGTTAACTTTATTGTTTTAGGCACTCAGGAGATTTTTCTCTCAAGTGACTTGCTGGTTCCCTTTCTAGATAGAACAGAGAATGCCTTTTAAGTGGCCCTTCCCAAGGAGCTAACTACACAAATGACTAGGGGGATGAATGTGGTGATAGGCACATACAGAGGGCTTCGGGAACTCAGAGAGGGCTCCTAAGCCAAGTCTTGAAGGCTCATTCCAGAGAGACTCTGCAGAGCAGCTCAGAATGGGACAGGGGCAGGGGGAGGCTAAGGATGTGGGGTAAGAAGCAAGCAGGTGTTTAAGGGGCCTGGGGCAGAGTAAGTAGAAGGTAATGGGGTTTTCCTGGCCAAGGTGCAGTCAGGCGTCCCAGCTGAAGGAGAAACAAGGAGTCCTATAGGGTGATGAGTTAAGATCTTGAGTCGCCTGAGAGCTGGCATGGTTGGCATGGCTTTAGGAAGCACGGCTGGGGAAGGGCGTCTGCCATTCAACAGGAGGGGAAGCCACCCCGTCTCTGAACTACTGTAGATTGGCTGGACCTTGGCCAGTTCTCACGGAAGCACCAACATGCATCTGGTGTACTCTGGGAGTGAGAGATGATGGGTTTGGGATCCATTTATGAGACACCACTGGATTAGGTGACTCACGGGGAGGGGGAAGCTGAGGGCAATGCCCAGGTTTTCGGCTCTGGAGTCTGGGTAGATGGTTGTGCCCGTCACTCACTAAGGGGACTCCAGGGAGGAGTAGTGTTGCAAGCAGGCAGAAAAATGAGTCTGGTTTAGGAACTCATGAGTTCGAAAGGCCTCTGAGACACCCAGTGAGAGAATTCAGGTGAGCAGAGTGTAGTATGAGTCTGGGACTCATGAGCACAGCTGGAGCTGGGGAGGAGTAACCAAGTGGGGGAGCAGGCAGAGAGGGACATCTAGGGAACTGATGGACGAAGGAGGGCTGGGGAAGGTCCTGCAGGTGCCCTGGGCTCCAAAGGCTTCCTTCCTGCTTAGGACACAACCATGAGAGGCCTGGATGGTTTCTTCAGCCTTGGCATTATTCTCCATGGGCTGGCTATTGGCCGAGGCCATGCCTCCCGAGCCCACCTGTGCTAGGCTGACCCTATCTACCAAGGCAAGCCCCATTCTGTATTGGGACCCTGCTCTCCTCAGGCTCCATATCCAAGCTTTGGTTTTCTACCTTCCCTGCCTCAGCCCGCGTGTTCGAATTGGAATCAATGGCGAGGCCTCTGGCTGCAGGATTCATCATCAGCCCCACTCTTCTCCCCACTGACAGTCTGACTCAGGCGTGAGTTCACACTTTGGGAATTTTAATGAATGCTGCGTGTCCCAGCCAGCCCCGATTTCTCTGTTTCTGTGCCAATGGCTCTCTCTAAGGTGATCTCTTCCCATCTGCAGTCCTCTGTACCAGACCTCTTCTGGCCGTTTAATTAAAAGTCCCGCCCCTCCAAAGAAGAACACATTTGGAAGGTGTGGTGAATGTTCCATTAAGCTAATTGACCAACATGTCTGAACATTCATGTGGTTCTGTTTATAGAGTTTGACCTGGGTCAGATATCTTCCTTTCCTCAGGGGGCTCATTTTTTTTTTCCTTCTTGAAAGTTCTGTGGAAATTTCTTTCCATCTCTCTCTCTTTTTCCCTTTCTTTCTTCGCTATTTCATTTGTTCGTTCGTTCCTTCCTTCTTTCCTTCCATTCTGTCTTTCCAGATTGATCTGAGCTCAAAATTCCCCTAACTTGCTAAGTTAGCACAGATGATTTTCTGGCAACAGAATACTGTAGACCCATCTGATTCAGTGTTAGAGGCTGCAGAATGACTGCATTCAGTAAAAACCAGTCAAAGGGTTTCTTGCAGCCCTCACAAAAGTGTTACTTGGGCACTGATCTTGACATCACCAGTTTGGAGAAGTCACAGTGGTCCCTGTTCAGGTCCTTTAACCCCTGGGATTCTCTTCCTATCTTTAAGTCTGCTTTTCCAGAAGTGAGCAGGTGGGCAGTTGTGCCATTTGTTAAGAGAAGATCTTCCAGCCACCCTGGACTTCCCCTTCTTCCTCAACCTCCATATTTAGCCAGCGACAGGCCTGGCTGCTCTGTTCAGCATAGAGAACCTCCCACCCCACAGGCAGGATGTTTTAACGGTGGGGGTACAGGCGTGAGCACGGTAGAAGCAGTCCCCACATGTCTAGAGACTCCACAAGGAAGACAATTAAAGCAGCAACTCCAGTAGAGAGGGGGAAGCCTTCTGTTTGGGTTACATCATGATAGGTTTCTGTTCATCTCGGCCTAAAGAAACCTATCACGGTGAGGTCAGTTTAAGGTGGCAAAGGGCTAATGCAGACGTCGGTCGTTTGTTCCTAATCCCTGGGAGTTCCGAGAACCTGCTCTGAGAGGACACAAAGGGGAGGGGAGGAGATGGTACGGCTGTGGGTGAAGGAGAGACACAGGAGTTGGTGGAAAGCCAGCGGGAGGATCCACGGTGCAGGGGAACCTGTGTCAGGACTGAAGAAAGTTCATTCTTCCAAACTGCAGAGTACCTAGTCTTTGTGCTAAAAGGGAATTTCTGCACTGCTGGATGGGAAGGAGGCCACCAAGGCGATTTAACCCACCTGCCTTTCCTCTCCTGCTCTGTCTGCTTCCCACCCAGGAGTCTACAGTCGAGGGGACCTGGGTCCAGAGAGGGGAAAGGGCCACATAAGGTCCCACAGTGAGCCAGTGACAGGCCAGAGTTGGAGCTTGGGCCTTCTGACTCTGGGAGTTTTCTCCCTTTGCGTTTTTGTCTTGGTGGGGGAGGCATGCTTAATTCAATAAAAACAAACCCTACAATTTCCTTTCTAACCAAAGACATCCCACTCTGTTTCTGGCTGTAGCAGCCCAGCTCTCAGCAGCCTGGCAGCTCAGTGGCGAGCTCGTGCTGGCGGGGTGTGGGTGGGGCCCTGGCCTGGCACCTGCCTCTCGGGGGCCGCACATGCTTAGGGAAAGGGTTATCACCACAGTCGGGCGGTGGGCCCGGAGGGTCAAAGGAAGGACCTCCCAGCAGGCCCTGCAATGGCAGCCAGATCTGGGCTTGCCCTGGGCAGCTTGTCCGCCTGGAGGCCCGCATCGTCCCCAGGCCGGGGGAGCTGGTCCGTGCTCAGGTGTCTCCAACAGGCTTTGCCCCAGAGTCCCTGAGGCATTCTGGCTGGGGCTGGGTCCGGCTGCCTTGCCTCGGTAGTCTCTTCTTAGTGGGAGTGGAAGGGGTCTTGCAGCCTGGCATGAGCCTGGGGCCTCCTACCTACCTTAGGAGGTGGCAAGACCTAACGTTTCCTGAGAGCTTACAAGCTGCCAGGTGCTATTATGAGAGCTTCACCTGTGATGGGCTAGTCAATCCTCCCGAGAGCCCTAGGAGAAAGGTGCCGTTTGGAATATCTGTATCTTACAGATGAGGAAACTGAGGCATGAGACTCCCTCCCCCCCATCAGCCAAGCAATAGAAAACCAGGATTCAACCCAGACAGATGGATTTCAGAGGCCATGTGCCTCGCTGTGAGGCATGCTGGGAATTGCTGTCCTCTCCCTGTTGGGTCCCATGTATCCAGCCCCCTTGGACAGGGATTGGTTGAAGGTGGACGGGAGGATGGCCAGGGCTGGGAGGGGAGGATGCATCGAGGACAAGGAGGAGACAAGAAGGTCAGGTGAATGAGGCTGCCGGGTGTTCCCAACACCCTCTCTGGGGGACCACTCCAATACCCAGGTCCTGAAACCCTAATGCCTGCTGGTCCCTTTGGCATCACAGTGGTGTGGCCTAGAGCCCCAAACTGCCAGGAGCAGTCCCCTAGGCTTTTGTTGGGCCACTTTTCGGATAATCCTGCCTCGGCCCTCTGGTCCAAGGGCAGGTTGCAGGGAAGGAGCCTTAGCAGCCAGAGCTCTGATCTATATCCCTTGGGACCCCCATTCCTGATCTGGGAGGTGGGGTGATGCCTCAGAACTTGCAGGGTTGCTATCAGGGTTAGAGACCCTGTGTGCCCCACCCAACGTGGGTACCTGGAAACTCATTCAGGCCATGTTTGTGGAAACTGTCAGGGACTAAGGCTGGCGGCTCTGGAGATCAGGCTTTGGACTTTAGAAACATCTCTAATGATGATCCCAAATGTAACTGGTGGATCCTAGACGTAGCTGGTTAGCACGATGATCCTGGTTAGCTTTTGGGATGGGCATCATCAGGGAGTGCCCAGCTGCTGTCTGTCGACCTCTGCTCCCTGGGCTAGGGCACAGCCCACCATCCAGAAGATCAGGAAACAGCCCATGCATCGCTCAGGAAATGGATGACACACCCAAGCTGGGATCTATTGGGAAGATAATATAGGGGTCCCCCATGGCGCCATCGCAAGGCATCTAAGGGATGTCGTGGGAGCCTGGAACAAAGAACACAGAGGTTTCTTTGCCATCCCCAGGCCTGAGGGAGCCGAGGGAGAGAAGACTGTGCGAAAAGCTCCACCTCCCTCCCTAGGCCTGCAGGTGAGGGATTTGGTCAGCGGTGACCAGAAAGAGAGGGAACTGGGGGCAATGAATACACCAGCCTCTAGTTTCTCTTCCTCTAGCCCGATCACCCTTCCCATTGTCCTCATTGGCCAGAGGGCAAGGATACCCAGTGATATGATCGATATAAGTTAGGCAGAGAGGACAGAGAGGTGGTGAGTGGTGGAAGGGGAGTGGGGCTCAGCTGACATACTGACATGTGACCTTGTTTCTGCCTCGAGGTTAATGGAGATATGAGCGTTTATTTGTTTATTTAGCAGAGAGAAAAAAGTGCAGGTATGCTGCCCAGGTCTCTTGTCAGTGGAGACCACTGGCTGTTTCAGAGTGAGGGAGGCCTGCAGGTGGGAGAAGAGAGGTGAACCCAAGACAGACCACATTTTAAAAAGCGGGGCCACATTAGAGAACACTGGAAAATAAAAAACTTAAGTAACAATAAAAAAAAAAAAGAGACTAGATTGTAACTTTTGCAGGAGGTGGGGTCGGCACCCAGAAGTGGGGCATTCATCCGCAGTTCTGAGTGGTCTTTAAATGCGAAGGCTGCTGGAGTTCAGATTCTAACTGTGCCAGCTATGCAAGCTGGGGAGAGTTACTTAAACTCTCTGTGCCTTAGTTTCTTCATCTGGAAAATGGGAATCAGGCCATGGCCAGTCTGATGGGATAGTGGTGCAGATTAAATGGGTGAAAACATTCAGAGCACTTAGGACAGAGTCCAGTCTACAGTAAGTGCTCAGTACTTGTTAGCTACTATTACTGTCATTGTTGCTGGCAAGAACACTGAACTCGGAGTCGTCAGACTTCTATACCAGTATTGGCTCTTCTATGACTTGCTTTGTGACCTTGGGCAAGTCACTTTCCCTCTTTGGCTCTGTTTTTCTCTTCTCTAAAGTTCAAGTTTCCGAAGACACATTTTAGCTAAAAAGTTCTAGTATCTGCAAGTCCCAAGTCCATCACGGATTTTGCAAAGCCTCCCTGCTCCCAAAGGGGAAATGTGTTTCTAAGGCCTCTCTGGCTTCTGCCAGAAGAGAGCTCAGGTTTCTTCCCTTAGCATCAGCTGGAGGAGTTCCCAGTAAGAGGGTCAGGAAGGCTTCTCCCTGCAGGTGTCTCAGGGCAGGGAGCTAATCTCTTTTTGATGGCCTCCACCTGCAGTGGATCTGGAAGCTGCCAGGGGGAGGGACAAGCCCTCTGCTGCTGATCCTTGGGGCCAATCACTCACTTCTGAAAGGTCGCCCCCTAGAGGCCTGATGTCTGGCTTGGGGAGGGCCCTGAGCTGGCCGGGGAGGTGCGGGACTGCTAGCAGGCTGTCACTCTATCCTTGGCTGGGTAGGATGGCCCAAGGTCACTGAATGCTCTAAAATTCCATCCTGGGGTTTCCAGCTGCCAATGCGATCTCAAATGGCTTTTGAACTCAGGAAATTTGCCTTCCAGGTTATTCTCTCTCTCCCTGCATCCTCTTTGTGTTTCTTTTATTTCTTTCTCTCAATAAAATGTAAGCCCCTTAGCATGGTCGAGGGGGTTGGCCCAGAGGCGTCTCCTGGCTCTCGTGGTCACTGTGCTCTCTCTCTCTGAGCTCCTACTCCTCTGGGCCCTTTGTGCCTTGACAACCCACATGTTCGGCACTCTAGGGGCTTGGCATGTGTAGCTCCTACACCTGGAACGCTTTTCCACCCCTCATTAGCTCACTCCTGCTCGTCCTTTGGATCTCAGCCTGAGGCTTGCTTCCTTCTTGGAGCTTCCCCTGACACCTGCCGTTGCCAGTGGTTACAGGTTTAAAGCATGCGGACAACATCTCTATTCCCCATGGGATGTCGAGAGCGGGGCCATTTCTGCCCAGTTCACGTGGACCGCCTGCCCCCGGGACAGAGTCTGGCACCCAGGCACGGTAGTCTTTCTCCACTCGTTGTTCCTTCTCTTCTTCCTCTTTTCTTCCCTCCTTCCCATTTCCTCTTCTAAAGTGTAAAGCTGGTGGTCAGACCCCTACTAAAGACTGTCTGACTTTCCCTCCTTCTTGGATAAAGCTTTGCTGTGCAGGGCTCAGCAGATGGCTTCTTGCCCTCCTCCCAGCCCTCCGTCCATATGCACTTCCCACTCGGCCCGCCCCCACCACGTAGTCCCTTGCCTGTGTCTTCCCTTCCCTACCGCCAGGCTTCGCACAGGCTATTCACTCTGCTGGACCATCCTCACTGACTGATTATCTCCAGTTCTTCTGGCTCACCGCTCCAGGCTCCCTCTTCTTGAAGATCTGCCCGTAACCTTCTGGACCTGGATCCCCTTCCCTGTCCGGCAGTGCCCTGAGCCTCCCCCTCCTTGGGTACTGGCTGTGCCAGGTTGGACCTGTGTCTTTGCTTGTCCACATTCTTCACTAAAGTGGGAAGGGCCTTAAAGGACTGTGTCTTTTTTTTCAAAATCCCTGGTACCTTGTATAGATTGCCTTGCATGTAGTAGGTACTTAGCAAAGCTTTACTAAATAATGAGGCTTTTTTTTTTCCCAATTAGATCCCATCCTATTTGTATTGAGGTGACATATCATTCACTACCTGGACAGACATTTTTGGGTGGGTACATAATAGTTATTCCACCCTTGCTAATGACTCTGAATTTTGGAGTGTCATGTGCTTTCGGGGAGATGGTTCCATCCTCAGCCCCAGGAGGATGAATCATGATTGAGTGAAGCCATCCTTGGTGATCTCAAACTCTTTGGTAGTGATTGGTTTGGGCTTGGACATATGAATCAGTCATCTGAGAGATGGGACCTGAGAGCAAACTCACTTGGGGCTTTTGGGAAAGGATTTCATTGCTGATAAGAGAAAAGTGTCCTCTTTTTTTGGATAATGTGTCCTTAACTGACCCTTGCCACCACCATCTTGTGGCTGAGAATGCAAAGCACAAGGCTGGCCAGCCCCGGAGCCTTCGACAACGTCTTCCTGCCCCTGAACTAATGAAACCTAGAACCTCCCTTCCTTTCTGGTTAATAAGCCCTTCACTGCTGAAGCTGTTTCAGATCAAGTCATCTGTTACCATTTTAATTGTTTTACTGCCTATGTGTTCATGAATCACTTATTCTTGCTAAACTTTCATTTCTTTATCTGTAAAAAAGAGACGCCAGTCTTTCTGTACATCCATTCATTGGCGATCCCAAAAAACAAGTGAGTTTACTTGGAATGAGGGTCGATCTACCAAAATGGACGAAGGGGTTGGAATTGGACCCCATTAGAGGCTGGATGAGAAAATAACATTGAAGATAGCTTGTTCTCTTCCTCCTCTTCCTCCTTTATTTTTGACCACTTTTTGAGCAGCCTTACACATCAAACACTATGGAATTAAGCTCCACAAAGCAGGACCCTGGGTCTTACTAAGCTGTTCTCCTACATGCGGCAGAATCCAGGAACAACACGAACATAAAGCCCTGTTCCATGTTGTAATGTCTTTACTATACTGATCTGGGCACATACAGTATTTTAAAAAAATTATCAGAAATAAACTTTTTAAAAAGATTTTTTACTCATTTATTTGAGAGAGAGCAAGAGCACACAGACCGAGAGGGAAAAGCAGTCTCCCCACTGAGCAGAGAGCTGGACCCAGGGCTCCATCCCAGGATCCTAGGATTGTG
The DNA here is from genome assembly GCA_004023965.1 of Spilogale gracilis. Taxonomy (NCBI): domain Eukaryota; kingdom Metazoa; phylum Chordata; class Mammalia; order Carnivora; family Mephitidae; genus Spilogale; species Spilogale gracilis. Next base: position 111,012 of record PITA01001483.1, on the reverse strand, counting down.
ATCCGAGCTGAAGGCAGATGGTTAACTGAGTGAGCCAGCGAGGCGCCCCATCAGAAATGAAGTTTTAAAGGAGGGAGAAAAAAGTATAGCATGGCATAAGGTGAAGATTTCCCCTTACCCCGTTCCCCTTACCTGCTAATTCATACTGCCCCCCAGCACTCCCAGCAAACAACCACTATTGTTCCCTATTGTTCCTGTCTTTTTTTCCCACCTAGAGATACGTTATGTTCATACAGGTATAGAGTGAACAAGCATATAGTACAATTCCTACGTGCCCCCCCCTTTTTAACTTAAAGAGCACAGTTTACCATGTTCCACACTTTAGTTTTTCATTCGGCAGTGTATCTTGAGATTTTTCAATAACAGCTCATAGTAAACATCTTTGTTTTCTGTTATAGTGTCACAATATTTCATTGTAGGGTGGCGGTCATTTATGTCCTGAGTTCCCCACCGATTGTCCTTTGGGTTGTTTCAAATCTTTTATTACTCCAAACACTATTGTAACGAATAACTTCACGATATGTTTGGTTTGACTGTAGGAAAAATTTTGGGAGTGGAATTGCTAGGATGAAGGATATGTATATGTAGAGCATTCTCAAAGGGAGCCCACTTGAATCTTAATTACTGAATCAGACTCGGAGGAAAAAGACTTAAAGACAAATGCCCTCTTTTCACCGCCCTGAATGGTGGCGGTACTCCAAATACCATTCTGGGCCAATCTGATCCCCTTTCTCTGCTCCGCAAACATTCGCTGTGGACATGGGATGGGTATTCTTGTGGAGGGGCTCTTTCCTGAATGAATGAGCTAGGTGAAACCCTGGAGATGATGTAGCAATGAGGATTTGAAGCCCAGAGAGGGAAAGTGGTTTCTCCAGGCCCGCACAGCACAGCTCGAGCTGGGACCTGGGCTTCTTGAGTCCCAGTCCAGGACTCTCTCTGCTGGGCAGGCTGTCTGCTCTGCATTGCACTGCTTTTCTGGAAACTTTCTCAGAAAGACTCCACCGTAGCAGAGTTCACATCCTGAACAGCGTTCTCTGTGGACCCCGTGTCATCACGTGCACACTCAGGTCCTGTTGCAAGGGACCACCTCAGTGGTTCAGTCAGTCATCCACTCAGGGGTCGCAAGAACCCAGCCTCGGGGGTGTCCCCAGAGGGGAAGGGGCTGGGTGCAGGCTGGCTGCTCCACCCAGCACTGGCCCGTCCTTACCAGAAGCAGGGAGGCCATTCTATCAGGCCCACTTCCAGAGCATAAAGACAAGCTCGACATCCAGAGGAAGGAACCAGACTGAATGGGGTGGAGGGTCTTAAAAACAGTTCTTGGAGATGGGAAGTGGGGTAAATCGGAGAGGGAGACAACATGAGAGACTTTGGACTCAGAAACAAACTGAGGGCCTTGGAGGGGAGGGATTGGGGGGATGGGTGAGCCTGGTGGTGGGTATTAAGGAGGTCACATACTACATGGAGCACTGGGTGTGGGGCATAAACAATGAATCTTGGAACACTGAAAAAATAAAATAACCAGTTCTTACAAGAACTGTAAAGGCAGGATGGGGGAGAGCGATTGTTTGGCAAAAGAGTTTTGGGGAGCTTGAGGTGTGTGTTCAGATGGAATCTTCCCTGAGTAGAGGGGCTGAGTTGGGGGGGGGGGTTCTGTGCTGCCTCTGAGAGGAGAGACAGATGCCTTGGGGGTTGTCTAAAGGCAGGAGTGAACACGGCAAGGTCAGACCCCCAGCTGGGCAGCTTTGAGGCAGGAGCAGTGTCATTCCTGACAAAGACACTTGGGGAGACCCCGTGATTTTAGGCGAAAGGCCACACTCCTTACCACATCCTCTGAGAGCCTGCATGGTCTGGTTCCTTTCCCACACCGGGCTCCTCCAGCCTCTTCTACCCTCCCCCTGTTCCTGGCCTACCTTTCTGCACACTCTTCCCTGTTTCAGTGCTCTTGGCATGTGCTGTTCCTTGAGGATGGGACCAGGGACAGTTCCTTCGTCAGTGGTCTCACTTGAAATAATGACAATGATAGGATAATGGTAGCAAACACACAGGGCGCACATTGCCAGCAATAGTGTTTTATGTCTGTGTTGACTCATTTAATGTGCACAAAAGCCCTACCAGGCGGGTAATGCCTGGCTCATGGGTGGGAGACTAGCAGATGGGGTGCTCGGGAGGTCGGCTCCGAGATGGAGATGTGTGTGCAGGCTGTTTAAGAGGGGATGTTCTTGTGGCCAGCAGCTGTGGAAGGAGGGGAGCAGCCGGATGGCCTCAGGGGGCAGCTGAGCTGGGACAGGGTCTCAACCAAGACCTCAACTGACCCCTTGGGGAGCTCTGGAACGTGGGTGGTCCATATCGGGATGAAGGAGCTGGGCTTTCTTTGTACCCCGGTGTTGGTCAGACATTGGTTGTGAGCCAGAAGTGGGCCGAGGCAGTTTTCCTCGGCTGGGCTGTCCGCAAAGAGGTCCCCCAACTATGGGCTGTCTGGAGGATGGCGACCGCAGCCCCCTGGGCGCTAAGTGACGCCTGGGAGCGCATCGCCCGTGGCCCCCACAGAGCAGGGCCCAGGCAGAGGTCAACAGCACTCGGGGTTGGAAATCATACTACACCACCTTCCCGGGAATCCCTGTGAGTGTTCGGAGCACGACACAGGACGTGCTCGGGCCCGTTACTGCTCTTAATGCCTTATAGCTGGAAAAGTCCGTATTGGTGAGGTTAAACTGCATTGCTTTTAGCGAGTAGAGGGGGACTTTTAATACCATTTCATTAACTACAGAATTAATTATTATAGGTTTCCCCGGACCAGGGACTTGATCATCACTGTTATCAGCGGGGCTTAGAGTGTCCGGCACATGGTAGGATCTCAGTGGAGTGGATTACTTAGTTCACCTATTGATGGAGATTTGAGTCCGACTTCCCAGGCTTCTCGGTTCCCTCTCCCTGCTGATAGCACCCCAGAGACATCTGGTCTAAACACCCTCAGTGTACAAATGAGGAAACTGAGGCTCAAGGGACCTGCCTGGGGTCACGGAGCCTCTTGGGGGCTGGTCAGGACCCTTACTGAGGTCTCTGGGCTTGCAGGCTCTTTCCACCATGCAGCGTCTCCACCAGTCACCTGGAGGACTTGTTCAAATGCGGATTCTGATTCTGAGCGTCCAGGGGGGCCCGGGGTCTTGCATTTCTAAGGAGCTCCTCTCTGTGCCGAGCCTGCTGATCTAGGGACCACCCTTTGAGGAGCACAGCTGTTGGAAACCGACTCTCAAAAGTAGGAGGTCCCTGAGAACCAAAGAAGTCTGGTGTCACAATTCGGTGTCGAAAGCCGGGGGCCTGTTCCTCTTCCTGCCACACGTAATCCAGGTGCTGTCAACAGGCCCCGGGAACACCTGCTTGTGGGGTCACAGATTCAGTCAGGCGCCGGCTGTTCCTGACAAGGCGTCCCACTAAATCAGTCATCTGACAGGACCGGCCTGGACCGCCCGTGTGGGGGGCGTGGAGCACCTGGGCCCCAACAAGTGCATGTGCAAGCCCGGCTGCTTGGGCGGGGGGTGGGGGCAGGAGGCAGGCTGAGGTTTGTGGCTGAGGTCTGCTACTTACTCACCAGGAGGCTGGGGTGAGCTGTTCGCCTACGCTGAGCCTCAGTTTCCTCACTGGTGAAATGAGATAGCGTTGGGAAGCCTTGACAGGAGGAGTGGAAAGTCCTTAGCTGGCATGAAAAGAAAGTTTGATGGTTGCTTGTTTCCTCATTTCCATTTTTGTGGGTACCCGGTCTTCTAGAGAATTTCTTGGCAATGAGGGAAGGAAGAGGGAGGAGTGGAGTCTTTCTCAGCTTCCTACACGGTGAGGCTGGCAGGCTGGGTCCCTGGGGGAGGGTTCCTGTACCCTAGCATCACTTGTGCACCAGCGCAGAAATCTGGACGCCATCCTGGCCTGTGTGCTTTGTCTTAACCCCTATATCTAACCAATCACCAATTGCTTTTCTTCCTAATTTCGGAGTATTTTCCAGGACTGTCCACATCCTTTTATCTCCAGTGCCTCAGGAAATGGCGAGCTTGGTGATTTACCAGTAATTTACTTATCGTTCCCAAGCTCCCTGCAAGACTCATGGGAGAGAGGTATTAATATACACATTTTTACAGATAGAAAGATCTGGGCTCGCCATGGTCAAGTGGCTTCCCCAGTTTGTCAGGGGCAAAGCTGGGATGAATCCAGGCCTGGTGGGTAAGGGAGACTGTGCCTTAGCTGTGAAATGAGGGATTTTGCTCAGCATTCTTTACAGTTCTGTACATCCATCACTTGCTTTTGCCTCTGCTGGATGCCACTTGCCCATCAAAGAGCCCCTTCCCTTCCCTCTCAGCTCCAAGCCTCCAGCATCACAGCTCAGGGGCAAGGCCTGGCCGCCTGCCCAGGGTCCCCTCAGGCAAGCACATCTTTGCATCAGGAGTGATACAGATTCGTCCTGATGTCCTGAATTTCCTCCGGAGAAATTATAGATGATGAACCTTTCACCACAGATGACTGCTGAGCTCTTTGAAATCCTTCGCACACTTCCCTTCCCCCATCTCCACTGTGCCTGATCCAAGCCACCATCATCTCTTGGGTTTCTTTATAAGCTTGTAGAATTGGTGCCTTCACTTTTCCAATCTCCACCACATACTACAACTGGACTCTGTTTTAATAAATGCAAAGCTGGTTATTATTCCCCTGGATGAAACCTAGCAAAGGCTCTCTTTTCTCCTTGGAATAAAGTCCGGAATCTTCCCCCCTTGACCTATGAGGGCCCTGTGATCCCATTCCTTCTACCCCCACTTCTCACATCCACTTCTCTTCTGCTGCAGCTGTGCTGGAGGTCTCTTTATTTGCACACCGAGTCTCTGTCTGAAGGCTCTTCCTCAGGGCTCCCCCTGCAAGCCTCCTCGGGCTGTCTCAGCCCACACAGCTGGGCTTTGACCCTCTGCTCTGTCCCTCCCCTGTGCCTCTCCTATTACAAGTGGGCCCCTAATTAGAGCCTTGAGCAGGTAGATCCCAGTGGACTACAAGCATGAGGCAGTTGTGTTTTCCTCTACTCATTGCCTTTAGATGGGTTTGGATCGATGTTCCTTTATGGCCGATCTGAGCGTTTTCTGGCCAGTTAGTCCTTTCCAACTTCAACCTCATTTCCAATTTATCATTCATTTTCTCCCTGGTTTAGGCCAGGCTTTGACCTCAGGGTCCTTCAGTGGGTAAGGAATGTGCCTGCTCTTTAACCTTTCCTTCACTCCTCAGGCTAAGATGCCCCGAGGCAGGACGGGCAGCAGCACTTAGTATGTCCTGGGTGCTGTGTTTGACATGAATGAATAAATAAAGGGCATGGACTTTGGAATTGGTCCCAGCTTTGGGATTAGTGTTGGTTCTTACTCAGCTCCTCATTTTCTTTATCTCTAATATGGGGTTGATAATCTCTACTTGGCTTGAAGATAATCTACTTGGGGTGAAGAGTAAATGGAAAATGAGATAATAATTGTAAATGTGTGAGTGCAGCACTGAGTGCATGGTTACTTCTCCATAAATGTTAATTTCCCTTCCTTATCTGGGCCTGGGGCAGGGGTGGTAATCCAGGCCCTATGGGGCTGCGCTCACAATCACACCTGACAACGTGGGCATGAGGGTCTGAACCACCATCATTTCATTTCATTAGTATCCCCAACTGGTCTTTACCAATGCCTCTCGCTTTATGTAGTGACCTCAAAGTCTCTAAGAGACACACACTGAAAGGACTTTTGCTCCCCACCACGTGCTAGGCTCTGTCCTGGGCATGGCGGGCACACATATTGGATGGCCTCCATCCCTGACCTCGGGGAGCTCAGAGTCTCACTAAAGACAGAGAGGCTCCCCATTTAATTTTTGGATCACATAACATGTACTTCTTTAGGATATGAAAGAGAAGTGGGAGCAATTTTTTCTTGCCTGAAATCAATGCCAAAGCTGCCATAGACTCTTGGAACTTGAAGGAAGTTTAATAGGACCGAAGCTACCCCTACAGTGTGTGAGCAGAAAAGCAGAGGCCCGGACTGGGAAGGAAGGATCTGAGGCCACAGAAGCAAGTGCCCACCGCAGATGCCCTTCTCCTTTGGCTCCTTCTTATTCCTACTCTCCTTTAAATGACATTTTCCTAGATATGTCTTTTCTCTGGGGCGCCTGGCTGACTCAGTTGGAAGAGCACATGACTCTTGATCTTGGGGTCATGAGTTCAAGCCTCATGTTGGCTGTAGAGATTACAAATATATAAACTTAAAAAAAAGAAAAAAAAAAGAAATGTCTTTCCTATCCCCTTCCGTCCCTGCCACACACACACACACACACACACACACACACACACACACTGGTAAACCCTTTCTCATCAAGGCACTTGCTCTCCAAGCCTCCCGTTTGGTAATACTTGTCGCATCCTCAGTCACTTATTTCTTTCTCTTTCGCGTTAGATTGAAAGCCCCATGAGGGCAGGAGCATGGTCGACGTGTTCACTGCCTCCCCTCCAGCACAGAAGGTGCTCAATAACTATTTATTGAGGAATAAATGCCGCATGCCCCTGACTCTTGTCCTTGAGTGCTTGAGAACCTTCTGCCCCGTCTTCTCAGCGTTACTAGAAAGAGCCCCTGGGAAGTGTGAAACAATGACGTAGGAAGTGGTGCCCTTCAGAGTCCGCTTTGCGCCAGGCACTGAATGAGGCGGTCATCACAGAGGACCTCGCTAGACTTTCCAGCAGCCCCAGTGCTTGATGGGGCTGCAGAAGGAGACAGAGTCAGGAAACAGGTTTTTAAGTTTAATTTTTAATTTTTTTTCCTTAGAAGCTACGAGGAAGGACAATGGATGATCACTACCCTTACAGGCAACCAGAACGTTCCCAGAGGAGCAAGGAATTCAGAGCCCCAGAGGTCTCGTGTCACCAAAACCCAGTGTGGGGAGGGCGTGGTTGGGTGGTGGTGGTGGTGGTGGTGGGTCCATCCCCTGGTTGGTCTGCTGCAAAGCTTCATGGAATAAGCCCATTAGGCAGTGGTTCTTACTGGGGTCTCCTGGACATTCATTTACCTCCCAGTATACCCAACCCTACTACAGCCTGGGCTCTGTTATTCCTCTCCTGTTGGCTGTGTGATCTTGGCTAAGGCACCCCCTGTCCAGGCTTCGCATGCTTCCCCTGTAAAATGGGGATAAAAGAACACTCAGTAAACAGGTCTTCTGTGAGGGCGAAATGTCCCAAAATAAGCAGGGTGCTTAGATAACGATGTTAATTAACTAATGTTACTGGGGGACCACATGCCAGTCCTGAACTGTGTCTGGCTTTGAGTGGCCAATGGTATGTACCTGCTAGGGCTGCTGCCACTCGGTGCCACAGACGGGTTGGCTTACTCGAGAGGAATTTGTCCTTCCCACAGTCCTGTTGGCTAGAAGTCCAAGGTCAGGATGTTGGTTCCTTCCAAGTCCTCTCTCTTTGGCTCGTAGATGGCCCTCTTCTCCCCATGTCTTCACGTGGTCTTCCCTTTGTATGTGTCTGGGTCCAAATTTCCTCTTCTGAGAAGGACACCAGTCATATTAATTAGGACACACCCTAATGATCTTGTTGTAATATAATCATCCCCACAAAGAGCCTATCATCAAATACAGTAGCATTCTGTGGAGTAGGGGTTAGGATTTCAACTCATGAATTTTGGGGTGGGGGATATAATTCAGCCCATAACAGTAATGAAGAAAGGGTTCCTGAAGAATTGAATAATGGGGAGTGGGAAGGCAAGGAAATTAGAAGTGCAGGCTCCAAAGTTAGGTCTGGGCTCGAGTCATGGTTTTGCCCTTTCGAACTGTGGGAGCTTTCCCAAATCACTCAGACCAGAGGTTGACACTTTTTTTTTTTTTTTTTTTTTAAGAGCCAGATAGTAAATGTCTGAGGCACTTTGGATTCTGTATTCCCTGTTGTAATTGCTCACCTCTGCTATTATAGCATAAAACCAACCATGCATACCATGCAGCAGAATGAGCCTGGCTGTGTTCCAATAAAACTTTATTTACAAAAATAGCCTGTGGGCCAGGTCACTGACCCCTGAGCCTCAGGTTCCTCATTGACAAATGAAGATACAACTACTTTCCTCTCTGGGTTGCTGTAGGAGTACATATCATAGTTAATGGCCTTCAAATTTTCTTATTCTTATTCTTACTTTGTTGTAGCCATGTAAGAGAAGCCTCCCGGTACAAGAGCTCTGAATTAGGAATCAGGAGATTTGAGCTTATGGCAGCATTTCTCAACATTTACATGGTTGGGCAAGTGATTGTCCTTCTCTGAATGTACCAGCTCCATCCATAAGACAGGGGACACACAGCTGGCTCAAAGGCAAGAGGCCACATGGGATCCTGCATGGCCTGTTCTCAGTGGCCCCAGAACCACAGGGAAGGCAAGGAAGCTGCCCACCCTGCAGAGATTATGTGATGTGAGAAGGCCTTTCCTCTGGCTGCCGATGATTCCTGGCTGATTGGCCCACTGACGCTCTCTTTTATCTGACACCTTGAATTCTCTTCCTGACCCCTTTCCCAGGCTCTCCCTGAGCACAAGGGCTGCTGGGACCAGCCTCTCCCACAGACTAGAAAGGAACCTTGACTAGGAAGTGGTTTAACTGGCCAAAGTGGAAAACATTCACAGGACTGTCCAACCTGGACGGTGTCCAGGGCTGTGAGGAAGAGTTTCCTCTTGGGGGGCTGGGAAGGCGGTTGGATGGGGGAAGAAGGGGCAATGTGAAGATACCACATGCAAAGCTACTCACAGCCCGGGCTGTGAGACACAAGGCAGAGCTGTCCTGGTTTTAGGCAAACATTCTTTTGAGAACCGTGATTCTTCCATTGCCTTGCAGAACCACGATTGCTTCAGACCTGACCCTCTGTTCTGTGTGTGCCTGCGTGTGCACACACACAGAGGTGGGAGGTGCTGCTGGAGGGCTTCCCCTGTGGCTGGGAGGTCAGAGCTTGCCAAGAGAGTGTGAAGGGGCAGCTAATACACCTGCCGTCCAGCACGTGGGTGCGCCATGTACTGCCCTGGGTGGTTTGTATACATTCTTTATCTAATTTTTTTTTAAAAGGATATATTTATGTACTTGAGAGAGAGAGAGAGAGAGAGAGCGCGCGAGCGAGCACACCCATGTCGAATGAGGGGGCCGAGCAAAGGACAGAAGAAGAGAGAGAATCTCAAACAGAGCTGGCACTGAGTGCAGCCTGACCCCAGGCTCAATCTGACCACCAGAGATCAGGACCTGAGCCCAAATCCAGAGGTTGGGCACTTAATGGACTGGGCCACCCAGGCGCCCCCATTATTTTTTTAAATAATGAGGCAGCACTACGCTTCACAATTTGAAGAAGCTCCAAGAGAACTGAGTTCCTCCCCAAGGCCACAGAGCTGGGAACGGGGTGATGGGTGAAGGAGGACATGACCCCAGGGTGCCCGGTGAGAGAGTGCGTGGGGAAACTTGGCTGCGTCCTCCCCAGACGAGGGCCGCCATCCCGTTCAGACTCCAGCGGCTTGGGGAACGGGGGAGTGACTGACCGGGCTCTGCCGCGGGGTCCAGGTCCAGCCGGTCTGGGGCTGGTGTGCTCCCTCTGCGCATGCTCCGTTTCAATGCCTACCTGATGGTCCCCGCCTCCGGGGCTGAGGCTCTAGGCCAGGCACCGGGCTAAGTGACTTTCACACTGTTTAACCCTCACTTACCTTTATGAAGTAGGACTCGCCATCTCCTTGTCACAGATGACAGAATTCAGATGTAGAACGTTTAAATAAGATGTACAACTAGTAGGCTATAGAGCTGTGTAATAATACTCCAGGTTTGTCCAAGTTCAAAGTCTCTTCTCTGAACTGCTCTGCTTTCCTGATGACGGTTGTCCATTTCCAGATGGAGTCCTTTCTGGAGCATGAGGTCTCCGGGGGCAGGACCCTAGGATCTGGGGAGCCACTGGGTTGGCAGCCACAGGAAAGTGGTCTGCACCAGAGCATAGATGTTTCCTAGCTGTGTGTACTTGGCAATTCATTTTTTCTCAAGCTTTTTTTTTTTTCTCATTTGAAAAATGGATATAACCATGCCCTGTGGATTTATATGATCATGGCCCTATGATGCATGTTATCATCAAAATGCCCAACACGTGTGTGATCAATGTTTGAATAGTCGATGAATTCAGTCCGAGCCTTCCTTTGAGCGCAAACGCTGGCATCCCAAATGCTTCCCTCTACCTGGAAATCCTAGGTGGGCAAGCAGAGACTTTCACGTTCTTACAAAAGCTTCTGGGGGAGATGACTGCCTGGTACTGTAGTGGGTGGCAAGACTCCAAAATATTCTCCCCAAGAAATGCAACGCTATTGGGTTTCCTATGACACCCTCACACTTCCCTCTTCCTTTTCCTCTTCTTGACGAAAATAAACCCTGCACATCAAAAGTCACTCAGCATAATATGCCTCCTCTAGGACCCTGGGAGTCTTGAAATCTGAAGGCTTCCTCTCTCCCTAGGGAGAGGGGCTATTTTGAATTTCTTAAAATACCAGTTCGAGAAGTGTGCCGCCCTCCCCTGGCACACCTCCCACAGCTGCAAGGATAATTTCCTACAAAAATTAGAACATCAGAGAACTAGAAGCCCATGCTTTGGGACTGGCCTGAGGTTTCCTGCTCCTCCCCCTACTTCCCATCCTCGCTCCTGAAAACTGAATGAGGACAGAGGAGACCCTCTCTGACAGACCTCCGGATGGATGGGAGAGGTGAGCTGGGTCAGGCTCGTGCATGCGCTGGGCTTTGAGGGATGCTGTTGCTTGGCAACCAGGCTTGCATGTCAACTTCACCTTCTGACCACATGGCCTTGGGGTCATCCCCAAATCTCCCTGTGCCTGTTTTGCATCTGTGGTTGGGAATCATATCTTGTGATTTTCAGATGGGGGTTAAATGACACGTTGTCTGTCAGTTTTCCAACCCAGGGTCTGATGCTTCAAAATTACTGCTAGTATCACATAGTGATTGCTGTAGCCAGATCTAGTTGAGCCCAGTGGAACCTTCCAGTGTGCACAGGCCAGCTGAGGTGCTTGCTGCTGCTACCCCGGCTGTGTGTATGGGGAACAGCAGCTGCTGAGGAGGAAGTATTGTTCACAGATTCCTGGAGTCTGAGATGAGCCAGGAGAGAAAAAGGGTGTGGGAGGTAGAAACTGACCAAACCACAAGGCTATTCCCATTTCCTCATCCAAATCCAAGGTCTGGGTCCTAGTCTTCTCAACAGAGGGGTCCAATGGCTAAGGGTTTGTTTTTTTACGATGCTCTGTGTGAGATCTGGGTTCCAGGCAGGCCTCTTTGGGTCCCCGAGAATATTTCTAGGGTGACTGGTGGTTCAATCAGTTAAGCATCTGCCTCTGGCTCAGGTCATGATCCCAGGATCGAGTCCTGCATAGGGCTCCCTGTTCAGGGGAGAGTCTGCTGCTCTCTCTCCCCCTGCCCCCACCCCTGCTGGTGCACTTTCTCTTTCTCTATCTCAAATAAATACATAAAATATAAAAAATAAAATAAAATATTTCTAATTGAGAAAGGAATATATGCATATTGTAAACAGTCAAACAGTATAAAAGATAGAGTGTGAAAACCACATTTCCATCTGATCCTAGAAAATTCTCCAGTCCTTCTCCCTGAGAGGAGGATTGTTTCTTGAAATAGTCTGTGCACCTGCAGTGCGTGAATGTGTGTGCATGTGTGTGGGCACAATATACATACTATTATGCACTCCCAATAAATTCTACTTAGCTAATATCTACTAGTTCTTATGACATACCAGGCACAGAGTGGGTCCCTTCACATGAGCAGTATCTCACTGAATCCTGTGACAACCTGCTGTGGTGTCCATCACTTTGACAGTGGTGCAGACGAGGGAATGGGGGCTTGGTGAGAGAACTACGCCATCTGCCACACAGACATGGACGTGTAGACCGGAGGAGCTGGGGATCAACTTGGGTCTGTCTGACTCGGAAGGAGGTACACACTACCACTATTTCCTGTTGCCTCTTCAGTGCTTACTGGGAAAATTCTGGAGATCTCCTAATCGATTTCAGAAGGTCTAAAGTAGCCTTTCAATGGTAAAAGCCATGATTAGAGACTCCAGAGCAAATCTAGGGCATATTTTCTTCCTTGAGACTCATGGCTCATTCACGTGTCCAGTGTCCATTTATTAATTATCCCCTGCAGACATTACGTTGGTCCCCATGGCATGTGGCTGGGGCTTGCTCTTAGGTCTGAGACAGACCTAAGTTTCATGTATGTGTGCATGTGTGCGCATATGTGTGACATTTGGGCCAGAGACCTGAGAATCATTGTCGTTGTAGCTTTGTCTTTGGGAAAGACCAAAGAGGACAATGGAATAAACCTTCGCCTGACCCCTCACCTCTGCGCCAGAGACAGGAGTCACCTCTGTTTTTGGAAGAGCTCTAAAACAGGATAATCATTTTTCCTTCACTCTGTCATTGCAAGGACTGTAGACAAGAGTACGGGCTTGCGCTTTTCCAACTGAGTGGTCGTAACTCTGATGACACAGTCGCACACGCCTGGAGGAGACACAGGGGCGCTATGATCTCAATGAGGGTTGCACAGTAAATTAGAAGATATAATTGATTTTTTAATTTAAAGAGAGTGTGAATACACTCACAGTGGAAGAAGGTTAAGGGCACGACCTCAGCCAAGTTGTACATCAGTTTTCTCACCTACAGAATGGAGGTAATAGTAGCCTCACCTTCCTAGGAATACCGTAAAGATTGAAGAACTACTACATGTGAAAAGCTTAAAACGGCATCTCTTTTAAGTGCTCTGTGAATGTTAGCTACTGTTATGTGGGACTGAGTGTAAAAGTCACATTCCTTTAAAAGATTAAAAAACCAGGGGACTTCATTGAGTTTTAGCACTTTTGGCCCCGGGCTGTGATTTTACAGCTGGCTGGGTTCTCATATTCATTCTGTGCATTCAGGAGCACTTCTCTGGAAAATTTTGCAAGGCACTGTGTCTGCATGGTTGGTACATAACCCATTCTAGCCGACATCATCAACATGGTCCGTACTGTCCCAAGCAGTGCTTTATCTGCCCAGTTGAGAAGTTGGTGGCTTATTTTAATCAGCTGACATTGTTACAGTGAGATACTTGGTGCATCTTCTGAATGAGCAAGGCCTTCAGAGGCTATTTGTAAGACCTAGGAGAAAACTGGACCTAGTCCTTTTTAAGATTTGGGGGTTAAAAATGAGGTTTGATCGTTCTCCCTGTTCATCACCAGCTTATTCACTATGTGCCTATGAGCAGCATTTGGTGGCTTCTAAAAATCAAGTCTGTTCTTGGAGGACAAAGAGTAGATATTTGGAAAGGCTTCTAAAACTTCACTGGGTAACAAATATTTGAAACAATTTTAACCTTATTCCAGCCTCCAAAATGTAAACTAAAATAACTCGACCCTGATTTCTTTTTTGACGTCATTCAACTGATGAATCAATATCAATTGACAAAACCTAGGGCTGCCAATGGAATTCGGAGATGGGCTTCACCACAGGATTGATCCCGTGAAATGAAAATTGCATGTAAACAATATCACCCTTCAACTGACCTTCAAGTACAGCACAAGTGATTTGTTTTAAAAGTCCCCATTTTATAATAGAATGTAATGTATTATTAATAAATATACAATCTGCTAATAAATATAAATGTTAAATATAATAGTACAATGTATAATTATAATGTAATGTTAATAAATGTAATATAATTTGTGTTCTGTAATTCCCTCATTTATTTGAAAATCCTTCATTTTGAAATCTATCATACACAGAAATAAATTATGTGTGGGAAAAGTTCTCCCTGTACTCATCACTCAGCTTCAGTAGCCATCAGCATTTTGCCATATTTGATCCTTCATCACCTAATTTCCCACCTTTACTTTTGTTACAGTATTTTTTTATTTGTTCATTCATTCATTCATTCGTTCATTCATTATTTTAGATCACAAGTCCCATGTTCCACAGACTGCAGGCGCCCCCTGCTGTAGCATTTTAATTAGAGACGCCTGTCATTATGCCCCACAGATTTAAGTCTACCCTTACAAGGGAAGATTTTTTGACCTAACCATAATGACATTATCATACCCAACAAAACCAACAACAACTGATTTATATCACCGAGTACCAGGGTTTGCTTTATTTTCCTAAAAAGTACCTTTGTATAATCGCTTTGTTTGAATCAGAATTCCAACAGAGCCCACACATTCACACCAATTCTTATGCATAATAAAGAGTTGAGAAGCTCTAAGACAAATCAGAGAAAGAAAGGAAAGGATATTTAGATTACTGCTAATGATAATGGCTGGATAGAGGTAATGTTTTGAGGATTATTAATGTGTTTTTCTATTTTGCTTCCTTCCTTTTGCTCTGGCTTGAAGCATCCATCGTCCTAGGAGAAGATCATGATTTGTAACAGAAGGAAGAAGCAACAAGTTAATTTTCCTCCTCTGACGCATAAAACAATTATTCAGCAAGAGAGTGACTTTGCGAGCCAGGTGTTAATCTTGAAAGAGGATTTCTAAATTCCTTTAATATCTCCTTTAGCTTTCAAGGAGTTCCCTCAGTGTGCACCAAAAATACTCCCATGCTCCATTAAAGCCTCTCCAAGAGGTGGGAGTGAGAGGTGGAGGGCATGATGTCTCTGTCGGAAATCTGGCCTTTGGGGCCCCGTGAGCTAATGAGAAAGACATAGAAGGAGACAGAAAGCATGAGGAAGCAAGAGACCGATTTAGAGTGTGTTCTCCAAGCTTTGGCCCAGAGAGTAGAAGACACGTTGGACAAGTGGGGCTGCCACCAAGGACAGAGGGAGCTCTGGGGCTTGCAACTTGAGACTCCACTGAATGGAGTGTCGTCTTGGAGGCGTGATCGTATCCACATGGCAGGGTGGTGGGGCCAGGCACAGGGAGGCCTCAAGATTTAGCTTTCCTGAACCATCCTTGTTTCCACTGCGGCACAGACAGAGCCAAAACATGGTGGGCATTTGGCTGGGGAGCCCTGCCAAAGAGCCATTGTGCTGGGTCAGGTTCACGGTGTCCTGGAGCGAGGGTTGCAGGGTAGATCACCTGGGTCGGGCCAAATCGGAGGCATAGCACATGGGAGGAAGTCTAAGGCCAACAGAGGAGTCTAAATTGCTAGGGAGAGCTGGTCTGAGATGGAGCCAGCCAGGCAGAGCCCTGGGCTGTGACCAGCTGAGAAAACCTGGGCTCCAAGTTACTGTACTACAAACACAAACTTCGGCTGTGAATTCCAGCAGGTAGATCAGGGCCGTCCACCCAGCCCAGGCCAGAAGAGCCAGAGCAGTCAGATGAATAGGACTCTTCACCTTCCATGACATCATTTAAGCGCCACCTCTCCCTACTTACACCCAGATGTCATCTTGGAGAGAAGCCAAAAGACTAATATGTCTGAGAGACTAAGCCTTTATTTCCCCCTGGGGAGTAAACATTCTTTGAAGGGACCATTTAAATTATTATGTTATACTAAGGTTCAAATCTGATTAGACATGGGAGTAATCAGGTCATCCTTCTGAATGGCCTTTTGGGTATTTCCAAAAATCAAATCCACTCTCAGAGGACAAAGACTAGCCGTCATTGAAAGGCTTCTAAAAATATTCTAAGTGATAAAAACACAAGACAATAAAGTTTAACCTCATTAATTATCTGCCCAAATGTAAACTGAAAGAATCATTCTGTACTTTTTTCCTTTGAAATTAGTAAACATTGGAAAAGGTACCAAAAAAAATCTGTTAATCTGAAGGAAAAAAAGCAATAGACAAAACAAAGGATTCACGTGTTCTGGGTCAGTCTGCATTCAGACAGAGTTAAATGTTGTCCCCCATTAGGAACAACACTAATATTTACCAAACACTTTCTCTATGCCTGGTGCCATTTTAAGAAATTTAAGGGCATTATTTCACTATGACTTCACAACAGCCCTATGAAATATTTGTACTCTCATTTTGCAGGTAGGGAAACCGGGCCACAGATAGGTTCAATACCTTGCTACTGTTGTAGGTAGAAAATAGCAGAGCCTGGATTGAGTCCAGAAAGTCAGATGTGAGGTCCTTTTACCCTAACCTCTGCCTACCCAGTTTTGGGCACTCAGACCCTTTCCGTGGCACTGACTAGGGGCAGGCAGAGAATTCCAAAGCATTTCTTCTCATCTCTGGACTATTTTAACCTTGAGCCACTATCACTTCATTGTGTGTGGATAGATTTGTTTGTTGCAAGGATTGATATATTCCTGAGAACATCTAGCATGGCCTTAGCTGGGATAGGTGCTCAATCAGTGTTGCTTTTTGAATCCTCATCTTGGTTCATGAACTCATTCACATACACTCTTTCTTCTAAATGTCTAGAGAAGAACTTGACCACTTGCTTTTTATCATTCTATCTTTGCAAGGTGGCATTCTTGTTGTGGCTTCCCTGAATATTATCATCCTCATGCCCTGGGTTATTTATCTCACTTTATGAGCTCTCCTGGGTCGCCACTGCCCTTTCAGCCAGGGTTCTAGAAAAAATATGCATGGATCTGACCTGACCCAACCACTGTCTGACCAAAATCAGCTGCCAGGTCAGGCTGAAACAGAGCTTCCCAGGCCCAGCCGGCCTCGCTCAGCTGAACCACAGTTCGTGTCTGCAATAACAGAGCTTGTTGTTGAAAGCTATTGAGTTTTAAGATCATTGTTATGGGGCATATACAGGGCAGTGTGTTCTAAAGTCCACATGCGCATTAAATACGTGAATGATGTGACCTACTCCCTGCTCCTTCTTTTTTTTTTTTTTTTAAAGATTTTGTTTATTTATTTGACAGAGAGAAACGCAGCCAGAGAGGGAACACAAGCAGGGGGATTGAGAGAGGGAGAAGCAGGCTTCCCGCCGAGCAGGGAGCCCGATGCGGGGCTCAATCCCGTGTCTCCGGGATCATGACCTGAGCCGAAGGCAGTCGCTTAACCAACTGAGCCACCCAGGTGCCCCTCCCTGCTCCTTCTGAGAAGGTGAATGAGTACAACTTTAGGAAACCAGTGTTGACCTGTATCTGTAGCTCTATCAAGAACTTTATTTTCTACCTTAGAAAATAACTGGGAATGTGGACAAAACTTCATTACGGTATTATTCCTAATGGTGAAAATTGAAAGAGTTCTTTTTTTTTTTTTTTTAAAGATTTTGTTTATGTGTTTGACAGAGTGAGAGACACAGTGAGAGAGGGAACACAAGCACAGGGAGTGAGAGAGGGAGAAGCAGGCTTCCTGCCAAACAGGGAACAGGAAGCCCTGATGCAGGGCTTGATCCAGGGACTCCAGGATCATGACCTGAGCTGAGGGCAGATGCTCAACAACTGAGCCACCTAGGCGCCCATGAAAATTGAAAAGAGTTTTAAAGAACAACATTGGAATCATGATCAAATAAACTGTGGGTTAGCCACGGGATGGCTTATGACATAGTTGGTTGGGACTAGGTTCTATTAAGAAATACATAAAATGGTGAATTAAGCCAGATTGAACCTGATTCTTTCAATAAATGAAGATCACAAGAAGGCAGTCCAATAATTGGTTTGATGGTCCAATGGGCACAGTTGCTGTCCAGTTTTCTGCCTTCACCACCATTCGAGTGAGGCTCCGTCTTCAGTGTTCAAGATCAGTGCTGCAGCACCAGCCATCACATCAACATTCCAAGGAAAGAGACAGAAGAAGTAGCAAAGACTTGTGTACACACTTACTTCAAGGAGTCTTCTTGGACTTCCTCACACCACACTTAGTTTATATCTTAACAGTAAGAATTTAATCCCAACAATGTGTCCAGCTAAAAATTTGGGTACTGTAATTGGGGAAGAAAAGAATAAATACTGAGAGAGACACATAGTTATGAAATTATTAAAATTATGAATATGAAGACCCTGTCCTAAAATTTACTTTGGAGTCTGCAATCTACTGATTTCATGTTTCAGAGAAAAGATACTGACGTTCCTAAAGTTTTCCAGAGAAAAGGATCTAAGAACTTTTCCTGTGGACCATGGTGAAGCAGCTGGTGGGTGGCCTCCTGGAGCGGGGAACAGAATCAGTAGAAAAAGGCTAGAGGGGAATTTCTGGATTCCTGGGTGCTGCAGAAAATGAAAGTCAGAAGCTGGAGGAGGGCGCACTCTTATTGTTGCAGGACCTGCGGGGTGGGGTCTTCGGGAAGCCAGAAGCTGTTCCAAGAATGAGTTCCAAATGCAGCCACTGTGGGAGGAGAGAGTGTGATAAAGCGGTCCTATGACACTATCAGTCCTTGAAGAACTTCCCTGCCTTTCTTATCTTGCCTTTCTTTCCTCTCTCTTCCACTGGGCGGGGGCCAGGAGCACAGTCATCCAAAAGAGTGAGGAGATGTGGAAGCACGACCTGGGGGAGGCCAGAAGTTGGACCCTGTCTCTCCTCTCCCTTTCCCCCCAACTCAAGCGGGCTTCTTGCTCAGCAAGTCTGCAGCCATGGGGACTGGGGAGTAACGGACTCTTTAAATCAAGCCTGGAGCTTTGATTATTCCCTGGGACTTTTAATGATTGAATTGAGATGCAATCTGTTATTTAAAAAAAATTTAGGGCATTAAAACAGTCACATAGAGGTGTGAACAGAAGATTCATGAGAACTCTTGTGTATTTCATTCAGAGGCCAGGGAGGAATTTTCCCCAGTGAATAAATTTAGAGTTTAGAAGAGACAAAAATAAAGGCACTACCGCCTCTAAGTTCTCTCTGTTTATCATACCACTTACACACAGGACAATTCTTATTTAATCATGTTAACTGAAAAGGCAATATACAGATTTATATATAATATGACCTGACCATGTGAAAACCCATACAGAGGGAGACAGAGATGATAAGAAAAGTAAAATGTTCAAAGTGCTTTCCTCTGCCTCGAGAAGGTCTGTGTTCATCTTTTCCTCTGAGCTCCGCAGTCATCCTTCCTCCCCACCTGTTCTGGGCTCTGTTGGCATCCGTTTCATACCATCATGTGTATTGTAATTCTGTGTTTCTGTAAATGACCACGTCTTTTTGTAGCTGCCTCCCCAGGGACCCAAGACAGAGCCTAGACCACAATCAGCATAGAGCAAAGGTAAACATATACTAGAGTACAGAGGTGTCCCTGAGCGGCTCAGTCGGTTGAGCGTCTGCCTTCGGCTCAGGTCATGATCCCAGGGTCCTGGGATCGAGCCCGGCATGGGGCTCCCTGCTTATCGGGGACTCTGCTTCTCTCTATTCTCCCCTCACCTGCTTGTGCTCACTCTCTCAGATGAATAAGTAAAATCTTTTAAAAAAAGGAAGGAAGGAAGCCCAGGCCTAATGCTTCGTCTGAGTACCCCAACCTGTGACAATCCCTCTCTCCTCTCTACTACACAATGTATTCTTGCCTCTCCAAAATGGCCCAGCTTTATGTTGGTTACCTGTGTGCTCATATTAGTTATCTGTGATCGATCTGAGGATTGGATCCATATGCTCAAACAGTAATAGCGACTATTTACTGAGCACCTGCTGGAAGGTGGGCAGGGCCCCAGAGCAGTGTGGCACACACTCTCACTCCCACCCAGGGGTCCTGTTAGCAAGCAGATTCTGCTTCCACAGGTCTGGGTGGGACCCAGTTACTGTATTTCTCAGAGGTGATGTCTCTACTGTTGATCCAAGGACCTGTGTGAACTCATTTGAGTCTTACATTCCTTCTTTGAGCAGGTACAATTATCCGCTGCATTTTGCAATAAAAAAGCCAAGGTCGGACAGGGGGTGAGGGGCAGGCAGTCACTAACAGCAACAACATTTAGATTCAGCGCTAGTTCACTCTAAGGTATGGGATCTTTCCAAAGTGCCGCATACTCAGCTTGCCAAGTGGGCTCATTTCGGAGCCATCTTTGCACTGCTAGACCCTGGAAAGGACAGGGAGAGAGACTCACTTGTGTTTCTAAAACTAACCCATGGGCCACGGTTTGGCTCTGGGGAAACATCAGGCTCTGGGGCTGGGGAGAGCGGAGGATTACTCTCTACTCGAGAGTGTGCCCGCTGCTCTTCTTGCTGTCCCTGACCTGCGATGGAAGGGTGGTCAGCTCTGGGTGGACAAGGGGGAGGCCGGACACTCCCTGTCTGCCTAGCTGGACAGCCTGGCCGGGAGCACTGGCCCTACTGGGCAAGGCCCGTTATCAGGGGAAATGAGACCGCTCCTTGCAGGTTCAACTGCTCACCTTGACGACCGTCCTGGGAGGCAGGAGCTGTCGTCGCCACCCTACAGATGGGGAAGTGGAGGAGCAGAGCTGGTTTTCACGTTCAGGTCTTCTGCTTCCTCCAAAACCTATAACGCTATACCGAATCCCCTCGGGGTTTGTGAGAGGAAGGTCCAGAACAGTGGGAAATATCCAACATGCTCCTCTTTGAAGGAGTCAGTTTGGGGAGAAACGAAACTGGTGGGTTCCCTTAGGTCCAGATCTTGCCACGCAGGTGCTATATGGCCCTGAGCAGGTCACTGGACCTCTGCGAGACCCTGGGTCCTTCTCTCTAGAGCGGGGATAATAATTATCTGCATAGAGTCAACCCTCACTGTTCATAGATTCCGTATAACTTGCCCACTCACTCAAATTTATGTGTTACCCGCCAAATCAATAGTCACAGGGATTCTGCTGTCATCTGTGGGCATTGCAGAGTGATGAGTCACTCCACGCACATGTTTCCAGCCGGGGCCCAACAAGGTGGCTCTCTGCCTTCTTGTTTCCGCTCATACTATGAACAGGCATCCTTTATATGATCAACTGAGTGCCGCATTCATCACATTTTTGTGGGTTATGTTCATGATTTCACTGTTTAAAATGAAACAACTGTTGTGTGGCCTGCTGTGCCACACATACACCCGTGGGGCTCATGGACACCCCAACCGCAGTGCCGAGTGCAGTGCCCTTGTGGGCAAGACACACCTGTCAGATAACCTTCATTCATGAGTTCCGCATGAGTTATGGGGCCATTGACTTCGAGTTCAATGCTAATGAATCAACAATATATATTCAATAAGACACCTTTAAACAGAAATACATATAAGACAATAAAGCAAGGTTATGCACTGATGGGTTGCTAAGAACGCTGTGACCAGAGGCTCCCAGGAATCTAACGCGTATTTTCCCAGAGGCAGTGGTTCAGTATTCACTACTGCAGTGTTCCTGGAGTTACAGAGAATGTAACTCTCTTGAATAATGAGGATCAACTGTATTTCAGGTTGACATTCATTGTCAGTCTCTTTCTTTCCTGGTGTGGCTCATTGACCTTCCTGGGAAGGACCCTGCTGGCGAGACCACGGCCACGGTCAGAAGCAGCCGGGAAGAGCAGGCAGCGTGGCTGCTGGCGTGAGTGTGGACTCTTCCTCTGAGACCCCGAGCGTCTGCTTCAATCCCTTGTTCCCAAGTCCATAAAGGGGTGTGTATAGAAGGTGATGATGGGATGCCTACTTTACGACTTGCTGTGAGGATGAGATGAGTTGAAACATATAGTTTAGAACAGAGCCTGGTAAAAAGGATCAGGACTGAGGGGAGGGGACTTGGGAGCGAAATTTATGGAGGCAATTACTGTGTGCTTGCTTGCCCCCTTAAATTTCGTACCCTAGATGTCTTTCTCATTTCAGCCTTGTCCCAGCCCCGCTGGCAAATGAGTATTGGGGACTGTTATCATTAACAGGAGGTCCCTGCTCTTGCTGTCCTGTCCGTCCCCTGGAGAGGCCACCCAGGTCTTGTGGTTCCTCCCAAACCAGGCCACCCCGTTGGCCTGGGTTTCATCACGGGCCTGGCATGCTCCCTCCTGGGCATCATTCTTTCATCTGTCATTTGGAGATGACATCACCCTGGACATCCCTGACCTCGTCTCCCATCTCTGAGGGTGGTTGTGAGCCTCAAACAGAGAATGGGCAGGCAAGTTTCTGTAAACTGTGAAATGCAGGACAAATGGGCGCCTCATTCCAAAGCCCCCTCCTGGCTCTGTCAGCCATCAGGAGATCTCGGCTCAGTTTGGACCAGCTCCTGGCTTCAGTCTATACCCCCTGGGAGGAAGGAGTTCCATATGACTAAACCTTAGGGTAGGAAGGAGTGCATTATTTTTTTATTTCTCCTAAAAACTATACTTGAAAAAGCCTCACTCCGGGCCTTCTCCAAATCTGGCATCCTAGGCTTGGGCTGTTACCTCGTGGACTCATTTTTGGTCTTTGAAGAACCTATCATAATGTTACAGGAAGGTAGAGATGAGACACTGCTGAACACCTACCCTGGGCTGGGGATTTTGTGCTAAGTGCTTTAGATGAATCCTTTGTAATCCTCATACCTCTAAAGCAGAACCCTCTTGGCACCGTCATGGCACGAGGTGGGGACGGAGGCCAGGAAAGATGAAGGAGCCTGCTTGGCATCACTGCTTGGCCAGTGGCGGGGCTAAGGTTTGTTCACACGTTGCTCTGGTCAAGTCCCAAAGTGAGGGAGCCGGGAGGCGGCGGAGCCTGGGGCTTCATCTCATGGGCTTGGGGATCCACAGCTTGTATACCAGCTCTTTCCTGACCTATTGGGTGACCGTGGGCAAGTTACTTTAAATTCTTAGTTAATTAAAAACAATTAATCCCTAATTAAATTAATCTTAACTAATCCTCCATTTTTTTTTTTCAGAAAAAGGTGGTGAAATGATATTTACTTTGTGAGATCAAAGGGGACACTCACTCACTTTTTCCCAGGCTTCTCACAGCCCCTAACTCAGAATGAGGACTCAGTACTGCTGCTTACTATGTTAGGACGAGGAAGGTGGCTGAGTAAACGCTCCCTCAGTTTGGGGGACAAATAGATTTTGTGAGGGGTACAGAAATGATCCCCTGATAACTGTCCCCAGCCTCTCCACTGTGCTTGAGGAAAAGAGGGCTGCTTCTGCGGGCTCGGCTTCTCCCACACCCTCCTCCCTCAGAGCCTCTCGCTGGCTCTGCTCAAGCCCAAGGCCTGGCTGGAGTTCTTCCCATGTTCTGTCACCTGAGACCATCATTCAGTGCTTAGAAAACATCGCTGTCTTTGTTCATTGGGCTGTAGTGTACTTGGGGCCTGGGTATAAGAGGAAGAGCCCAGGGGGCTAGTTGTGTGTGTGTGTGTGTGTGTGTGTGTGTGTGTGTGTGTGTGAGTGTGTGTGTGTTTGTGTGTGTGTGTGTTCGGGGCGGGGACAGGGGGGCAGGGGGAAGAGAAGGAATGTGAGCCAGAGGACTGAGGGTTGTGTCAGGACTTATGTGTGTCCGAAGACAGGAAGTGACTGGATGTGAGGCCGTGAGTGTGAGTGTGTGTAAGAGTGTGTGTGTGTGAGAGAACAAGCAGCTGTGTAGGTGTCAGTTTGTGCCGCATCTGAGTAGGGACGCCTGTGCAGGATGTCTTTCATCTCCTGTGGATCTGGTGGGGAGTGTCCGGGCCGCTGGCACGGAGGACAGAGGAGTGGGGGAAGGAGGAAGTCCTCTTTTATCGGGACGGGAAGTCTCTTTGCAGATAGATTTGGTAGCTATGGGCACCAGGACATGGGGGACGGCCTGACCTCATGGCCCCTTTCCCATTGTGAGAACAAGGAAGGGCAAACAGATGCAGTGTTTGCACGAGAGATACTGGGATCCAAGTCGCTCTGGGATTATAGAGAAAAGTATCTCTGGGATTATGGAACCAAGTGGCTATGGGATTCCCGGACTGGGGGGGTCCTGAGAGATAATCTAGAGAGGACCTGTTTCATCCATGTATGAGGCAGATCTGGGGTCAAGAAGGGGAAAGCCATTCACCTCTGCTCACACAGACTTGACCTTGAGCCCTGCAAGGTTCTCAGGGGCTTGGATTGGAAAAGGAGAGAAAGCCACAGCTGGTAAGGATTGAGTGGCTGTGTGAGCGGAAAGGATTGAGGTGAGTAGTAAGGCTCAGTAAGTTCAGTGTGCAGACGTGGTCCCACATCCCCCATCTGCCTTGTTGGGGGTGGGGTGATACATGGTCTGCGAGGAGCAGAGAGGCCCTTCCATACTAGTGGCTGCGGGTGTGTGTCTGTCCAGCCTCTGCAGCGTCTGGGAGGAGTCGAAGAGATGCTTGTGGCCAGGAACAGAGGGCAGACAGTAAACTGCCCTCCAGAGCAACCTGGGAGCTGAGGCTTGAGTGGTGGGGTGCAGTGACTGATCACCAGGCCAGTTCCCCTCTATGTCAGGCTGGCCTCACCCCTGCAACCCTCCCCAGACCCTCCTGTGGTCCTGTGTCTCCCTAAAACAATCTTTTGGAACCCTATACTCTACTCTCGCATTTGAGCCCAGCCTGGTCGTTCTGGATCCTGAGCTCCCAATTCCCTGCCTCAGTTGGGACATACCTCTGCCGCTCCTGGATTGGGGGCTTGCTCTGATCTGTGGATTTCTCCCACCCTGGTCCCTGTCATTGTTTAGGGTAGGAATTTCTGTGAAGGTCCCTCAGAAGGTGTCTTGTTGGGTGCATTCTGGCATTGAAGGAAAGAAGCCCAACGGATCCTGTGTTAGGAATGTCTGGTCCTACCTAAAGTGGGGGATACAGGCTTGGGGGAGCTGTCCTCCAGCAGCTCACTTGTGGGAGAGACTCTAGCGATGAATCTCAGGAGCCATGCCCAGCCTGTTGCCAGAGGTAAGGGAGGAGGATTTCAGTGGCAGGGAGTGGAGTTGGGCTGGAGGCCAGGAGGGAGATGGCGATGTGTGTGTGCTTGTGTGTGTCAGATTAGGGATGAGGTTTGGTCAGCACAAGGAGCACAGAGATGGGTAGTTGAGGCTCCGAGATGCAAATGCTCTTCCTCCCAGATTGCTCCTTTGCAGTGGGAAGTGGAGAACAGGAGTCTTACTTGCTCATCATCTCCAGCTAAGAGGAAATGTTAGTTCTGACCCTTAGGGAAGCAGATGCCAAGTCCAAGAGATTTATCAGGGAAAGGCTTGTGAAGGATACAGGGGAGAGAGCAGTGGCAGAGTAGGCACCCTGAGCCTGCAGACCTGACGCAGGCTGTCATATAGGGAAACGGAAGGGCAAAGGAGGGGTGGGTAAGGTTTCAGACTGCACCTCACTTCTAAGAAAGTTTTGGCCCTGCTGATGTGGTGGTTCCAAAGCCAAGTCCCCTGCGGGAGAAGCCCTGCCTCAGGGCTAGGCAGGCTCTAGCACGCTGCGACGCCCACTCATTGGCTGCATCTGGTAAGGCGTGGGCGGGCACCAGCACCTGCCAGACCCACTCGTGGGCTGCATCTGGTAGGGGTGGGAGGGCGCTAGCACCTCTGCTGTGCCCACTGTGGACAATTTATCCAAGCTTTGGATACATTAATGAAAAAAAAAAAGAAGCTTCAACCATTGAGCACTTTTACTAAACACCATCTAAGCTGTGTATATTATAGCAACTCTAATATTTCTTTATGGCAAGTTATCAAGAGAAGTGTTATTATTGTTGCTGTTGTTGTTATTTCCATTTT
Source organism: Spilogale gracilis (assembly GCA_004023965.1). Taxonomy (NCBI): domain Eukaryota; kingdom Metazoa; phylum Chordata; class Mammalia; order Carnivora; family Mephitidae; genus Spilogale; species Spilogale gracilis. The sequence continues at coordinate 85,515 of PITA01001483.1, read as the reverse complement.
ACATAAGAACTGAAACTCAGAGAGGTTGAGTAACTTTCTTGAAGCACATCAGCCAGAGTCCAGTCAGAAGATAGAAGCCACACAGTAATTTGAATAGGGGAAAGTCTTACATAAAGAACTGCAAGTGACAGGAAATATTAACTACTAAGGGGTAAAGCTAACACTAAAGAATGCGGAAACAGAGGATTTATGGAGCAATCTTGACCTCTACACTTGAGGCAGGGTACCTGTGAAATAATGAGAAATATATATACTGCTCTCTGATCCTAGATCCTGACACGCAACTCCTAAAACCCTTGCAATTTCCTGAGGGATGGAGGTGATAGGAGCCGCTGACATACAGGTACTAAATCCCTTGGAATTTTCTGGGCGATACGAGTTTTGTTCTAATGATGCAGTTCTTGGTGGGCTCCTGCATGGGACTTGGTCACCAGAAAGACCAAGCATGATTAGAAACTTGGAATTTTCACCCCACCCCCATATCCTCCGTGGAGGGTCGAGGGGTTGGAGATCCAATCATGGTTGATCATGGCTATGTGATGAAGCCTCCCTAAAAATCCCTAAACTGTAGGGTTTGGAGAGCTTCCTGGTTGGTGAACACATCCGCATGCCAAAAGGGCGGCTTACCCCAACTCCACGGGGACAAAAGGACTTGTGCTCGGGACCCTTCCAGATCTCACCCTATATACCTCTTCAGCTGGCTGTTCATCTTTTATAATAAAGCGGAAGATACAAGTAAGGGTTCCCTGAGGTCTGTGAGCCCTTATAGCACATGATCAAATCTGCAGAAGGGGTTGTGGGAGTCTCCAATCTATAGCCAGTTAGTCAGAAGTATGGGTGACGACATGGGACTTCTGGCTCGCATCTGAATTCACGGGCAGTCTTGTTGGAGAATTGGCCGGTGTGGGAAAAGCCCCATGCGCTTGGTGTCACAAAAGGGGTTTATCTTTCAGTATGAAAGGAAGGAACAAACAGATTTGGGACAGGACCCGCCCCCCGCCGGACCGCAGGGCTGGCATTCAGACCTCTCTGGAGAGGGCGTGGCTGCAGTCTGCTGGATGGTGGAGACGTTTGCTGAGCCGCCTCAAATGAAACCAGCCCCTGGGGTACGGACAACACTCGTGGGATCTGTCTTCTGGGGGAGTGGCCGAGACCCCTGGAAGCTGCTCACAGGAATGCTGCTCTTTGCTGAGGAGCTGCCTTTTGGGGTGCCAGGGAAACTCGGTGAGGTGTGAGCACTACTGGGACTGGGTGTTCCTTCCATTGTGTTTGCTCTTCAGGGCAGGAGCAAGAAGCAAGGGATGGGAAGACAAGACGCTTCTTCCCGGCTGTCCCTCTAGCGCCCTCTCCCGACGAAGCCGAACACTCCCCCAGTGGGCTGAGCAGAAATGTTCACAGGGTCCACCTCTGCCTTCACAAAGCAGGCAATGAGCGGGATTGTGGGGGCTGAAAGACAATACATGATTACCGGCACAGTCCAAGTTCGAATCTCCCAAAGAACAAATTTCTAGGGAGCACTGGATTGCAGAAAAGTGGGGGACAACATTCACTCAAAGATCTTAATGCCATCCATACTTAGCAGTGAGTGCTTATATCCGTTTTGAGAAATCTCCATAATTTTCAGCTTACAAACATTTTAAGATATTTCTGCACTTTTACATGTGTGTGACTTGAATGGTGTTATCAGTATTTTTGTAAATATTTACTTTGTTTTTCTATTTCACTTAATTCTGACAATTTTTTACTTTTTTTATTGTGTATGTTAGTCACCATAAAATACATCATTAATTTTTTACTTTGATAAAATGTTTTAAACATAACAAAAAATCTCTTAAAACCTATTATGTGACACAAAGCCCAGATTCTTCCCGCTATAACACTGGCCTTTTTCAGCCTATAGTCTTCCCATCTCTAAACTGACACCAAGAATGCTTGTCTCCTGGGGATGCTGTGTGTCTCATTTAATATGAGACAAGGGGAAGATGGGTCTGGGCCATTAGAGCATTAGAGAAGTTCCCTGGGATTTAGTCGCCCACTAGCCTGCCTACTTATAGAATCGCATCATCTTAACATGGTTCAGAGACTTTAGACATAACTGGACCCATTTTTTTCTGATTTTGCAGAGACAAACCTGAAGTCTTGAGAGAAGTGACTCATCTCCACTCTCAGTACCTGTCTATGGCAGAACAATAATTAGGTCCTGGGTCTCCCGACGCCCATTTTATTTCTCTTCTTACTCAACTCTGTTACCTTACATTTGAGGTATTATTTTAGCGAGGGGTGGTGGTTCTGTGTGGATTATTTATCATTGGTTGGCTGTGTACTCAGTTGCACAATCAGAGAACTTTCCTTTGTTTACACGGAGAAAAGGTTATTGTGACCAACTTAAGTTTTTCCTTAAAGATCAAGTCTTACTGAATTGGCAACAGGTAACAAGCCAAGCTCATGAATAACACTAACCTTCCAACATGGAGAGGGCACAGACATAATATTTCATGGCCATAACAGTGTCCCCTTGGACTTCTCATTCCATCGACGGTCTCCTCCCTTCTTTGCGTGGGGATCTGGTAACAACATGTGGGCTGAGTCATCTGGGCAGGCTGCAGCCTTTCTCAGCTCCTCTAGGAGTTTCCGCTTGTGGGTTTCTCTTCTCATTTACGTGTTCTCTTTGGGGAGTTGCATTCGTAAGTGTGGTTTCAGCCATAACTTCCAAACTAATAATTTCCAAGTCCTTGTCTTCAGGTCATACTTGAAGGTCATGCCTCTCTGACCACCTTTGGACCTCTCTATCTAATGCCTTCTGGGCATGTCCACATGCCCAGCTCCAGGCAGCTAAACTGTCCCTCTCACAGCCCAAGTTCGAATCTCCTTCTCCAAGCTCACGTCTCCTTCCAGATCGGTTGCTCTTGCTGCCAGGTCTCCTGGACGGGTGCCGAGATCCACCAACCCCTCCAGGCAGAACATTGCATGATGCTCTTTTTGTCACTTCCCAGTACACTTTGAGTTTTTATTCTAACTATCTAACATGGACGACGGGCCCTGACTGAACTGGCCCCTGCTGACCCCTGTCACTCGTATTGTCCCACTCTTCCTTTTACTCATTTCCTCCCCTCTTCCAGTGCATAGAAACCTTTCCTGCTGCCAGGCTTGGTACAAGCTGTTTCCTCTGTCTGATGTACTCATCTCCAGGTTCTTAGAGCCTGGAGCCCAGCAAGGGCTGGATTCAGTGTAGAGCTGGTTATTGTTCGCCTGACCACACAAAAGAGTTCCTCGTGTTTGAAAGCAGTCACTTAAAGTGAATAAACTTAAAAATAAGGATTATGGTTTCATAATAAATAGAAAAAAAAGGGCAAAAGTTTGGTTGGAAGTTATTTTGAAAAATGAGTAAAAACTATCATGTCTATTTTGTTTTACATTTAACAAAATTTAGATTGCATGCAATGACATGTGAGTGCCTTATGGTGAATCAAGAATGAATCAAATGTTGGTTTCTTTGTTACAGTTTCCCTGATAACATTGTATGCTAGCACAAAATATGTTGTTTACTTTTGACCTTTGCAACATGATCAAAAGGGTGATTTGTGTAAACACAATAAAAGGCTCATTAATGTTTTTCCTTGAACTTCACTTATGTTGGAAACACTTCAAGATTCTGTTGTATCATCATTCTTTTCTTGTCTTTGATGGCTGACTGGTCTAACCAGTAAGTTGTTATTTATCATTGATCCTGCTTGAGATTCACGGAGCTCCTTTGTATTACTTTCGCGGACTTTATGCTGTCCGACATCTTTTGTAAGTTTCAGTATTCGTTTGAAGACCATTTGCATCACACATTCTTTGCATTATTAGATGTGGCCTATTGGACCATAAAGGAGAATCATTCTGCCCATACCAGCCATTTCATTGTGGGTCATAATGGTTAGGGTCCAAGAGTATGTGAGTGTATGTGTGTGTGTGTGTGGTGCTCTGTGAATGTATGAATGAGAGTATTTTATAGGTGGTGAGTACATCAGTGAATGTTTTCTTTTCCTTTTTTAAAAGATTTCTTCTTTTTCTTCTTCTCCTTCTCCTCCTCCTCCTCCTCCTCCTTCTTCTTCTTTTTCTTCTTCTTCTTCCTTTTTGAGAGAGAGGGAGAGAGAGAATCATAAGCAGATTCTGCAATAAGCATGGAGCCTGATGCAGGGCTCATTCTAGCCCGCAATCCTGAGATCACATCCTGAGCTGAAACTAAGGGACAGATGCTGACTGAGCCACCCAGGCGCCCCTAGTGAATGTATTCATGTCTAGTCTTTGCTTCCCTACTGACCTCATAACTGTGGGAATTCTGGATACCCAGGCACTGCAGATATGCCGTAGAAGGCTGTTTCTCAGAGCTCTGACCTTCCCCATGTTTATTGCCCAACATTCCTCATACCAGAACCTAGGGACCCTTACAGACTCTCTTTGCCTCGAGGATCTGATAAATGTCCTTTGTGCCAAAGGTTGGCAAGGGCCTTTTGACATCTCACAAAGGATCCCTGGCCTCCTGGGAGGCCCACGCCATCTCATCCAGGGCATGGTTTTGTGGGACAAAGAATACATCCTCTCTTTTGTTCTTTGCATCTTTGGGCAACACTTTACACAGAACTCTAGAATGTTAGGACTGGGACAGACAATGTATCAGACTCCAACCAACATTTATTAAGTGCCTTCCCTACTCCAGGGATTTTTTTCACATGTTCTGACATTTGACCTTCACAGCTTTCCTGTGAAGTTGCTCTGAATTTCATTCATTTCATTTTAGAGATGGGGCTCAGAGAAAGTAAGTCACTTGTTTTCAGTCTCATGGCTGAGGGGTGGAGCCGGGTTAGGGGTTGTTGTGTCCTACATTAGCTCCAGGTTCTTTCCCCCAATTTACAAATGGGGAAACTAAGGCTCAGGGACGGGAAAGGACTTCACTAGAGACAGGTCTGCAGGTCATGGTGGGACTCACTCAGGCACTCTTCTTCCACTTTATGGTGCTGCTTATGCTGTTATTGTCCAGCTATTGTTTTCAGAAAGGAAAATAAATTCCATATGAAATTACTTAAAAACTTCCAGGCTCTTCCTTCATTGCCCAACCAAATGTTCCATTTTATTTACAAGCGTATTTTTATAGCCTTTTCAGACTCCCAGTGATACATTTATTTCATTACTGAATTGGCAACATGTGATAACTCAACATTCATATGCTTTATCAAACTTTCAACACCCTTTGACATGGAAACTCTATTGTACTGAGATTTCACGTCCTAAAATAGCCACAAACATCAATATGTGATCAGAGAGGAGAAGTGTCCCTCCAGAAGCCAGGTTTTCTGATTCTAAATCCAGTACCTAGACTCATATTCTTTATTTATTCTTTGTTTATTTATCTAACTATTTATTTACTTAAAGATTTTATTTATTTATTTGACAGATAGAGAGAGATAGTGAGACAGGGAACACAAGCAGGGGGAGAGGGAGAGGGAGAAGCAGACTTTCTGCTGAGCTGGGAGCCCGATGCGGGGCTCAATCCCAGGACCCTGGGATCATGACCTGAGCCAAAGGCAGACACTTAATGGCTGAACCGTCCAGGTGCCTCAACTCATGCTCTTTATTAAAGAAAGTTACACTTTTTACTGATTACTACCATAGCTATTAATAGATAGTACTTGCCATGTGACTGGCACTTTTTATTTCACTCTATGCGTATCACCTTGTTCAATCCTTAGAACAATCCCATGTCAGATATTATTATTCCTGATTATAACAGGCATTCACAAACGGCTGTATTGATAATATTAAACATGCACTTACCTATTGTCCGGTTTTCCTAAAGGTTTATTTTCTACTTTTAACCCCTGAATCACCTACTCCCCTGGTGGTTCTCTCAATGTCCCAAGACATTATTACATTGCGGGTTGATAATGCACTCGTTAAGATACTGGGAGTGCAAGTGATAGAACACCAGACTGACAGTGGCTGGAGAGCAGGTGGTTCTGGGCTGGTTCACTGGAAAACAACCAACCCAAACCACAAAGAAACAAAACAGAACAAGACAACCGTCACCCCCACCCTCGATCCAAAACCCCAAACCGGCATCTTTGTACCTTCTTTCTCTTTCTTTTTCTCAGAACACTGGCTTTTGTCTTGAGGCTCAAATAGGGACCCGCACTGCTGGTCCTTAAATGGCCATTTTGAGAGACAGGGTGCCAAGGGGTAGCCAGAGTAAGCACTGCTCTATCAGGAGAGGAACATTTTCCTCCAGAAATCTCCCAGCACATCAGCAAATTTCTTCATATATTTTATTTTGTGGTACTAAGTCACATGACTATTCCTAGTTGCAAAGAAGGCTGGGAAAACAGGAGCCTCTGTGTGTGTGTGTGTGTGTGTGTGTGTGTGTGTGTGTGTGTATACGTCATCATGTAAAATATGAGAAGGAGAGAAGCCTGGGGGCAGTGATCCATCAATTGAGCATCCAACTCTTGGTTTTTTGGCTCAGGTCACAGTCTTGGGGTCATGGGATCGAGCCCTGTGCCCAACTCAGCACAGAATCTGCGTGGGATTCTCCCTCTTCCTCTGTCTCAACCCGCCCCCTCCAATAAATAAATAAAATATTTTTTTAAAAAAAGGTGGAAGGAAGTGTTAAATGATAGTTTCTATCATACATGATCAATTGTTAGTGGATACTATCTTTTAGGGTAGTCTCCAGCTGGTAATAGGAGACCTTTCAGTTTTTTAATTATTGTAACAAACTTTGGAAGTGGTTGAGTTACACGGTAGAAGTTCAAGATTGCAATATGGCTACTTTGAACTTTGAGATGTCATAATTCTAAGGCCTGAAAATGCATGTTAAATGAGGATGTTTCTTGCTATATGCACCAACCATCTTCCCAGCGAGATTTTGAGTGAGTAGGGGCACCTCTTCTTGCCCTGTCCTTGTCCTATAATTTATTTTCATGGAAGAGTGTAGGTAGAATAAAGGGGCCACTGTGATGTGCCCTAAGAACCCTGAGGCTGAAATGTATATAACGTTATTTTATAACATTAGATCAGTGATGAGATGAACCACCTCCAAGACAGAACTTGTCCCAGGCCCAAAGAAGGAAAAGCAGGTGTGTTAAGAGGATCTTAATATTATCTTTGAGGGAGGGGTGACTGGAAGACATCTGGGAACTCAGCCCTTCCTTCATGGGAAAATGCATCACACATTGTTGGCTTCTCCTGGGAGCCCTTGCAGAGGGAGCTCTCTCTCCTCTCTCTCTGTGGGCTCATCCTCAGACATTGCCAAGCAGATGTGTGCTCCGGGGAGGTAGATGTTTTCCCTTTTGTCTTACTTTCAAAGGTTAGTAGAAAGGACTGTACAATCTTGCCTGCCTGTTTCGTAGAGGCCCATTAGCTGGTATGCCTCATGGCTACAGGCTCATGACTACCCCATCTGCTTCTCTGATGGGCAAAGATGTTTCTTTTGGGGAGATCTTGTGTGGGGAGAGGATAGAGTCTCTTCTGCTCTTCCAGAGCTTGGCATTCCCTCTACGTGGCAGAGATAGCAAAATGTAGCCCACTCTCCAGTAACAACCACCTTCTCATGCCTGGAAAGGAAGCCATGTGTAGCAATTGGAGCAGAAACGTGTGTGATGGGGAGTCGGGGTTCTAGCACTGACCCATTTGGCGGCATGCATGTCTCGAGTGCCTACTCAGTGCCACGCGTTGTGCTAGTGGTCAGCCTAGAGGTCAGGCTTCCCACCTTCATGTTTAGTGCCCTTTGCTCTATTCATGGGGAAACAAGAGAGCTGATTAAGAAGGAGCACGACCTATATGCAGGGCATTGTGTTACTCATCTATTTTATTGGTTAAGAAAAGGAAGATCAAAAGTCTAAGGTCCATGTGCATGGTTATGCTTGTGGCATTAGAGAAATCTGAAGGAGGCAGTGGATTTAGGGCAGAAGTGGAAAGGGGGAGATAGGATCATAAGACGGAGGACACAGAATTCACAGGACTCTGTGGGGACTGATTGGACATGAGGGTGTGAGCGGGAAGAAGGAGCCAGGTCTCAACCAATGATCAGTGTTTTGAATAATAGCCCTTATAATCAGCCCAGCTCTTCAGATTATACCGCTTACTGATTGCATGGGCTTTTGCTAGGCACTGAGCATTTATGTCTCCCCGCCGTTCAGATGTGGAAACTTAATCCTCAACGAGATGGTATTTGGAGGTGGGGCCTTTGGGAAGGGATTAGGTCATGAAGGCAGGGTCTTCATAAATGTTATTTGTGCTCTTATAAAAGAGACCCCAGAGAGATATCTCCTCCCGTCTACCATGTGAGAACTCAGTGAAGAGCTGCTTATGAACCAAGGAATGGGCTCTCACCACACACCAAATCTGTCAATGCCTTGATCTTGGACTTCCCAGCCTCTGGAACTGTGAGAGACAAATTTCTGTTGTTTATGAGTGATTCCATCTACGCCATATTGTTATAGAAGCCCACATTGGCCAAGAGCGCTTCTGCACACATGAGCCCAGCCCAGCCATCCTGACTGGGGACCCTTGTGTTGTGTGGGACTTGTTGAGGTTGGTCCTCATTGGCTCTACACTGTCACCACCTTCAGGGCCCTGGATGGTCACTCTCACCACTGCTCCCAGCTTTACTGTGTTGGTTAGGATGATACATTCTTCTGCGACGACAACAATAGCACCTTCCAGACTTCAGCACCTTAAGGTAATCCCTTTCTTTCTCCCTCATTTAAGAGTTTAATGTAGGTGTGCTTCTTTGGTGGGTGGCTTTCCACCAGCTGGTGAATCAGGGATGCATTCCCTTCCATCTTGTGCACCTGCCAACCTCTGGGACCATGCAGCCCTGTGTATTGAGCCAGAAGATGGGCAAAGAGAGGATGGAGAAGAAACAGCTGACTCTTACTTGCCTTTGCTTGGCAGTGACATACATCACTTGTGCTCATTCTCCATAGTGGACACCATCCCCCATCCCCGCCCTGCCCCACACCCCTCTGGATGTACAAGAACAGACAACATAGTCTTTAGTTAGGCAGCTGCTTCACGTGACGACTTCATAGTATGGAAGGACAGGTACACATTTTGGCAGAGAGTAGCCATCTGTTGCTACCCTATCCTGGGACTATTTCCAGCCCTAACAGTGAGCACATAGGAGGTTACACACCAAGGACCCTTCAAGGAGTTCAGGGTCTATTAGCCATATCACATTATGAGATCAGAAAAAAGAATCACAAAACACTTGAAAAAAAACCCTATTGTATATATTAGATTAAGCCATATGGAAATGCTGTCTTGTAGATAAAAACCAGCCGTATGTTGGCAATTGCATATGATTCAACCAAATATATTGCGGAAGTGTTTCCAAAACAGTTTTTCTTAGAACTGTAGCTCAACATTTTGGGAAAATACTGCATACTTTATACCCTGCTGGGAGACTCCAATATGCTTTAGCCTGTTAAACACTTTGAAAAGCCCTGTACTTAAGAAAATCCCGCATTGTTCCATTTCTTTAATCAGCAATTTCCTAGATAAGTATTGTCTAATCAGTGATTTCCAGACTAATTTGTGTGTAGAATTTCCCAAATGCCTACGAAGCCCTCATAGACTTAGTCTCTTACCTCGTGAGCCTTGGGAAACTGCATGGAACACACCAGAGAATCCATTAGTGAGTCCCTTTGTAAAGCAGAAAAGAAAGGGTTTTTCTGACAAACACCCACACTAACTGAGCACGTTCGTGGACATGATACACATTTGCGGTGTGAACAACACCTTTGAACTCTTCCCATCTCTCTGAGCCTTAGGTTTTCCATCTGCAAAGTGAAGATGACAAATGAAACAAGGAGAACCATCTGAAGAGCATAGCAAGGGGTGCAGATGTGTTCGTCTCTTCCTTCCATTACTGTCCACAAGATTGAAGGAGGCAGCCGCTTGCCATGTAGAGGACACCCCGTTTCAGCAGCCACATGTGGGATGGCTTTGGTCCCGATGTGCAAACATGTTTAAGTCCAGCTTCTGGAGAGCTCACGTGGATAGCTGGGTCTGGCAGAGCTATTTTATGTGTTCAAGAGAGAAAAAAATAAAGAGCAACATCCTCGTGTTGACACGCAATGGCCTCCCTGTGATTCGGGGCTGGAGGTGGGGGCTGGGGGAGGGGGCTGAGGAAGCGACCATGCCGGAGAGTCCACATGGAACCACTTTTCCATGGTCTAATCTGGGAACGGGAGTGCTCTGAGCTTGGAATAGAGTTATGGCTCTGGTTACAGAATTGATTCACTGGGGCCAGCGTGGCCTCTGGCAGGGCCTTGGACACATCTGTCCTTCCCCTGTCCTGACCTCCCTCTGGCAGCCTCATCTCCAGGCCTGGCAGAACCCCCAGAACGGATCTTTCTCCTGGCCCCCAGCAAGGCTCTGCACTGACTTCCAAACATGTGTGACTGGTTTGGCCATCGGAGTCTGAAGCCCCTCTGCAAGGGGGCCTCTCTGGGACGGGTCTTCCTCCCCGCTGCACGCTTATCAAGGCTTCCGACCTGGTTTTCTTGCAGGTCTCCCACCCCCAAGACTCTTCCTAACATGAAAAGGATGCAGCTAAGGGTCCTTTTGCTGTGCCTGCTTTTCAGGTTGCTGCGGAGCTGGGGCTTTGCAGAAGTCCTCCTGCTTACAGCCATGAGTTGCCCCCGGAGCCACAAAGACCAGGTGTGAATCTGGGCCTGGCTACTAGCGAGCCATGTAACCTGGACGCGTACTCTACTCTCTGCATCTCAGTTTCTTATCTGTATAATGTGGGTGATTATGGTTGTTTCACTTGTCCTTCAATGATCACACATTCATTGAGGGGCATCGCTCTGCATTCCAGGCACAGGACGTGCAAAGATGAACTACAGCCGGTCTCTGCCTCAAGCAGGTGGAGTTCTCCAGATTAAAAAGGATGTGAAATAAATACCAAGCCTTCAGCTGGAGAGCCATGACATGGCATACTGAAAGTAACTTGGCCTTTAATGCGGACACCCATGGGCTCGAATTCCAGCTCTGATATCAGGTTGCTCTGTGAGCTTGGGCAAGATGTGCTTTCTGATTCTCAACTTCCTCGTCTGTACAATGAAGAGGTTTAACTAGGTGATTTTTTTTCCCCCTGATGCTCTATGGCAGCCTAAATCCATCAACCTAGAAGTCAAAAGGAAAACTAAATTAGTTGAGTTGATGCATGTAATTAAGCCTAGTAGGTGCTGTGGCACTTATCATTCTCTCCTGGGCATTCTGTGTTGAGGACATTTCAAGGAGTCCTGTGTGTTCTTGGGGAAGAGCCTGAGCTTTGGCAGCCAACAGACTTAGAATCTAATCCTACTTCTGCCACTTATTGGCTAAGTGACTTTTAAAAAAAAGATTCTATTTATTTATTTATAGAAAGCATGTGTGAGCCAGGGGAGGGGAAGAAGGAGAGGGAGAGAATCTCAAGCAGATTCTGCAGTGAGTGGGGTGGAGGGCCATCGGATCCCATGACCCTGAGATTATGACCTGAGCCAAAACTAAGAACCAGACACTCAATGGACTGAGCCACCCGGGCGCCCCTGGCCGAGTGATTTTGAATGAATTCATCAGTGTCTCTGAGTCTCCACTGCCAGTCATAAAATTTGGAGCAGACGTACACTTTGCAGTGTTGTTGTTGTAAGAATTAGAGATTGCTGAGGTGAAGTGTCAGGCAGAGTAGAGCCTCGCTCCATGGCCCTGTGATTCAGCACATGGAGTCCCTGGACAGCAGACTCTTGCACCTGGCCCACTGGTCCCTGAGGGCCCCGCACAGGACTGGGTGGGAGCAGATTCTCAGTCAAGGTTTACAGAATGAAGAAGTAGGTTTTGTGCATGCAAGCGAGGGCTGGGGGTGGGGTGGGAAGGTGCGGTGGAGGGCAGGGGGAGAGGGACAGAAGCCGACTTCCTGCTGGTGTGGAGTCTGGGCTACCCCATGATCCTGAGATCATGATCTGAGCCGAAACCAAGAGTGTGGTGCTTAAGCGACAGAACCACCCAGGTGCCCTGCACTATGCTTTTGCAACCTGGCCCTCAAACAAGCATAGTTTCCTCTGTAACACGTTGTGAACAACCGGGGAGCAGAAAGAACTTTAGACCCAGACACAGGCCTGAGATATAGCTTATCTAGCATGGACTCTTCCCATTAGCAGGGGAAGTCCCTGGGCAAGCTGTGCTACCTCCTGCACATCGGCACCTGAGTTACCCATATGCAAGTTATCTTGCCTACCTAGCCGGGTGCCAAGGTGCTCCGAAGAATTTGCGGCTGTGAAAATACTCTGTAAACTCTGAATTGCCATCCACATGTACATTGTTGTTGCCAGCAGTGTGCCTACAGAGGCCCCGAAGCTGTTGATAGGTGCCATCTGGCCGTGGAAGGTCAGCTGGTCCAGCACTCAGGCATGTGAACTTCTGGGATTTCACATGTGGGGACCGTCATCAGGAGACAGCAGGGAAGCAAATGTGCTTGGCTCATTGTCCCCATGGATGTGAATGTTTATACAACACAAGCAAGGTTTCCAGAACATCCCAAAATGATGTTAAATTTTGTCCCGTGCTAGAGATTTGCATAGCATCTCTACACCTGTTATTTCCTTCTTTTAATCTTCCTAGTGACTCTGGGAAATTGGCTCTGTTCCTATTTTATAGGTAAGGAGACTGAAGCCCAGAGGTGTGTAGAAAAGTGAAGAAGGACAGGGAGTAGTTAGTGGGAAAGCAGCCCAGGCTTTCTGACTCTAGGCCTGACACATTTCCGGTCCTTCTACTTTCCGTGAGAGAAAAGATCTTGAAATTACCCAGCAAACAGGAATTTTGTTCCTGATTTATCTTCCAAGGAAGTTAGCCTTAGCTGGGAGAATAATAGGTATTCAGTATTAGAATTGTGGCATTAAGAATGTGGCTTTTCGAATCAGGGAGACCTGTATTCAAATCCTGCTCTGCCCCTGATTAGCTATGTAACCTTGGACAAGGTACTTCAACTCCACGGTCTTCACATTTGCAAGATGTTGAGAGTGAGCACCCTGGCTGGGGCTGCTGTGTCAGAGGAGTGAGCATACACGAGGCGCTGAGTCCCGGACCTGACACCTATTAGGTGTCTAATTATTGCAGGGCTCTCGAATTAACAAAAGCTTTAAAAAGCCACCTTTAAACATTTTCATTTGAGTGGAACACATGAAGGGTGATCTTGGGAATTCACTCCTCTTTAACTGCTCCCCTCTTTCTGGCATGCATTTATTTTTAAAATCCATGCATGCAGAAAAGTTGATGGGACCCACGTGCCTCTGGTTCCTTCACGCTTCAGTCAGCCAGGACTGTGTGGTTGGAGGCCTTCTCCTGGCTTCCTCCTCCATGGCCTCAGAGACAGAGGTCTCCTTTGCTTCTAATCCTGATGAGTTCCCACACTGAGTCCAAAACAGGGAACTTGCCCAAACTTACTGGGACACAGGAAGGTTAAACCTCCCCTCATTAGCAGAGCAAAGCACACTGTACCTTGGGTCTGTATCTTTCACAAAGGAATGATGAATACATTCATTTTACAGGTGGGAAAACAGGCCCAGAGAACCATTTCTCGAGCTCATGTCACATGCCAGACACCGTGCTAGGTGTTCTGTTTGCCTCTCTAATTTTTGTGAGGGATTTGGGAATGTAGAAACTGAGGTTCAAGGATGTCAGGTGGTTTGGTCAAGGCCACTAAGAGTGAAATGCCGTCGCTGAAACCAGCGTGCTCCAGAGGTGTGCAGGTAGAGGGGCGCGGTACCAGCTCTGCTCGGGAGGCAACTTTGCAGTACAAAGTAAATGATTTCCAGTTGCAATTTATTAGTGAGACCATCATGACCCCTGGCAGCAAGAGAGCATGGGAAATGTAGGCACTAGTCACATGACCATGGGTCCATCCCCAGCTCAGAGGGGAGGTGTCCCATCCCTGCTACAAGCAATGAGTCGCAGAGCTGGGTTTGGCATGTGGATCTGTCTGCTCTTTCTGTCACTCCCTGGCTCTTGGGGGGTAGGGCAGATTCCTTCCCTGACTTCTGCTACTCTCTAGGCTTCTAACCATCTCAGTCATTGAGTCAGACACCTGACAGCCTTAGTATAGTAACCAGACATTTACATGGTGCCAATGCACGGTGCTTCCACATATTTTCAGCTAGTCTTTAGACTGAAAGCCTGTGTATAGAGATATGATAAGGGGTCAGTTGATATGAAATGCTCAATGACCCTGGGTGTGAAGATGTGGCATTTCAACTTCCCACTTTTTTCCTGTACAGTTTGGTGCTTAAGAGGTTGGGCTCCATATATGTCCTTTGAGATAAAATATTGGCATTTTCAAATGATGGACAATTGTCCAGCCATTACAAAGAACAAGGCAGATATTTACATACTCACCTGGAAGGACTGCCTAGCCATACTGGTCAGTGGAAGTTGAAAGGGCTAGAACACTGTTCACAGTGTGCTACAGATGGGGAAGCATAAGCCATTTGCATTTGTTAGAGGAAAAGAACTTTTGAAAACTTGAAACAATGATAACAGAACACGATGCAGAAAGACAAGAGCAAGAGAAACATACCCATTCTGTACATACCTTTGTATCTATTGCATTTGGTACCATGTGAATATAGGTCCTATTTTTTAATCAAAATAAAAAGACCTCGGGGTATGGAGAAAGCTGGATGAACCTGGGAATGTCCCCCAGCCTCTCGAAGCTCCCGTTTCCTGATTGGTGACATGGGGAATAAAAATCACAATGCAGATCGGCCTCACACTGGAATCAAAGGTGGTAATGGCCATGAAAGGCCCACACAAATAATTCGTGCACGGTAAGGACCTTCAATCAGGGTTTTGTATTCTCTTTGGCCATAAGAGGGCTTTCAGTGAAGCTGAAGGAACCTCCCACTGAGAGAGTGCAGGCCTTCATCTCAGCGGTCTTTGGGAAGTTCTCTCTCAGACAGGAACATAAGGAAGTTGGCAAAGCACCCAAATGCTAATCTTCCTGGTTCAGGAAAACTAGGACCTGGGAAAGGATTGTCCATCCCTGGACAGCACAAACTCTGCTGGCATCTGGATGCCTTGTAGCCTAAGATTCC
Organism: Spilogale gracilis; assembly: GCA_004023965.1. Lineage (NCBI taxonomy): Eukaryota > Metazoa > Chordata > Mammalia > Carnivora > Mephitidae > Spilogale > Spilogale gracilis. Next base: position 70,402 of record PITA01001483.1, on the reverse strand, counting down.
TTCTGACCTTGGAGACACTAAATAATGGGAGTAGAAGATCGCTCAAGGTCATTAGTTGCAGTCCCTTCTTAGATGTGCAGGTGACAGGGCCCAGAGGAACCAACGTTTGCATAACAGTTTGGTGACAATGCTGGGTCTGGAGCCCTGGTTTCTCTCTCAACTTCCCAGGGATGCTGTCAGGTCAAGCCTACTGCTCTAACCAATACTGAGCCATGGTCTTTATGGGAATTTGTACTTATTCATGCACTCTGCAGACAGAGCCTGAGCATGGCCAAGGCAGAAGGCCAGGGGTGGGGATAGGAAGATGGTTAAACCTCATCCTCTCTCTGAGACAAACCAGAGGATAAGAGTTACAGGGGGAGAGGGGACTAAATTCCACTCGAGAGAGAAGAACAAGGGCCTGGAACTCACAGTGAGGAGAATTCACATGAGGGTAGGAGAATCTGAGGGTGCCATATGTTCACCCATTGTCGTTCATTCATTTATTCAGTCACTCCAGAAAACTTCTCTGGAGGAAGAAATGATATAAATGCATATTGTCTACTCTTTGCTAGACATAATGCCTCAAGTTTTCACATACATTATCTGATATAAAATAATAAAGACACAACGTAGTAGAAAGATCATAAACTAGATTGTCAGACAAATCTGGGCTGAAATCCTTGTACCACCACCTCTTCGGCTGTAGAACTTGAGAAAAAAATTAGTTAACTGCTATTAGCCTGTCTTCTTATCTGTCAAATGGGGTTAATAATCAAGGAATTGTCATGAGGGTTGAAAGAAATGATGTTTGTAAATTATTCCACATATGGCTTGGCACAGAAGAGACACTAAATAAAAATGCTGGCTCTCTTCCCTTTCTGTATTGTAAAGACTTTTTTTTTAGAGATGAATTATTGCCATTCATGGCTTCTAGAATTAGGCTGTGCTCTCTGAAAGGTGAACACTAATGCAGCATAATACTTTTGATGTCCTGCTTTCCCAATCTTTTAGGATGGTGTAACCTCTTTCCCTTCCATTTTATCAAAGACATCCCACTGTAGCTGAATGTAATTCATAAGACTGCTTTAAAGAAAAGTCTGCACTGGGAAGTGTGGCTGCCCTCTTTTGGGATCGGGACTTCTATTTCCTCTGGAGCTGGAAGGCCAAAGCTCCAGTGCCATGGAAGACCAAGCCAGATTGGTCTTGGGTCCCACCAGACTGCCTTTCTTAGAGTTCCCATCTGGGGGTATTGCTGTGGGTTGAACTGCACCCTTCAGGAGGATGGCTTGAAGTCCTAACCCTGAGTACCTCAGAATGTGATCTTATTTAGAAATAGGATCATTGCAGACATGATTAGTTAGGAAGAGGCTATACTGGAGTAGGGTGGGCCCTTCATATAATGTGACTGATGTCCTTATAAGAAGACCATGTGAAGAGAATGCCATAGGATAAGAGAGGTAGAGATGAGAGTGCTATGATTATAGGTCTAGGAAGACCGTGGAGGGATGGTGACAGCCAGAAGCTAGGAAGAGGCACAGAAGGATTCTATAGGTTTCAGAGGGAGAGTGGGGCTGTAGGCGTCTGCTTGTGGACTTCTAACCCACAGAACTGTGAGATGATACATTTCTGTTGTTCCAAGCCACCCAATTTGTGATATTTTGTCATGGTGGCACATGGGAAACTAAAAAGGTATGAAATGAGTAGATCTTTAATCCATATCTTTAAAGTTCAGAAATTGAACCCCCAAATGTCCTCACTGCTCCAGCACCAACAATTTGGTTCAGGAGGGGGGCAGAGGCAGTAGTCTATCACGGGAGTGGGATGGATGGCTGTGGCTGGGTGCAGGGCCCCCAGTGGCCAGAGCCAGTCTGCCCTTGACCCTGGGTCTGGATGTCTAGTCCACTGCTCACCCCACTGGGACAGTAACGACAGGTATGAGCGAGTTCCCCGGTTGTGAGCTTGGGCTTCAGAGTCTCCCTGTCTCTATTTCCTTGCTTGTGGTTTTTTGCCTAGTCTAGCAAACAAGTGCTCACTAAATGTCAGCTGTGACCATCGTGATTATTGTTATCCTATTCTGATGTCCCACGTCGAGTGGTTTTCAGGTGCTATTTCATTTAATGCCAATGAGGAGGTGATTTACCCAAATCATACAAATAGGAAAATGGTGGTGCTGGCCCACACACCAGCCATGTGGCCTCCTGCTGCACCTTGGCTCCTCTCCAGCGACTTCCACTCAGAGTCAGCTTTCTGGGCTTCAGAACCAGCCACTCACTCCAGCATAGCCCCAGGTCTTCCATTTTCTGACTCAGTTGTACTGTCTCGCCAACCCCAGGCTCTGCTTGGAAATGTCGGCTTTCCTTGATTACTTTTTTATCCTTTGACAATATTTCTTTTGCTAAACTATAACTTTTAGCATGATGAAATCACCACTTTCATACAAATATAACAGGAATATGTATGAAAGATGTTTTTTTTTATTGTTACTAAAGTTTTTTTTTTTCAGTGTTCCAAGATTCATTCCCCATTCCCCACACCCAGTGCCCCACGCTTTGGGTGTCCCCAGTACCCACCACCAGGCTCTCCCATCCCTCCACCCCCCTCCCTCCAAGTCCCTCAGTTTATTTCTGTGTCCAAAGTCTCTGTTGTTTCGTTTCCCTCCCTGGATTACCCTAGTTCCCATTTACTTTCCTTCTCCCACTGTCCTCCAGTTTGCCCCTCATGCACCGCAAATAAGTGAAACCATGCGATACTTGACTTTCTCTTCTTGGCTTATTTCACTCAGCATAATCTCTTCCAGTCCAGTCCATGTTGCTACAAAAGTTGGATATTCATCCTTTCTGACGGAGGCATAGTATTCCATTGTATATATGTACCACATCTTCTTTATCCATTCATCTGTTGATGGGCACCTTGGCTCTTTCCACAGTTT